>CM040632.1:60824532-61424532 GCA_022818045.1 Neotoxoptera formosana | reverse complement strand
TTCGGCGAAGTCATCGTCAGGGGTCTCTCTCAATGATACTCTTTGTGTTGGGCCGAAATTACAAAACGACAAAAGTGAACTTCTACTTACATGCCGATTATATAAGTATATTTTTATTGCCGACATTGTTAAAATGTACCGTCAGATCAAGGTCCGTGATGAAGATTGCGTGTTCCAACACATCCTTTGGCGACATTCCCCGGAACAAGAAATCCAGGAGTACGAGTTATTGACCGTTACATATGGTTTAAGTTCCGCTCCATTTTTGGCCATACGTGTCTTACACGCTCTGAACGCCTGCGCTGAACCACTATTTTCAGCCGCCAAGGGCGTATTAACTAAGTTTACCTACGTCGACGACATTGTGGTAGGACGGAATACAGAAGCGGAATTGAGTCAGGTGCAAAGTCATACCATAGGACTACTTCAATCAGCTGGTTGTAGCCTGAAAAAGTGGTGCAGCAATAGTTCCAGAATTTTGGTCTTCATTTCGCCTGAAGATCGAGCTAGTTGTCCTTCTTTTGAACCCAAGGACGAACCATCAGTGAAGGTACTTGGTATACATTGGGACCCCGTCACCGATGCCTTTGGATACCACACCCGCGTTGAAGACACGCCCAATACAAAACGAGGAGTATTGTCTGCCATTGCTAGATTGTTCGACCCCATTGGTGCCCTCGGTCCGATGTTGCTGTGGGCGAAATCATTCATGCAACAACTTTGGCAGACACAATTAGAGTGGGACACTCCGCTGCCTCCACACCTACAGACAGTGTGGCGTCATTTTTTGTCAGAGTTGCCTTCGTTAGACAATATAGAAATCGCTCGCCATATCGACACCAGAGGATTTCAGGATGTCCAATTATTAGGGTTTTCCGATGCGTCGCAGAAGGGTTATGCTGCAACAGTGTACCTCCGCGTAGTCGATATGACGGACAAGGTGTCCATTTCCCTTGTAACGTGCAAGACCAAGGTCACTCCCTTGAAAGGCTGTGGAAAGGACGAGTCTCTCACCATACCTAGATTAGAGTTATGCGCAGCTCTCTTATTGGCTCAATTGTTGCAAAGGCTCCATCTGAAAATCACATCCGTTGTTCCGGTTTCAAAAGTGCGTGCCTGGACAGATTCGTCTGTAGTCCTGTCATGGCTTACTACCGATCAAAAGTATTTTAAGATTTTTGTTACCAACCGAGTAGCCTAAATCCATTCCTTACTGCCAAATTGCAACTGGTCACATGTGCCCACCATGGATAACCCTGCCGACCCTTCATCACGTGGATTATTGCCTGACGACCTCGTAGCATGTAGCCTGCATTGGAAAGGTCCACCATTCATATATTTTCCTGAGGAAAGTTGGCCAGGGCCACTCGTCCATTCGCTCAGTCCTCAACATTTACCCGAGATGAAGACTACGTCCGCGTGCATGCTGGTTGTTCATGAAGCACTGAATTTCGATAATTTTTTACTTAGGTTTTCGTCGTGGTCTCGTCTTCAACGTGCATTAGCATATGCCTTGAGCTTCATAGATCGAATGATTGTTAAGTGTCCTACCAACGCAGATTGTCTAACGCCAGATGAATTGCAGCGTGCCATGCGACTTGCCGTTCGAGTTACTCAGCGTACGCATTTTCAAGAGCTCCTAAAACAACTGGCCAAACCCAACCACATTGTAACCCCTCCGACTATGGCTCAGTTAGCTCCCTTTCTGGATCATACGGGTTTAATTCGAGTAGGCGGGCGGCTGCAGCGGTCAATGCTGACCGATGATGCAAAACACCCGTACCTACTGCCAAAAGAATCTCATGTCACATCGCTGCTCATCACCGCATTTCACCGAAGATTATTACACGCAATGTTTACGAGACATTGTGTGTCCGAGTCGAAGGAATTCTCAACTCACGTCCACTTACTCCAGCTTCGATAGACCCACACGATTTCACCGCCTTGACATCCGGACATTTCCTCATCGGACAGCCACTTCTAGCAGTGCCGGAAGAGAACATCATCGAGGTTCCCATGAATCGACTCACGCGTTGGCAGCTCCTTCGACAAATGCATCAGTCATTCTGGAAACGTTGGTCTCAGGAATACCTGAATACGCTGCAGGGTCGTCAGAAATGGACTACTATCCAGGACAATCTTAAGGTGGATGATCTAGTCATTGTTGAGGCTCCAAATCAACCCCCTTCCGTGTGGCGTATGGGGCGCATCACAGCGGTCCATCCAGGTCCTGACGAGACAGTCCGCGTAGTTACGATCAACACCCAAGATGGGGAGATGAAGAGACCGGTGGTCAAAGTGGTTAAACTGCCAACCGATGAGTAGGCTCTCCTGACATCCGCCATCTTTCCTTTTGAAATGTTTTATGTATATTTGTATTCTTATGTGTTTATTGTTCCCATATTTGTAATGTGTACGACCTGGTTTTCAACGGCAATCATCCGCTTTGATGGTCTTTGAAAGACGCCTGGGTCTTTCAAGGCGGGGAGAAAATGTTGGATACAGAGTTGCCAATTTGACTCCCGCTATGTTAAGTTGCCATCCTGGCTCACCATGGCTGAGCACCCTGAGGGGGAACAGGTCTGTCGCGCCTAGGTCTCCGGTCGCCGGTTCACGCCACCACGTTGTTGTTGTTGTCCAGCTGTCGTAGCTATTCGTTTTCGTTCTTAACGGCGTTGTTTTGTTTACCACGAGGTATTCGTCGGTATCGTCCGCCCGTTGTGCGCGTTTTGAACCGTTTTGTCTTATCCCCGTGTTGTGTCCCTTGCACACACACGGCTCGCCAAACCACGAGTTATTCGTCGGTATCGTCCGCCCGTTGTGCGCGTCCGGACCGTTTTGTTTTTTGTCCCCAGGCTGTGTCCTTTGCGCGCATACTACACGTGGTTTGTGGCCGCCTGCGCCAAACCACTACCTCTACCGGCTGTTCGACGAACCACTACCACTATCGGCTGTTTTGTCGTTCCGGGGCAACCACACCCTCATCGTGTTATCAGTCCAACTCAACCCCGTGTTATCAGGTCGTACACACAGTTGTTATTGTTTACCTTTTAGTATTACTATTATTCGCATCGCGCAACTTGTATATTGTATTTATTTTGTATCATTTGGGTCGATCGGATTGTGATTGTGCCCCACAAATATTTTTACTAACCATAGCCTTAAGATAAGCGAATTGCAGAACTTTAAAATAAAATTGTCTTGAACATCTATTGTATCAAATGTTTTGCTGTTGTCAAATATCCCCATTATTATACTCATAACATAACTACGTGAATTATTATCCTTATACAGTCCACTCTTTTCATTATCCTATCCTCCTACCGAGCTACGAGGAAGAAAGTCACTACGAAGACAACACGAGCGTCGGGTTTACGTGTAGCTGCCGCTTGCGCACACACATCCACGTACACGCGTCGCCCGGCTTCATTTGTGCAGCCGCCCCTTCGCACAATATCAATGACCACATTAGGAGCTGATTATGTGAAAACAATGTCACATTACTATATATGCTGATACCCATAATAAATGAAAAACGTATACAATTATCATTATTATTTACTCTATATAAAATTAACATGACAAAAAAATTGTTAGCAACTCAATATACTAATATTTTTTATTTATTTTAACCAAGTCTAAAAATCATTTTTGGAGGACAGTGATGGTCGTCTCCTCGTGGTGTTCTCTTGGCAATGTCAAATGGCTATCATAAAAAATAAAAATAATATCTCTTCTAGGCGCTATTTACTGCATAGAAATTTATACCTGAAATATTCTAGGTGCAATTTATTACATAGAAATGTATACTTAAAATATATCGAGCGCTATTTACCACATAGAAATGTATATACCTGAAATATACTGGACGCTATTTACTACATAGAAATTCATACCTGAAATTTGCTAGGTGCAATTTACTACATAGACATTTATACCTGAAATATGCTAGGTGCAATTTACTACATAGAAATTTATAACTGAAATATGATAGGTGCAATTTATTACATAGAAATTTATACCGGATATAAACCGAGTGCAATTTACTACTTAGAAATTTATACCTGAAATATACTGGGCGCTATTTACTACACAGAAATGTATACCTGAAATAGGGTAGGCGCCATTTGCAATTTTTTCCTTTCTTTGAGCGCGCAATTTACGTTTGCACGTCCTAACCTAACCATTTGCGAACGACCGGCTATTCTATTCTATAGGTAGTCATGCCGTCGTGGAAAATAAAATAAAGAAATAATACTCGAAAATTTGAAGCAAGAACACTGTCTGCTGCGTTAGATACTACAAATACTAATATTAAAATGTAAATAATCGTATGCCGCAACATCGAATTTCGAAGGTGGATCGCATATATCGCTGGTAGCCGGTAGGTGCAGTATGCAGGCAAATATGGATAAAATACTAAATATATATATCCTACTCGTACTCGGTCGGCACATTTTAACAAATGTTTCAATTATTATTCGATTAAATATTATTCGCTTTATAACAGCTCACGGCGATTACGGATCGTTCGAGAACGGGCCACGAACGCCCCGCAGAAAACTATTCAGTTGTTTTACCGTCATTCGAAACGATTATTCCAATTGAACGGACGAGTGGCTGGCGACAGGCAATGCCATCGTACACACGGCCGATAAAAACGATTTATAGTTTATATTGAATTTATTGCATTATATATATAGGTACCTATAATGTGTGTAGACAATTTTTGGCGTCAAGTTCGATCTCGCGCGCGTGTCCGTGAAAACGCACAAGCATAAAATATAATATATTATTATGATCGGGCGCAAGTCTGCAGTCAATATGGAAATAATCAACTCGAATCAGGTCAGTATAATATGACGAACACGAGATCGTTAAAAGTTCGAAGTTCGAAGTTAACAAATAATAATACATTAAACTCGTTGTACATGAGTCGCAAGAGAGTCGGTGTGCAGGAAAAAATATTAACATAACTCGGTTTAAAAAAAAACACATACGAGTATATAATATACAGTCGCAATGCATAATATTATTTATTATTTTGTGCCTACATATCTATATATGTATACTATTATAATAATATTATTTTATCGAGAAACACGACAGAAATCGCATACTATTATTTTTATTATTGGTTATTACTTATTACCTGTTACTATTATTGTAGCACGAATTTATTTTTATTTTTAAACAGTGTGTTATTGCTTACCGCGTACAAATGTAAAAAATTTCAAAAATGTAATGATGTATTATTTTTCAATCGACTGAAAAAAAAATAGTTATTTCAATAGGTATAGTCGATTAAACTATATTGTGCGTTACACTCTCGAGTTGAGAAAATCGACTTTTTAGCTAGTTAATTATTATCCAGACACCTTTGATAATAATAATGACAATCAATAATAATCAATATAATATGCATAAATTATAATTGATCGATTGTACGAACGTTTCGTTGTTATGAAGTCTGTCCAGCTCTTTATTTACTCAAAAAACTATGTAAATGGACTGTTTTCAATAAAAGTATTATCATCAACAGATTCCTCGAGACTCGGAGGGTGCTGCTTATATTTCCTTAAATAGGTTGCTCTATTGTATAGGCGGTGACTCGCACACGAATTTAGTTTCTAGTCACGAAAATCGAAAAAAATTTCGTCCATGCGGTTGCCATTAATTAATAAATTTTAATATGAAATAGTTTACAAATAAATATTTAAGAAAAACACAAATCTTATAAATCAAATATCTATGAACATATACGATTGTAATATTAAATTGATTACTTTTATGATTTGCTACGCCGTTTACGCGTATTTGTGGTTGTTAACACGTATTTAAAATATAGGCGAAAACCAATGTCAACCATCATATGTCGGAGGATTTACGTCAGAGGCTATCAAGCATTTTAGTTGAATCTACTGTCTACTGCAGTTGTTTGCATAATATTATAAAAAATATGACGTCCAGACAGTTGAGAAGTGGAAAATCGTGAAAAAAATATATTTGAACACGCGTATGCTGCAGTGGCGTATTTAGGATTTTGCTGCCCTATAGGTACACATTTTTTTTTTAAACCAATTCCTCCTCCATCACTGGTTTTTTTATGGTGGAAATTCTTCTCGCCCATAAAAAAAACTTACAACACATATTAATTTGTTATGGTATAGTATTATCAAAAAATAACCAAAGCAAATTGTAACAAAAAAATATGCATGAAAATACCGATTTAAATGCTCTAAAACACAAAAAAGACTTAAAAATACAATTTAATGCATTTATAAAAAATGGGTAAAAAATTATTTGTTTTAAAAACTGTACTATTTAAAATCATCGATAAATAGATTACACAGAACGAAACTATATAAGTCACTGGGAAATCAGTCACATTATAATATGATACTACACGTAATTATAGTGAAATATATACTAAACACAACAGTGCAAATAGTGCAATACAATTGCGTTACGATTTCGATAAATAACTTATCGTAATATCTTTATTACAGTCGGCATCGTACTTATAACTGATGTAATCGGTAAATCCATAATACAATTTAAAAGAAGAAATATGATTTTTTTTTCTCTTAGGAGGAAATCAAAAGAAATTTTATCAAGTTTTCTGAAAACACCATTATAATATGAAATCTGTAAAAATAATAAAAAAAATTCCCTCGGACAGGTTAACCGCTACGTCGTTTTTCGGTATATATTATCTGGGGAACTAAGTACCGTTTCGTTTTCGGTACACTCCTGTTTTGCCAAATTTTTTTTCCCGCTATGGGAAAATTACAATACCTATAAGGTACAATAATTTGAAAATTTGAAATATGGGCTGAATATTCTCCAAAATGCGTTTAAATATGCAAAAAAAATTATTTTCTACCAACTCTACTACATAATAGATCGTCCAGATATTTTATCCTCGTTGCGCGCTCCGCATGCATAATATATACGCGTATACCTAGCCAATAAAATATAATAATATATAAAAACCTAAAAATCCGCCACTCAGTCATAAAATATAATATAACAACTGTACCGTTTAAAACTGGTCTTAAGAAAAAGAAAAAAATAATGCAAGGATGGGATCTGTTTCCCCTCCCCCTCCCACCGCAAACGAGCCGCTGCAGGTGCAGTCCGGGGCGCCACCCGGATGCAAGTATTTTTTTTCCTCCGTTTGAGTCATCTACAAATCGCTGAATCACACATATTATTCACACACGACCGCAACTATATACAGCAGCACTGTGCATTATTACGATTACAATTACAATTACAATTAATAGGTGGTGTACGGAGGCGGCGGCGGCGGCGGCGGCGGCGTGTCCGCGTATAATTTCGACGTTGTATGAAATGTCAAGGTCATCGCCGCGTGCAAACGATTATTCTACAAAAAATCACTGGCGGTTTTCATTTTATTCGCTATATTATTATTATTATTATTATTATTGGGCAGTCGCTATTTTTGTTTTTCTCTCTTAGCCGAGGTAAATCGCCCGGACAAGGTCGACTCCGCCGACGCCGAGCGCCGCCGTCCTTCTAGAGGTCTGCCGTCCGTCCGCGTGCCCGCCGCCGTCGGCCCGAACGGTCGTAACGGCCGTCGTTGCTGTTGCCGCCGCGTTACACATTATTATAATAATAATAATAATAATAATAATAATAATATAATAATAATATAATAGTCGGCGGCGGCGGCGGCGTTTTTAATTGCCGGACGCGATCGGCGTCGGTGTCGACTTTCGGTCGTGTTTTAAATTTTATAATCGCGTGCGAGGTGCACTGCACCGCAATAGCATAATAATATTATATTATATTATAGCCATTATTATTTTTTTTTTTTGCCACTATGCGAGTATAATATTATTATATACCTACCT
This sequence comes from Neotoxoptera formosana, assembly GCA_022818045.1. Taxonomy (NCBI): domain Eukaryota; kingdom Metazoa; phylum Arthropoda; class Insecta; order Hemiptera; family Aphididae; genus Neotoxoptera; species Neotoxoptera formosana. The sequence goes on along the minus strand of CM040632.1, from coordinate 61,416,652 downwards.
CGGATGACGTCGACGGTTAGGCGAAAATTACACTAAAAGAATGCATTTCAAAAGTAAACAGCGAGGTGCGGTGAAACACCTCTAAACACCGGACACCGTCGGTGACTGAAATCGCGATGTCCGCTATTCTGAGCTGGATTCGGTTAAAACGTGCGGTCTGTTCCCAAAAAAACGTCCGTTATTTGGAGGTGTCCGTCGGGGGAGGTTTCACGTGGTGACAATAATTGTTAGGAAGGGGACAATTTTGCACCGAACCCAATTTCTAGGGCCCCCCACATATGTTTTATACCTACGTGTGTATAGTGTGTGTATTAAAAACACGTATACGAACTCGGTGTATTTAATTCAACATAGACCTACTGCCAGTGGCGCACCCGGGAAGAGGGGAGCTTTGGGGTTAAATCCCCCCCAATTTTTTTTTAATATACCTAAATTAAATTTTTTAAATGTGTTGGTCGTTGTGTATTTGCAGAGTAAGAAAAATTGTAAGCCTCCCAAAAAAAAAAAATCCCGAGTGCACATTTGACTGTTTTACCACATCTATTTAGAATTAATACAACTCCTATCATATGGGCGGCGCTCACTAAGATTGGTTGATCCAACCAACATTTTTGTTTAATATCACAATCAATTCAACCACAAATAATAATAGTTGCAACAACTAAAAATTGGTTGATCCAACCATACAATTGTTTTTAAAATCACGATAAATTCAACAAAATGTATTTAGTGACGTCAACTATAACTATACTATCTATAGTTGTCACATTATATAACTAGAATTTAAAGTTAAAATAACTTTAAAGAATGTCAATCCAACTAAATTTTTTTAGTACCCATCAATTTTTTTGGCGTAACGTGGGTATTGTTTTGCTACCACAAAATAATAATCATACTCGATATTTGTTATTCAAGTTTTTCATTGTTAAAACGTATACTGTATTCTAAGACCGGGGAGGGGGGGGGATACAAAACAATTTAATATTCTGTGATAGTGTTAATTATTTATACATTCGTACAAAACATATTTATGTTATATATAGAAAAAAAACGATACATCTTTTTTCACAAACAAACAATAGGCAATATTTTGTAGATAATTTTTTTTTTTGCCACCTCGTAATTTTGACTCTATAGTCTTACTACCTATACTCTATAATAGGTTGTGTCGCGGGTCAATGCGCGGTCTAGTGTTACCTGGCCACGTGTTCCATGCATAGATATTAAAAGAATTTCTTTTAATATCTATGGTTCCATGCCATCGTTCTAAGCCATAGACCTTATACTCTGAGTATAAGGTCTATGTTCTAAGCACACGTTGTGGTTGTTTATTGACTACTACACTCCGAAGCACATAATATTATTATATGATTCGCAATTTAACCGTTTGCCAGACATTCAGTAAAATCAACTACATAGCTGATTTATCTCTTGATATACTTACGATCGAGATTACACGGCGTTATCCGTTTGGAGTTTGGACCTGTCATCGTATTGTCTGAAAATCTTTTTCTTCGTGAAATTTCAATAATACGCAAACATACAATATTATAAATAATATTATTCGTCTCTGTATAGTTTGTAATATTATTATATCACGCGTCACATTGTGGTTACGTTTTCAGTTATCTTAAACGATAATAATAATAATTGTCGTTTATTATTGTCGCGGTTAGTGCGGTGCCGGAGTGCGAAGACTATACAATGACAAAAATAATAAAATATCCAAATTTATTCGTAAAAACTCGTTATTGCCGTAGAGTATCGACGTGGCATGGCTGAGGTGACTATATTTAGTTATATTATTACTATTATTATTATATAGTTACCGCGAACAATATCGTTGAATGCGCAATAATATTTCCGTTATTACTTATTCATAATGTTTGGTGTCGTACGTATAATATAATGTAGCTGCCAGAATGTTATTATTAATTTAATAATACTAATAAGACGACGAGACGTCGGGGCGGTAACAACAATATTAAAGTTAAAAAATCGGTTAGGTACACATATAATGTGGTTATTCAGGGGAGAGTTTAAGGAGATATATCTCGCCGCCTTGATCTTTTTTTTTAACATAATATAACTGATGTATACTCGCGGTTATTACAGTTGTGTTTTTTATCCGTTCGTCACTTTATCAATATATTATATAAGTAGATAATAAAAACAAATAAATAATTAAAATGTTTTAATTTTAGAGCTGCAGGTATTGAATGAACTTGCCGTGCATAACGACATTTATAAATCGGACGTCGACAACATGATTGACGAAATTTCCAAAAAAACCTAAGCGACTAGAATTGGTCTTGTGAACGATTCGTTGTTTAATATTCATGTCGATTGTAAATTTATATGAAGATTAAATAAGTTTATGTACACGTTTATATATTATGTATAGTGTTATTAAACATCGACTGTTGCCTATGTATTATTGTATTTCAAGTGGAGGGAGGACATATTTTTAGTCATATCTCCCCCCCTTAGAGAAATCCTAAATACGCCTTTGTGTTTACCTGCAGAGTGTGTTTGTACTGTCGCACTCTCTGCCCTCGCGCGTCCGTTACTTTAAATATAAATAATAAATATCACGTGGAGTTTGAATGACAGTAGGTCGATGATCAAAAATTAGCTGACATTTCTCAAGTCTATATGCATAATAATATACATTTTACCGTTTGGCTGTTTATTGGAGAATTATCACCGGGGCCCACGTCAATCATCGCCGCGGGTGGGCCGGTTCGACCGGGTGATACAATCGACGGTAGTAGAGAATAATAAAAAGTGATCATTATTATACTGCAGATTTACAAGCGCATATATTATAATATAATAAAATATATAGATAATTATAATAAATATACGTAATATTATATTGATATTCGTCCCGGTTTGAAAAGTTTTAATTAAAATACTGCAGTATAACATTATTCATGTTGCGGCAAAAGACTACGCGATGATTACAGACGAACGATTATGACTTATACGATTGGGTGTTGGGCACATCGTGGCGTTTTGAACATTTTATTGCTTTTTAAGTGCGATTTCCGGAAGAGAATATTGATCGGTGAGAAAATTCAGTAAGTCCCGCCGCGGAGATAATATACTATATTATAATTATTATTCTCTGTTTAAGTATACTAATTTACGTTTACCACTCTGTACGACTGTGATATGATATACTGTCTGTCTGGCCGTCCGTTTCTATACTATAATAAATACCATATTATATACGTTGAACCCGAGCGGTTATCTAACAGCGGTAGCAGATAACCGTGGTTGAACCATAGGCGTAATCTTTGGCGGCGGTGTGAAGGGGGAGGGGGGAAGCAAATAGATAATATGGTTTGGATAGGGGGACATGGATGGGGGGGGGGCATCTACTTCGAGCTCTAAATATTCATTGATTATACTAACACATTATATTATGCTTCAGCTTGAATATTATTTTTTCTGAATGCGTTTAACGACATTGATATTTTTTTTATACAATTATATATATAGGTACCTACACAATACATAGTAATCAATCGGTACACTTAAAGTATTGCTCGTTATAATATATGGATAAGTATAGGTACCTAATATATATACTAACTCGACTAGTTTTACAATTCTACAAGACTTCAATAACTGTTTATATAATATTTACTGCACGTACAGATTTATATTATTGGTAAATTATTATTAGACGGATGCGCCATCACCTCCCACACATTTGGTAAAAAATATTGAATAAATCTTAGCTCTTCTCTCCCAAAAAATGTTTAAAAAATATCCCAATTGTGCTACTGCGACGTTAAACAGCTGTCGTATAACTGAATGGGGGTAAATTTCCTTTTGGTTTTGATACATTAAGTTAATATAATAATTTATGGCTATAATTAGTTCTCAGTGTGATTTTAAAAATCGTTATCGTTAATAATTTGATAAAAATATCTTAACTTTTAAACAGATCAGAACACAAAAAAATTCAGACCATGGTCATCTGCAAACAAATTCAATTAGGCAAGAAAATCCTGAGGTGGTTTAATTTTAACTGGAATATAATATAATGTCACTGTTACAATAGAAGTACGGAGCAGTTCAATTCCTATTTAGGTATAATAACAAACTATACATGGACAAGAAATTATCGATCGGTTTTTAATTGAAGACTAAAAATTTGAACGAGAACGTCGTAATATATCAAACGCTTATCTGACACCTGAGGATCCAAATCGAGCACAATTCCTCCGACATTTTGGATTATTTAAATTTAAGGCCCCCTCCCCCCAAAAAAAATATCTGAACTACTATACGTTCAGAAACGAAAACGTCAACAAAAAGCCTGATAGGATAGAGACCGAGTGCTTATTAATTCAACAGAGTGAAAGATTGACCGAGTGTTTATTGTTTTTTTATGTTGCAATATTGCTCCGTGTCCCTGCAACTGTCTACCCAACGTGAAACCACTCACTTTTTTATATTCCCTCACACCCCGCTTCGTACACGTCATCATCCTCACAGAATCCTCCGCCAATTCAACAAATTAGTTTAGTTTTTTTTTTCGTTTGCCGCATTATCCAAAGACGTTTGCATCGCGCGTTTTATACGATTGTCGACCACAATATATATAACTTGTTTTTATAAATCTGTCAAATGCCTTATAGCGTAAAAATAAATAATAATAATAATCATTGTACACGCGATAATATTCATAAACGACTTATGCCAAATTACCACGCATTATATATATGGCTTCGCTCAGCGTGAGGTGTGGCCTAACAGGTACGCTGAGCATTGTATAAGATTATATAATATTGTTTTCCATCTCGCTTTCGCCTGTACGACGTACCTATAATATGTGCGATGCGTATCGCGAGATTTGGCATAAGTAATTTGTTTACTATATTATAACCGCTTCGCCGAGCTAAATGTTGTTGTTGTTGTTGTTGTTGTTGCCGTTGCCGTTGCCTTCGTCGTCGATGTTGTTGTAGGACCGCATTATACGGACGCGATCGGATGTATTATAATTTTTGTAAACGCGCACGTCGTTGAATCTAAAGCAAACACGTCAGTGTGCGTGTAGTTGGGAGGTGTATATAGCTAAGGTTTACGACGGTAAAATCGCAAAAAAATCGCAAAAAATACATCGACTCTCCAAGGATTCTGCAGCAGCAGTGGTTCTTCGCTGGTATAGTGTTATAATTCTTGTTTGGGGCCGCTCTGAGTATGACGACGCGAAGCGTGTCGAAAATATATTTTCGCGCGGACCGTCTAGTTTTTTGTAAAATCGTCCAGCCTCGCGCCCTTGTAACCCTATTTTTGGGTTATTATATACGCTCGTGTCGACGTGTTCGACGCGAGTGTGTGCGTATATAACGACCGAGAAAACGATCGAAAAGCGGTGTTTATGTTTTTGTTTTTTTTTCTAAAGTGTCCTTGACAGTCTCGCCCACTGCAGTGCGCGACGGCGAGAAAACGCTGTCGATTTAAATGACTTTTCTTTTCTTTTTCCTCCGACATTTAATAGTTTTAATAATATACCGCCATTAGTCTGCGGCGACTCTGCACCAGTGTGCGTATACACACCGCGAGCGGTAAACGTTTTATATTAACGTTATTATTATTATGTGTTGTCTGTGGTCGTCAATACTGTTATTTCTTAAATTTTTAAACGCCACATAATTATGAGTGTGCAGAGCATGGGTTCTCAACCTTTCGAGGTCCATGCCACCTTTCACACTTCGAACGAGGTCACGCCCCCCTCACCGTTGCAAGTTTGAAAATATAAATAATCAGAAATAACGTTCTAGAGTTTGTGTGGTTTTTAAAAAAATGTTCGCACCTCCCTGAGGGAGCTCGCTTCCAAGTTGAGAACCATTGGTGCTTAGAATATACCGGCAGACGGTGGCCTCTCGGTGGCTTCTCTCAACGCCTTTACTCAACTACATATATACTGCAGGGCAGTGGCGGCTTGAGCTTTTTTTCCCCCTTGACTCACATTTAATTTTTTTACACTGAATTACGCCCACCCTAAAAAATTGTTCACTGCTCTCCAAGTGGTGAATTATTAGGTTAGGTAAGCGGTCAAATAATGGGTACTTAATTGGTAGATATATGCAGCAAATAGCGTGAGCTTAAGGTGCAATTATTGTCGGTTACTGTAAGACTTACGCAGAATACGCGTTTAAGGTTAAACATTATATTATTTAAAATTGTATTATCAACCAACATTTGTTAATAGAACATTACCAATAACACAATAAGTCCAGGATGAAGGGTTTGGAAAATATGGCCATATGAGAGCTGTGGTGGTTTGAAATTGAAAATTTTAGTAATTAATACTAAACTATTAACATTTATAATTTTTGTAAAAATGGTCCAAGTACATAAAAAATACAAGATCCAATAATATTCCGTCTATATTTTATATTATTTTTAAGCCATTTTTAAGGACTATCCAAAAATGTGAACTTGAATAAATTCATCATTATCGAAAATAAAAAACGGCGGTGACCATGCTTGGTGACCCTGTATATATATATATATATACACCCATAGGTGACAAACATTTTACAATTATTAATGCGCAGCATTCTCGTCAGTGTTTTTGAAAAACATTTTTAACCGTATTTAAAATGAATACTCATTAAAACTTGTTTTCGACGTCCGAGGAATGTTTTCAACGCCAGACCGTCTGACCATATAATATTATACATTTAAGGAACACAAAAACAAACTCTAGCCGTAAAATGTAATTGTACGTGGTATGAAAAAATTAATGAAAATAAATAACAAGTAGGTAGTAAACATATTATTCCGAAAGTTGATTCATTTGGGTACGAAGGGCATAGAATATATAATATATAGGACGAAAATTAAATTCTTTCGACTTCAACACGGCAATTAAAATATTTGAATAATTACAGCTGTGTGTGCGGTATACATACTTATATACGTATAATATTTTTATTATTTTAGTTAATTTAACTGAAACTCGTAATGGGGTAATAAATCATATTATTATATTCCTATTATATAGGTATATACACACAGACACACAGTATTGTTGTACTATTATGTATATTGCTTCGAAAGATGTATATCTATTTTGTTACCAGTAAACACATTTTGAAAACAATAATAACAGCCGCAGTGGTTTAGCAATCTCGTGAGCGGTGAAAAAAATTAAACCAAAAACAAAACAAAATTAATCGGACGAAAATATCCGGTGTAGCGCAGTAAGTAGCTGCTCCATACACGCGGAAATGTTTAGCAAAAATATCAACACCTGTTTTTTAATACACCACAATTGGGCAGACGTATTTTTTTTCAAATCGTTTTAATAACTTTGACGTTACAACACTGCTGCTATACAGCTCTACGATCAGAATTGACTGAACGACAGTCATTTCAAATTTAAATATCAAACGTTATTTTAGGGCACAGCCGTTTCCGCTAAAATTCCTCCCACTTTTAATTATTAACAATTAATTATTTATTTTTATTAGCCGGAAAGCTATAGTATTCTTTATTTGTTTCGTGTATAAGACGTATATTATATTTGAATGTTAATTTTTTAATATTTTTAGCCAAAAACCGCGATTACCTTTAATTATTTTACTTAGATTTAAAGTTATTTTTAAAATCATTGTCAATCGTCGACTTCTTTTTTATACAACAATGAGTTATCAAAATCTAAAAACTGAAAATTTTAGTGGTGGAAAATGTATATATATATATACTTTTATTGTTATACTAACGGCAAATGACAATTAGCCAGTTTCGGCAAAAATGTGAATCACTCCCAGGATATTTTGGATTTAGAGCAAAGATACCTAATGTTTGAATTGCACTCGTCCCGATTATTATCCATAACAAAACCCAATGGTTAAAACTAGTTGAAAAAGTTAAAGTTAAGTTAATTTTCTAATAGACTTATGAGCTAAACTAGTTTAATTGACAGTTGAAATAACTTAGCTGTTCTCAGTCGATTTAAAAATAATCCATCAAGTTTAAAATGTTTTGAAATTGTTCGTGTTTATGGTTTTGTACGTAAATATTTATAAAAAAATAAAAATAATCCAATACTATAATAATTAATAATACAAACATTTATATTATTTTATTTAAATTATAAATTACAAATTTTATTTTTTTAATATTATATGACCTTAAATTGCTATTTGATATAAAAATTAAATATTTGTTAAATTATTAATTGAGATGTGTACAGTTTGAATATTTAATAATCGTGTAATGTAAAATATATGTATATATTTATACGCTGTACATCATGATAAAAGTGTTCATTATAATTTAAGAAATTAGAATGCTGTCACTCGTCCACATACTAATTTAAAAGAGTAAAAAAACTTTTTTTTAAACTGAGTTAAGTTAATATTTTTCCATTTTAACTTTTAACTTATCGAGTTAAATTTATGAATTGTTAACTGTTAATTTCTAACTTATCGAACTTGTGTTTTCTTAACTCAACTTACTTAACTTGGCTTAATTATTTTCATTAACTTTCCCGCATTTGAATTTATTAAAACCTATTTAGTATTCACTAACGGATATCACAGCCGATGGTCGGGAGAATGTGGGTGTACATAATTTGTATTTTTAATATCTATAGAGACTATTGTTTTTATTGTAATATTATACAAAATAAAGGAATAAAATAAAATTTATACACTATAAAGGAAGCTGAAATTTAAAAAAAAAACCGTCGTCCGTCAAGTACACGCAGCGTTGTACTATACATTAGTCGTCGAGATGTACCTGCTCGTCATTGAATAGGTCACAGTAATGGATGAGTTAAATTTGAATTCAATGATAAATCATTGTAAATGCAACGATGAAAAACGACTCTGAGCGATTGAGCGCAGACGGTCAAAAACTTTTTTTCTTTCGGTAACCAAGGTTATCAAACATATAGTAATTAATAGTAATATCTTACAATTTTAACAAAATATGTTCTAGTTTTGTTTTTTTATTTCCGATTGTTTTGAAAATATTGGGGAATTTTTTATTTTATTTGAACACCAAAGTACAAACTAGATCCGATTTGCTTTTTTTTTGAGTAAAAAGACACTATTTGTCCAGTAGAAGGAACACTCCTGCGATCATCAACTTCGCGAGGCAATTTTGTGGTGGAAAATTTGATTTATAGTTTGCACTTTGGAGGCTCAAAAGTATAGAACTCGAAGTATTAAATAATACTAAAATATAAAGTATAAAATATAATATAATTATTATTATATATTATTATATTATTATATTATTATTATTATTATTATTATATTATTATATTATTATATTATTATTATTATTATTATTATTATTATTATTATTATATATTATTATTATATATATTGTATTATTTAAGATAGTATTAAATAATCAGGAAAAACCAAAAAATAAAAATGCGAATCGTATATTGTATTGAAATTGTATTGTCATTCATCATAAAAATATTTATTTGATAATCATTGTTAGGTTAGGAGGTCTCCGCTCAGAATCGTTTTTCATTGTACACAATGATTTATCATATTATTGAATTTTAATTTAACACATTCATTATAGTGACCTATAGCCCATAGGCTATACTCAATGACGAGGTACACTCGACATCTATCTATATGATATACTGTACATCAAATCGGTTACCTATTTGTCGTACATTATACATGTGAATAAAAATTATTACGTATAATAATATATATTTAAAATTTAAATTATAGCCCGCGCAAGCACGACAGCAGCTAGGCCACCTGCACATTTAGGTACCTACTATATAATATGCCAAATTGTATACAGTACATCGATCAATCGATCGTTTTCCCCTCCCAAAAAAAATCATCGCTCCTTACTCGATCTTCTTTTATTTCAAAGTTTTGGTGATAATAAGTATTAATATAATCGGTGACTTAATTTCAGAATTTTGAGTGGAACCATAATATTTAGGCCAATATTGATGCAAAAACATAATAAATAATTTTTTTCATTTAAAAATGATTGGACAAAAAGACATTCAAAAGATAATTTAAAACAGTCACAACAATTTAAAATGTTGAAAAAATTCAATAAATTATATATTTATGTAGCTGCGAGGAGAATTTAAATTCAAAAAATGATCACTTTCATCATACCTATTAAAAATGACTATAAATAATAGTGTAATATTATTTTCGCGGTTAGAAAAACGCATCTAATTTTCAACAACAAATCTGTAAAATACATGAAAAGCGCACATCTATTTGATTTAAATTCCACATAATATGATGGAATGCGATTGCTCACCACTCTTTCATCCGGCAAATGTTAATTATATAGTAGGTAAGCTTTGATTAGCTTTTCGCTTCACAACAAACCTATAACTGTTTTTTATGTTACATAATAACATATACTCTAAAATAGTAAAACGTAAGCAATTCGAAAAGTACTATATAGATAATTATACAATTACGTAAGCGCGGTAACAATACTAATTAAAGGGTGGCCGTGGAACAACGACGGTTCGCCTTATTCGCCAGCAATATCGATCCTAATAACCACACCATTAGGCAAATGTTGGAAAAGTCTTTCCCCCCTCCCCCTCCCGCACTTACCCCAATCGAAACAATTTGAACTTTGGATGCACGCCATTATAAAGCTGGACTGGGACACGAACCGTTTATCCGGACGTGACTATACCGACAACCGCCGTCATAATTTCCGGTTTTAAATTTAAGCAACGGCGGCGGTGACAACACAATTCACTACATTATAATTTATAACAACATCTCGCTCTGTTGTATGAAAAAGTTTTGAAAAATATTTATACATGTCCCGCATAATAATATAAATTGCCATGCCAACCTAAAATAAATAATAATTTAGTTTCAGCCGAAGTGAAAAGGTTTGGTTTTCGTTTCCGCCGAATCTAGGCAAACGTTTATTTAGGTACATATTATTTAATTATTATATATGTACTGTTTTCAAAAATTCCACATAGGTACCTAATATATGTTTAATTATACGCTTTGTTATTACACGTTTTGAAGTGTTAATTAATCTGTTTTAAATATTTTATCTTTTTGATTTTAAGATAATTAATTTATAATATTGTTTAATTGTATATATATAATATATGTATATTATATATGTTACGGATAATGTTAACATTACCAATCAATCTTTTTATTGATATGATTTTTTCGTTATTTATTTAATTTACGTACCAACCTTTCCGATGGGTGCCTGCAAAGGGCCAAGCTCCGATCCACCAGATCCCAGCAGCACACATCACACACATACATTCCTTATTTTTTTGTTAAATAAAATGTATAACTCTATTGTTTGTTAGATGTAATATATTTTATATGTTACAGGTAATGCATTTCGGCTAATGTGTAATCCTTCGATTACATAAATAAAAATTATTAACACTATCCGGATATAATGTTAACGTTGGCGAGTCAATAGTGGATAATGTATTAAGAGTTATGTACGGTCGTGGTGGTCAAGGGTACAAAAGGTGTTCGTGTAAGGGTAAATGTGATACCGATAGATGTAAACGTAAGTCTTCTAGTGTTTTGTGCAGTTCGAAATGTCGTGGGAGCACGCCATGTAATAATAAATAATAACATTTTAATTCTATAATTCAATAAATAATTTTGAAAAAAAAAATACTCTGTTTAATGTTATATTATCATTAGCAGCAACTCATTAAAAGCTATATATAACCAATAATTTAAATTACATTTTACTCTTATTATTTGATAATAATATAACCTTTCCAATTATTTAATATAATATCTTGTATAGTTCTATATATGCGGTCACTGCTAATCATATTATGTCTTTAATATATTTAATGTTGTTAGTAAATCAAAATCATTTTATCTCGAGACTCTTTTAATATAAAATCATTTTATCTCATGATTGATATATTCTTATAGTTGTTCAGACGTTATCCAAAGGTCCTCGACATTATCCAAGATATTAACAATATGCATGTCAAAATTTGGCTTCATCCGACAACATTATCTAAATGTTAACATAATATACATTATATGTATACATCATATTATACATTAGTTTGAACACTACTGAAGTTAAAATGTTCAAAAATATAATATTTATATTAGAGCACGATTTGTAGAATAATATTATTGTTCGTTGAAATGTGCGCATTGTAACGATTCGCTATTATTTGTCGTTCTGCATAAACTATATCACCGAAATTGGGCCACACCGTGGGCGGAAACGTAGGTAGGTGCTATTTTAGGAAATATATAATTTCCAGAACACTATAAAACAATAACCGCGCGTAGAACCCGGAGAGAGATTATTATTATAATAGTAGTGGTCCTCGAATCTGAAACGATGATTTTGGAAGAAAAATGATTTGGCGGAAACGAAAATCAAATCTTTTTTCGCTTTGGTGTACGCTATGGTGCACGTCCTTGGGGAGGGAGGGTATAACCACCCTAGAGAGGCTACTGGCTGGTGCGTTTTTTAATATTAAATACAAGAGGGCAACCCACGACCCACGTCGTAAAAAATCTCTACGCGACCTATTCGATAATTGTTACACGAATCACGCATAATCACGTGTCCGGTATTTGGTCATTTACCTCGTTCGGTCATACACACGCTCGCGCGTTCGTTTTATCATCACGGCGGCTGCAAAATATAATAAACGCAAACTTATAATTCATACGATTATTTTTAGCCACGACACGTCACTTCTGTACAATAATAGTTCGTGATCCGCCGTCTGCGCGTAGGACAGGAGATTAACAATACGTATTTGTACAATGTTCATAAGCGTGCGCAGACTTGAATTTCAGGTGATGGTATGCCTCTATTGAATAATTTTGGGGCCTCCTTCTATTTATTTAGGCCCTCTCCTAAAAATTCAAATAAATTATTTTGTACGTCCGGAGGGTATTGATGATTTAATTTCTGCCCATTTGCTGTGGCGTTCTTCTCGCGCAACCAAACACATCCCAATCGAATGCAGGTTATATATATAATATATTATAAGGACAGAAAAGAATTCAACATACAACCAAAAACCAAGACGGAACACTAAGCCCAGATCCTACAAATGTATCCGACCCTCATCGTTCAATTCCTATCGAAAACTCATCTCATTAATCAAATATAACTTTGCACGCCCGATGAGGTAGATACTGATAAAACTTTAGACTTCTGACTTTTATACATTAACTTTGATACTTATTAAGCATAGCCGGTATTTGAAACACATAATAACACTAGGTGTCCCACGACCCGGCTTTGCCCTAGTCAAACATGAAATAAGTAAGTAAGTGATATCAGAATATTAGGCACACGAAAAACATCGCAATGGTGGCCTGTGCCAAAGATTTGGTTTTTTTTATAAATTTATTTGTAAAAATATGTATATGCCATATTCCTACAAATTATAATAGTTATAAGATATGTAATCATTGACAACCCTATAGATAAACAGAGATTATTCATATATATCTCATCAAAAATAGCACTATTAGTTTTTCCAGAATTTTTAGCGTATAATATTTACGTAGGAAAAACTGTCACTGTAACTGATAACTAATAATTGTAACCAATACCAACCGTTCATAAACAAAATACAAATTTTCATCATGAATTTCAAAATCCATGTGAGCACCTCTTTAAATTATGCATAAATATACTTCTTTGCGGTAGGAACCTTCTCCGTGATATTATAATCTTTCGTTGAAAAAAAAACAATTAAGACAATCGGTTGAAAAGTTTCCGAGAACATTAGCATCAAAGGTTTCAATTTTCGGTCTTATTTATTAAGATATAAGTAAAGGTGCTTAAATTTTATTTTTATATATTTAAATGTTAAATGCCGTGAGGTTATAGATAGGTAGGTACTCAATTCTATTTGACTGTACATATACTGTTGATATTGTTTCCAGAATATAAGTAGGTATATATAAAAAAAAAAAATATTTCATAATCATAATTTTAAAACATTTATGAAGTGCCAGGCTATACCTACTAAAAAAAACCTCTACCTAGACAAATAATAATCCGGTTCAGCTAAAAAAATCTAGACTCTATAAATAGTATAATTGAAATCGGTTTGAACTGTTTGCTTACAATAATACTGCAATAATATTTATAATGGCATTTAAATACGTATTGGAAAACGAGTGCACATAACTACTTTAAAAAACGCTACACACATCACAAGTATTTTTTAACAAGTATGCAGCCATCATGTCGTCGCATTGTTACCAACTATTTGTGTTCGTGTATAGTGTATATGTGTACCTATAAGCAACGCGGACGACGTTTAAAAACACGATTACCTCGAGCGAGAAAAAACGTTTTTTTTTCTCTCTAAAAAACGGCGGTTAACATCGCGCGCACGGTCATAATATTATTATTATATATAAATATATAATATATTATTAAAACGAACAGTCGCGGCGATCAGTGGCAATCGGCGACTGTATTTTGGCGTTAGAGGATAACGTTTTCGACCTTGGAAACTTCGACAGCGGCGGAGGCGGCGACGACGACGGGTCGTCTTCGGATGTCTGAAAACAATATTATATTATATATTATATTAGGTAGCAAGTTATATAATTCATGTCTCGTTTTTTTGACGACAATTTACCCCGCAAATTCATACTTAAACAATTATTGTCGTTTTGATACGACGTATAGGCGGACTGCACCCTGCAGTCCTGCACCGCCCTGGACAGACCCCACGGCCACCTGTTCGTGGCCGCGTGCGACGGCATGTGCAATCCAAAAGTATTGTCATTTTGGGTTATTTTCAGGTGAGACAAATTATTACAGAAGTATAATGCGTTTTCGTTCGTTCCAACAAAAATTCACTTTTGTTATGACTTTATACGAGTCATAATATAATGTAAACTCTTGCAGTACGCAAATAATACAATTTTTAAATATTAATAGTTTTTAAACGCTCCAATAATGTGCCCCTAAGTGAAAATTAAAAAATTTCGAAAATATGACCTATTCCCTTGCCTTTTTATTAGGGTTTAGGACTCAATCCAGTCCAGTTGCAAAAATGTATTCGTACATTGCATATTATATTATCTATATATAATAAATTGTATAATTATTATTATTAAGAACCAGGGAAGTCGCTCTGATGCTATATATAGTAAATGTCCAGAGTAGCTCGTCATTGAGAAGGTCACTCTGTAAAGTGTTCAATTTGAATTAAATTATATATGTAATATCTTTGTATACGTAGATACACATGATACCAACTCGTTCAGATTGGAGACCTTTATATTTCTAAGGATATTTTACTATAATTTTGTATCACTACATATTGGTAACTAATTGTTCCATTGGTAATAATAAGGTAGGTAGAACTAATTTGTTTAATAGGCACCAAATCAAAAAACTTGTATAGAGTGAAAATTCCCATATTTTTCCTTAGTTTTTTTTTTCATTTTCCCAGTTATTTATTTTGAAAGTACTGGGAATGTTTTACTCTTGCAGAGTTTTGAACCCCCGACGTTCCCAGTTTGTTACCGCAGAAACCACCATCAAAGTTGAAAATTTAAAACGTTTTACTGCTCCAGAATAGGGATGGATTGACGGACACAAAAAAATAAAAAAACCAGGTCATAATATCATTGTAATACCAATGCATTCACCGCTCGGAATCTTAAATCAAATATTATATAATAATACGTGTAAGCATTTACCAAACCTCCTAATTTTTTTTCGCTATCGTGATGGGTGATAACATCAATGCAGCTTTCCAAAGTCGCGGAAGGACTCGTGACGTTTTCGTCGAGGTTAAGAAATAAGAGTCCTGCACAGACCGACCGACCAGATGTGCATATATATTATATAATTATTATTATCGGGTCGGTTCGGGCTGACGTTTTTGTGTTATCGGATCGGTTGGTCTGAAAACAGAAATCGGGTCGAGATATAACCAAAGAACATTGTTATCGGTTCAGGTCGAGCTGTTTTAATATATTATTATCTGATCGGGTTTAGTTGGGTCAAATCCAGAGTGAAGATTTGAGTGGTGAGGGGATGCATTAATTTCCATTAATTTTGAATGTATCTACCTACGCCACTGTTGCATCATAAATATTTATCTTTACATTTTTAATACTCTTTAAGTGCCAATCAAAAACACCACTTGCACTCTTATATACATAATATTGAATAATCATTTACTGATTTGTGTTACATAATATGTTACGGGTAATGTGAATATACTTGGATAATGTTAACAATAACCGGATAATATGACATTATCCAAGGACCTTTGGATAATGTCTTAACAACTACAAGAATGTATCAGTCATGAGATAAAATAATTTTATATTAAATAATAAGAGTCATGAGATAAAATGATTTTAATTTACCGACAATATTAAATATATTAAAGACATATGATTAGCACTTAGCAGTGATCGCATATAGAACTATGTAAAAGACATATTAAATAATTAGAAAGGTTATATTATTAAATAATAAGAGTATAATGTAATTTCAAATACCTATATATTATAGGGTTTAATGATTGGCTGCTAATGATATAACATTAAATTGAGTATATGATATAATATTAAATTGAGTATTTTATTTAATTAATTATTTTTTGAAGTATAGAATTAAATTGTTATTATTTATTTATTACACATTTACATATCGTGCTCCTGCGACATTTAGAATTGCACAAAATACTAGAAGATTTAAGTTTACATCTATTGGTACTTACCACATTTTCCCTTACATGAACACCTTTTGTACCCTTGACCACCACGACCATACAACTTATAACTTTTAACATGATCTACTATTGACTGGCCAACGTTAACAGTATACATCCGGATAATGTTGATATTTCATGTTTATAATCGACGGATTACACGTTAGACAAAATGTATGGCTAATATTGACATTATCCTAATAAGGAATTATTTATGTATGTGTGACTCTGCAGGCTCGGCTCTTTAACATCTATTGGAAGGGACGAAGGGTTGGTACGTAAACTCAATAAATAACAAAACATTTAAAATCAATAAAAAGATTAATGACTTAGTTTTACGAAAATTATTTGATATAAGTATAATTTTATTTTGAAAACAGAATAGATAATTTATATACATCCATATATAATATTGCCCTTGCATATAACATACACGAAATAAGACGCGTACCAACGATGGATAAAATAATAATTTATAGTAAGTATAGTTATAGGTAGGTACGCTCAAATTAATCGAACGATTTTGGAATGAAATCTGCAGGTGGTATACAACAGTTATAACTCGGAAGTTTTAGGTTAGAATAATGGTTTCTACACGATTTCGATTTTACATCAGACCGAGCTGGTAACCCATTATTTACAGCGACAAGATTAAAATTTAAAATGCATATTTTAGAATCTTTCGTAAACTGTACAGGGAAAATGTGCATCCTAGTTTGTAAGTAGGTAGATATAATATGTATTTTTATGTTTATTTAATATTTTCTATATTTCTAGTTCCTACGTCACTGCACCTATGTAACCAATAATTAACTATATAGTTATGCAATTTTTATTTTGCATATTTAACAAATCGTTTGCGTGTTTTAGATATTTTTATTCACACATAATTTTATCGATCTCATAACTTCGATAACTTCGGAGTCATAAGGCTCGGGCCTTATATGCTTTATATATAACCATATGCGTACGGCATTAAAATGCTCATCATAACTCGCTCTAAAATTTAAATAGCATTACGAGCTTTAGGCTTACCTACGAGATACTATCCGCTATAACCTATTATACATAATATTATATTCTTACGTTTAAATTTGACGTTTGGAATTCACTCTATAATATTAAATTGGCCGCAACAGCGAAATCGCGGAATCGTGTACATTTTTTTTTTTAATAACCATTTTTATATATTCGCGGTGCACGATTCCAGAAAATTAATTTTTATAAACACGGATCCCGCGCGCGGTTATTTAAACGCAACGTTTCCGTACCGAAAAACACGCAAAAACAAATGTATCTTTATATTAATATCGTATACACAATATCATCGTTTCGTGCGATATAGACGATTTTCTGCAATATTTTTATATATTTTCTTAATATGCAAACATAAAACGTTCGCGGTATAAAACACGATTTGAGTAACGCGCACTTTCCGCGTTGACGAACTCGTCGCGTATTCGATATTCCGACATGGACTTGTGATTTGCATCCCCCAATACCTCGCAAGTGGTGGAATGTATATATATTTTGGAATATTATATTAATCAGTTTTTTTTTACGACGTTTTCGATATTATACGAGTACACTTGAATTATTACTATACCAGTAGACATCGTGTTTTTTAGGCGGCAACATTATTATCACATATACGCAGTGCTCGACTTTGGGGGTGGACGCAGGGGGACGGAGTACCCCTACTAATTTTTCAGAAATTTTAGAGTACCCCTACTATTATTTTTAAGGGGAACTCACGGGACTCTACATTATTCTGCATTTTTATCAAAATGATAGCGAGATACCAATCATAATTGGTCTTATGGATTATTTCATAACCGTAGATCTATAAGTTAGTTAATATTACTAATTATTAATAAGCTATTCATTTTATTTACATTTATTGTCATTTTGAGTTTGATATTATTTATAACTATAATATAATATGTACAGTAGTTATTAATTACCTATATTATATTACCTAATATGTATTTTAATATGATTTAAATTGGGGTTATTAGGGGTGTGCTCTTTTTTTAAAAGTAAACAGAGTCCCCCTAGTTTAATTTTTCCAAGTCGAGCACTGCATATACGTATATAATATAAACTGTCAAAAGTTCATTAATCTGACTTTGTAGATAATAAGACAATAATATACGCGGTATGAGATAAATGGAAATAATTATATACTATACATAGTAATCGCGGTATATGAGAATTTATGACGGCGAGTGCAAACACACCACAGTGTAATATGGCAACGTTGCATATACAAATAATCACGTGGAATCGTGTGTGATGTAGTAACTATACCTGAATAAAAATGTAGTTATTGAAATCTTCAAACGTTCGCGGGATTCAGTCCTCTTCGACGATTGAACTGCTATAGCAACACAAAATTTGTTGTGCCGAAATCAAATTTCCCATACGAACGTTTGTGAGACGGAAACAACACGCGTCTGCAGCGGTCCTCCCGACAGGTTTCAGTGCACCGTGTTAGAATATAATATAACTGTGTGCACCTAATTAGGTCTCGCAATAGACAATTTATGTATATTTAAATATTAAATAAAATACAAAACGTTTAAGGTAGGTATATAATATAGTTTGAAGTGTTTACGAGACACGTCTTTATAATAACCTCTACAAAAGAAATCAAATTTGTATATCGTTTTGTTTTGTTTACGTTTAACAATATTTCACAATAGGTATTATATAGGAACATAATAAAGTATTAGAAATATTTACCAGGTAATCCATTTAAGTACCTACACGAAATATTTTTTTATAATCATTATAATTGTTTGAGTTTTTTACTTTTTTGAATGACACCATACATTTTTTAATTTCATACTCCGAAGCAGAATTATTATTCGGAGTATTTCAATCTATAAAGACAGAATTTCGGACAAGTAAGGAGTTCATTAGTTATATAGCTCGTGAGCAAATTCGAGATGAGCAAGGTAGAGTGGTACAGCAGGTGTAAATGTTGTCCACTACTCCGCTCATCTAAAGTTAAAATGCTCATGAGTTATAACTAATGAACTACTTGTCCGAAATTCGACATTATATAGAATGAAATACTCCGAATAATATTCTGCTTCGGAGTATGCAATTAAAAATATATGGTGTATTTCAAAATAGTAAAAAATATAATTTTTTCCAAAAATGTTGTTTTGTATAACAACTTAAAATTATGCAAAACAAATATTTTCAAAAACTTTTTCTAAATAATGAATGGTAGACACTTGAATGGATAACCCTGTATAATTTTAATAGAGTATACTACCGATTATCGAATAGTTTTTTTTATGCGTTTACAATTCCTACGAGCATATTATCATGGCGAGGAGTGCGGGAAACAATAAGTTGTGGTAGGTACTCGACAAAATATACACATAAATTGTAAAAAATGTTTGTTGTACAACTTGTCAACACTTCAAAATCTTATAAAAACTATATTTTCAACAACCAAAAATTGACTCGAAAAATAAATGTATTTACTCGCTGCTGCAGTAATAGCAAACGTAACGTGTACTAATCGGATTTTTGGAACAAACACAATATTATAGCAATATTTTGTGGTTGTAAATAATACAGAAGTCAATGTTTATTTTAGTATAGGTACCTAATTTGTTTCGACGTGATCAGCTCGTCAAGTCACGCGATTTGGGCGGCCTCGCCACATTTCAATCAGACACCACGACTGCGCCGCACTGGGTCGGAATAGTAGTTGTTTAATCATTTTTCAACGATTAAACGAGTTTTATATACTATACCGGCAAATCAAATTTTTATTTTCCTCTGTATACTGCTGCTGCTGCTGGTCTACTCGACAATTTGGTAAACACTAACACCGCTGAGCACTAACGCGGCACCCACTCGCCGAAAAATAAAAAATAAATACGTTTAGCGGAGGATAAAATATTTATAAACGCGTTGAAATAACGCGAATTTATAAGGTTACTTAATTATAGAAACGTAAGCCACTAAATTTCCTCCGCCCGTGCACCACCGCGTTTATTCGGAATTCGGAATTTTCGTGCGTGGGTATTCACCTACACGCTGCACAGACGATATGGTCATAATATATATATATATACATTTAACAACAGCGTACGCTTCCTCTCCGCTTCACACTTAATATGTAAACGGATATAGTGCTCGCCCGATTCATTTCGGCGGAGGATTTAATGATTTTCCGCCCATTTCATATATATGTATTATGTTTTTCACCGACCGAATACTATACCCGGAATACGACGTCTCGAACACGCAGCTGCATTTCATCAGCGCACGTACGTTTGCCGACTTTTTCCAAATACGTATTCTTTGGAATAATCCTTAAAAATCAGGAACTTGTAAATTAACAAGAATAAAATATTTGTGATCGTTTTGCGTATATACGTATAACGTTATTTCTGCAGAATAAACTGATATTTAGATGGAATGCAGGATTAAGTAGGACGATATAAAAGAGTAAAATACTACATTTCAGGAATCTGTTTTAGGAATAGTATTATTAATTAGGACATTATTATAATACTCGGGTATCAAAAACCGGGACCGATATCATAATTAACGGGAATACGGGATTGCGTGGTATATTGATCGGGACAATTAAATCATATAAGAGACCGTATTTTTCGGGCCGATGATAAATAGGAATCTTTTACTGCCGAAAAATACGGTCCTCCTGCAGTGTATTGTCCCGATGAATAACCATAATCCTGTAAAAATAAGAATAAATTTATATGTGTGAGCTTGATTAATGTCCTTTCTTGTGTATGTCAATTTTATTATGTTATGTATGTTAAATAATGTCGAGATTTAATAATTTTTAATCGTAAATCTCAATAAAAAAAATAAGATTTTTATTTAATATCCCGATTTCTGATTTCCCGAGTTAGTATACTATTCTATAACTAATGTACTGTTCCCAACTGATAGTAAATTCCGGAAATTTATTTCACTGATTTATAACCTATAGCCTTTACGATTCCAAGAAAATACTATTCCTGAGTGGTATCCTTCCTAACTTCTAACGTCTACTTTAGAAATATTGTTCCTCTCTAAGATAGTATTCCGACAAATATTTTCCCAAAAAACAGTGATCCCTACATAAATTATTATTTTCCTGGTAGCACCCTCCACTTCACACTAATTGTGCAGATATAGCTAGTATATACTTGCCGATTAATTTCAGCTGAGGATTTAATGATTTTCCACCCATATATTATGTTTTTCACCGACCGAGTGCCAGGAATACGTCTTGAACCATCGACGAAAAACGTTTATCTCTCGCTCGTGTTCTAAAGTGTTTTTTTCTTGATTGCGCACCAACAAATACATTATGTACCTTTATAACAGTAGTTTTTACTCATCAATCAGTAGAGCCCCGACGAAAATCACGGTTGGGCGCGGTGAAGTCAATTTTGGTTATTTTTTTTTTTTGAAAACAGGACGTACCTATATAGGTACGCGTAAACACCTATACCTATACAATTTTATGTAAATGTAGAAAATCAAATAAATCAACAAAAAATAATTATTACACAAATAAAATGGTTTTTATTTTTTGTTTAAAACATTATTACATAGTACACTAAACAAAGACTATCTAATAATAATTAAAATATTCTTTTATTTAAAAATGATTAAACGCTAATGGTTTTCTTTTTCGTAACAATATTTTGAATATATATATGTAAAATATCATTAATATCATATATACTTTTAAATGTTTCATTAACACATAATATCGTAAAAGAGAAAAACTTAAAAAGACGTCAGCCTTATTATTTTTATATAAACATTTTTTTTTTTTTACAAACAGTGCGTATTTTTGTGGTTTCACTCTAAACGCCAATCTGGTTATTATATAACAAAAGAAAAAGGGAAGGGGTATCAATTATAATAATTATATAATATTATTATTACTGGAAGATGTGTACCTATATAATATATAGATATTATAAATAGTACGTACTACGTACAGATCTCGGTAGACGGATAATAACCGAGGATATATCGTCACAGACGATAATAATACGATGAAAACAACATAATTCAAGAAGAAAATTACATTAAGTTTATAATAACAATAATATATAATAAGAATAATATATATTTATATATAATAATATATGATGATGATTATAATAATAATAATTAATAATAATAATAATAATAATAGATTGACATAATAATATCACAACATTGTATAACTCTAGGACATTCAGAATTGCTCGATAAAAAGACGTTATGTGTATATATTTAAAATAATTTTTCATAGCTTTTTAAAAAAAAAAAAATTTAATACTGAACAAACATTATTGGATTGGAAGCTTTATAAAAAAAAAAATATAAATAAACGATTATTTTATGCATATTTTATACAAAATAAATTGTAACAATTTGCGGTACACACGTGATTTTGCATGAATGATATAATAATTATATTATAATCCGTATTTATCAAGTAGTGTACGCGCCTAAGACGAAAAATCGTTGATATTTTTTTTTTTGTTTTAATAATCGCGTGGTTTACGGACTATAGCAGAGAAATGGTGCGCGCGCGCGTCACGACGATGTTCATCTTCTTTCGTAAATGTGTTTCCTCGACGTAAAAATGTAAAATTATAATATATATTATTATTTACACGTTTTAAAAATCGGAATGTTTATTACAAACAATGCAATGTTATAAATAAGATGTTTAATTAAATAAAAAATTTTTTTTTTGGTTTTTATTTCAATTTTTTTTTTTTTTTTTTGGGGGGGGGAGGAAGTTTAAATTATTTTAAAAAATTTAAACTTTACACACAATATTTGTAAGGGGGACGATTAATCATATTATATAAGAATGATATATTATTAATTGATTTAAAAATTTCGGCGCGGTATACCGCGGTTCACATCATAATATATTGTATTTTTTTTTTCGTTTCATTTTTTCCTCGCAATACGCTCATCTCATCGGTCGAGATATTATCATGGACGGCGCGATATAATATTATATTTTTAATTTCGAGTAAAACAACAATTTGAATTTTTTAAATGTACATCGTATTATGCATGATGTATGCGCGTGTTTTGTGTGTGTGTATATTATTATACATACAAATATATTAAAAAGAAAATAATAAGAATAAGTCTCTCAAACTCAGGCCAAAAATATTTTTTTCTCAGCATCTAAGTACTTTATATTTATATATTTATGACAGATTTTCGGATCGATTTTAACATTAATATTACACAAGGCGGTGTGAGATAAAAGGCCTACAAATATTACTAAACGCCTTGTTAGCTCCCGAATCATAGATGTATGCATAAATATTATTTTGTTTTTATTAATTATTAGATTGGAAAAAAGTAAAAACATAATAATAAATTTGGTGTTTCTTTTGTTGAACGTCCCACTCTGTATACTGCAGAATGTATTCCCTCTTTTGGTTAATATAATATAGATAATATGCAAAAGTCAACGATGGCTACCAAAACACAAAAAAAATTGTAGCCATTTAAGTACGCAACGAAAGTAAATATAATTTTTTTTTTTTTTGTTCAACCTCATAAAAAGCCTAATACATTTTTATAAACGGAAAACGTACGTAAAACGTGAATGCGCAATCATAATATATTAAACAAGAATTTAAATAAATTAACAGACATTTAAAGATAAATCGTTCAAAGTCGTACGGACAATATACAAAGGTGAAAATTTGTTCAATGGGTCGGCGCCGTTACGCGGGTGTCAAATAAAAACTTGTTGGGATGGATGGCGGGCGGGCGGACGGGGCAGAGTGCGAGAGACTTGTTTTTTAGAGATCATGTATATATATATAACATAATATGAACATTTTGTTGTTAAATTGTTAAACGTATCATTTTTCTAAAAAAAAAAAAAAATAATATTTAAAAAAAAAATCAAATTCAAACACACTTATGAAGGGCAATGTAGTTGTGCCGGCAATTGGCTATGGTGTCCGATGGACATGGTCAGCTGCGGCTGTGGATGGTAATAGTAGTACATGCCGTGACCGGCCATCAGCCGCCACGACAGTTCAGCGATCAGCGACAGCGTCTGGTGCCTCTCGTGTATCATCAGGCACACGGTGCTCTCCTCGACCACCTGTTTCAGCACGTTGAGGTACTGGAGCTTCATGTATTCCTCTTGGGGCGCGCAAAAGTGATTTTTCAAATAGTTCTCCAGCTTGGCGCGTTGCTGGTGAATGTCAGAGAAGTCGATGAAGAACCTGGAGCACATGTACCGCTCTAGCTTCTTGGTGCCGTCGCCGTCGTAGTCGGGCGCGTAGTTGCGCAACAACAGGTTGCAGTACTTGAGCAAACCGCCGCCCCGGATCTCCTCCGGGTTTCTGGTGACGATCAGCTTGTTCTCCAGGTGGTACATGGCGTCCCTGAAGTCACCGTACACGGACTCGCCGACCACGGTCGGGTAGAAGCTCTCGCTGATCGGCACGCCGCTGGAACACTCGTAGAACAGCAGCAACGAGTCGAGCACGATCTGGAACGAGTCGACGCTGAACTCAAACGGCCTCTTCATCCGGTCGACGAACTTGAGCTCGACGTTTCGCTGGCCCGGCAACGTGCCCAGCGATATCAGCGACCACCGGTCTCCGTCCTTATTCACCTTGACCATTTTGCTCACGTACGCCTCCTTGATGCTGCACGGCGTCATCCGCTTGCGGCTGACGCCCTCCGGCAGCAAGTCGACCAGGGCACGGAGCACGGCCGACTTGACGCGGTCGAAGTCCCGGTTCCCGGACAGGCTGATGTTGAATATCAGGTCCAGGTCGTTGTACGGCTGAGTGTCCGTGGTCAGCACGTGCGAGGCTGCCCCGCCGTTCAGTCTGATGCTCCGCACCTGGAAGCACGTGTCGCCGGCGTCCGGCGACGGGGCCGAGGACCTCTCGGCGGGAAACGCGACGTCGTCGTCTTCGGGCGCGGCCTGGGCGCGTAGCCGGTCGCGCACCATCGCCACAAGGTCGCGGAGGCGCACCTCGAGCGTGGGGAAATTGCCGCGACCGTGGATGCTGACTGTCTCGTCCATCACGTCGTTCAGTCGGGCCACCTGTTCGTAGCTCAGGACGGCCAGGCGGCTGAGATCGGTTTGTTGCGCACGGCCGCCAGCGGTGGAGGCCCCGCGATGACGGTCGTCACATGTGGACAACATGGCAGAGGGTCGCACGTGGTTTAAGTCGGCTGTCGACACGTTTAGACGTCCGTTCTGTAAAAAAAAAAAAACAGTGGTTGCGGTTAGTCGAGTCTAACACGAGGTACTCACACACAATATTATATTATCCTACTACATATTATATATAAACGAGGAATGTACAAAGAATCGGTTTTTAGATAACGCACAAGACAAATGGGAATGGTGAAGGTTCCGAATATATTACCCAATAATACAAGATAACCCACATCAAAATTAATAATTTTAGACACATAAATCGTTAAGAATATAATTGACATTGCACACCTTAACCGCACAACGTCGACTCAAAGGCAACAAGTAATAGTAATCATGGATACAGTGTGTTTGTTGTTCAAGGGCAAACGAACAAAGGTCATACTGTTATAATATATTCTGCCATAAGAAAGGTCGATATCGAAATCATGTCGACCATAGTCGAGCGAGCATGTGCGTTGCCATATGTGTCGAGTCTCACACAACACGCAACTGGTATTTATTAAGCTGGTGTCGTACAGCACCAAAACCTGCAGGTATGACAGCTATGTCGTCGTGTC
Source organism: Neotoxoptera formosana (assembly GCA_022818045.1). Lineage (NCBI taxonomy): Eukaryota > Metazoa > Arthropoda > Insecta > Hemiptera > Aphididae > Neotoxoptera > Neotoxoptera formosana. Next base: position 61,390,149 of record CM040632.1, on the reverse strand, counting down.
CCCAAAATTTAAGCTAGACCCGGCTAGACCCTATTCTGGACATTTCCTGGTGCGTCGTGGTTAATGAATCATACCATATCGGTCTATGGGAAAACGATAAAAGTCACGATACAGCCGACGTAGCTGCGATCCAGGCTAAAAAGCGCGAGCGAAAACGCCAATCCGCGTCGGGTTAACGAATTTATAAACGGTTCGTCGTGTTTACGCACGTTGTGTAGACGACGATCGGCGTCGAGTCCGCGAATAACCACAGGCACAGCAGCTGTGCACACCCGCCGACGTGAGGTGGTGGCACACGGTTAGCGGAGCGGGTTACCAGCACCTAAATTATATACTTGTGTTACGCGACGTTGACAGCCGACCGTGACGATCCATGAAATACGCGGAGAATGATGCGCGCGATGACGTTGAACGTCAACTGTATAGAGTTTGCGTTTGCTAGGATCGATGGAAAACAAAAATAATACAATCGACCCGATGACGTATATGGACCACGGCGATCGACCCGAGTTCATATTTGCCTGATTTTTTTTTTTGCACTAACGATAATATTGACGAGTACCCCCCTTTTCCTCTCAAAACAAATACGTCGAAGCGATAGCAAAATTACAAGATTATTACCTACGTCAAAATCACGTAGGAATTGTGTTTTTAAAAAATGCAACACATGGTAATAAACACGGTAAAATATCATAAAATAATCAATATACCAACAATACAGTTAATAGTCAGTACATTTTCAACGTTCACCTACCGTTTTATAGTTTACGCAGTCATCGTAAACAATACGATTTAAAAATTATAAATAAGTAACAGATCCCTGGTATGTGACTAACTTGCAAGCTCTTTACAATGACTTAAAAATAAATACCGTTAGTGAACTTACAAGACTTTACTATAAACTATTCTACGTAAAACTCAACACAAATGCTAACCCCCTAATTCGAGCAAACATTTACTCCCCGAAGACTCGAAGAGAAGTGGAATCGTGACTTACAACTGTATTAAATATTTAAAAACTTTTAAGACATGTCAATGTTAAACATATAATTCTGAGAGGTATTACCATTGGGTAACTTACCCTATCACGATATCCATGTAATTATTGTAAATATTTTTACCCACAATAACTTGTGTAGTGCAAATTTTTGTTTTAACCGATTGTTTAAAAAAAAAATAGATACCTACGAATATTTTATGCAACGTCAACGTGCATATACCAAGGCGTTGTGGCGAATTTCATGAAATTAATATTCGAACGGAAGAATTACGTCCACAAATCTGGACCATTGTGCCACCGACCTATAGCGATCACATTATGAGTCAAGGATGAAAATAATACAGAATTTTTTTTTTTTGTTAGTGTGCGTATTGTTGATTTATAACGATCGTAGTACACTAACACCTATTACCTTAAATAGACAATTCGTATTTTCGCAGTAAACAACATTGTGTTTTGCAAAGTTTTTTGGGAATACGCTGACGTAATACTCGCAAAAAAAAAGTGTTTTTGAATAGGTTACCTACCGAATTTAATTCAATAAATATATCTATTCTACGTAGTGTTCGTTATTTTCGGACTAAAGTCAATAATACAATATTACTATCGACGACACTACTCTTCTTCAAATCAAATGAGTTATTTTATGTTTTTGACATTTCGACGATAGATAGCGGAAAAATCACGAAAATACAAAACATGGTTAGGCACTTACGCGCGACCTTCGCATATGGTCCGTAATATTATTATAATATTATCACCGTAATCGAATTTCCGGTAACCGATAGTAAAAAAAAACACGGGTGAAAAAAATATCGGCCGGTCCGTTCACAAAACGAAACAATATGTCACACACGACAGCGACGACCGTATAAAAAAAAACACGCGCTTATTATGTAGATAATAATGTCAATAATATTATTATTACCGAACACGAACCGCGCCGCGAGATATCGATACAAGTATATTATTATTATTATTATTATTATTGAATTATCGCGGTAATATAAAATATCGCGTGTCGAGGAAAGCGAAAAAAAAATTCGCGGCGGGCGGCGAAGTGAGTTTTTCCCGAGAGCAGCAGCTGCTCGCTTACCGTGGGCGCGGCGGCGACGACGACGAACCTTCTGGAACGTTCTACGCGGATCGTCCGGCGGGGTGTAGAGGGACGGGAGAGGAAAAGCTCCGCCGGGAACGGCGCGAGTTCGCGATAGTCCTACCGACGACGACTGTCGCGGATGTGATTTTCCGACGGACGGGTGCGGACGATAATAATATTAAAAGATTTACGATATTACGTTTCGTGATATCGATCGATCGATCGAAGATTCGCGAAAAAAAAAATCTTAGAAAAATCGGCGTACTTTGTGGTATAGGTCTTTTTCCATAGCACAACGCGCCACGGCCCCTGTGGCTTCTGGCGGGCGGGCGTGAGCTGCTGCACGCGGTTTGGACGAAGAGCAGAGCGACGACGACGACGACGCTCACGACCTCCTTGCACACACACACCACCGGTGGCGAGGAGACGACGCTTCTGATCGGCAAAACGTTGACCACACACACGCGGCGGCGGCTCCGGAACGCGCAAAACAATATTATTTTAAATATTATAGCGAGCGGCGCGAGAGTCTCGGCGACGACGGCGGCACACACGGCAGCGGCGGCGGCTACTTGGCGACGAGCGGTCCGGTCCGGAGGGCGCGCGCACACACTGCGTAACGATCGGGCACCGCAAACGAAACGGAACTACTGCCGCGGCACGGCCGCCGATCCGCGATCAGTCGTCGCCGTCGCCGGCGACGACCCGCGCTGATGCCCCCCCCACCAACCATCGCAGCGCCGACGACAGCGACACCGCCGCGCGCACTCGGTCGGGTTACCGCGCCGCCGCCGCCGCGTTTGGTATTTACCGTGTGGACCGGTAATTATTGTACTCGAATCTCCGCCGCCGCACCGACCGAACACGGTGCCGGCCACGCGGGTGTTACCGCGTACGGTCTAAAAATATCGTTCAAAGGGCAAGGCGAAACGGTCGTAGAGCGGCGATGCCAGAAAAAAATAAATACCAGCCGTATAATATCTAATTACTAGATAAGTCTTTCCGATTTACCGTGTCTGGTTAGGTACGAGTACAACATTAGAGCTAGCCACCCTGCATTGTAACGCGATGGCTAATTATTATTGCCAATCGTGGGCTACGGTGGGTGTGAATGGAATAGGGTGGGTGAGCGGGTAAAAATGAATTAACGGGGTTCAGACCACCACCGATTGATATGCGAAACTCGACATTGTCCATTAAATAGCTCCAAATGAATAATTATCATGTGTATAATACTGAAGTTGATACATGCGATTATTTTGATTTTTGTTGTACATTTTTTTTTTTTTTAACAACACTTCTACCTCCCACCCCACCCCTTTACAGATCTATAAAAAATAAAATGTCTAACCACCCCGCTAAGAATTCCTGAACACGCATCTGTTGTGCTGTCTGGTCGCAAATGACACCGCGCAGTCGCACCGATTATAAAAAATAATTTATAATAAACGCAACCTCTAAAATGTAGTTAATGCTTTGACGGTTTTATATTATATTCATTTGCACGTCGATTTACGATATTTTTTCTGTAACGTCAGGAGTATATATATTTAATAGTTCAAAATTAATAACTATAGTAATAAATCTACTCAGGTAAATTACCTGCCTACCTACCTACATAATTAAAATATCATTTTTTTAAATAAAAACAAGTAAGCAATATAAATTTTAATAGGTACGATCTCAATAATAGTTAAAAGTAAATGTTGAACATTAAACTACGTCACAAACTCACAACACAATGTAAATACAATTTTTTTATGGTATTTCATATAATTCTGAACAAACAACTTCAATACTCAAGTTTAAAATTTAATAAACTTAAAATAAAATACATACTAATTATTATTTTTTTAAAACCCGAAAACAAAATATGTTTTTAAATTATACAAACTATATTATTGAGATTAAAACAAATTTAAAGAGATGAAATCGAAGATTATTTCGGCGGGATAAAACTTGCGTTGTTACTTGTTACAGCAGTCAATTTATGTGATAGCAGGTCAATGGTCACACACGGTTTTTTATCATTTATCAATTAATACATTTAACCAACATCATATTATATACATGTGTATTATTTTTAATAATTTTATTATTTCAATATTTCTACATATTACATACGACGGAAAATAAGGGTAAACAGTGACGTAAGCACCCAAAATGCGCTTCGTTTAATGAAGGAGAAACAGGAATGAAAAGGGATGACGAGGGATAGTGGTGGTTTATATATTCGTTCCTTTTTTTTTTATTATAATCCCAAATGGTCTGACGCCAACGGGAGTAGCGTGGGCGTCAGACGGTATGACGTAATTTGAACGACGAGAACTACGTCATAGGCAACACTACCATTCGGGTCGGGAGCTATATTCCAAAATTCCTTAAAAGTGCATTTGCATTAACTACGTTTTTTTTAACTTTTACCCCCTTATACTTAATATCAATTTTAAATTTAATTTATGACGATTGGTTTCGTTGCATTTCTTGAAGAGGTGTTGCATATTTTATTGGTTTTTTTTCCTTTAATTTATACGAAAAAACAAAAATTATATTTGTAATAATGTTTTTATTTAAAATTAGGTGCTGTAAAATATATAATTTTTATATTTACACATATTATTAACGAAAAAATGTCTTCTGTAAACAACTTAAATTATTTTTCACACTTACAATGTCAAAATGCAAAAGCTTTTTACATACAATACACTTGACAAGATCATAACATTAACCGTGTAAAATACGGCTTATATACTTAAGGTAATAAGTTAGAAAAATAAATGATAATAATTTCAATGAATAGATAATAATTAGTAGTCTATGAAACCACTAATTTTAAGTGTTATATTTTTTATAATAAATATTTATCAGGTATTTTGTCTAACGCAAGCGAATATATTTCTAAACTGAAGGAAGAGGAAACAAAAATTAAATTTAAAACATATGAATAGATATTTTTTTAAAGCTTTACGAGAGTATTCAAAACGAATTTGATATATTTTGATAAATGAATACAGATTTATACCTAAATTAATTGGTAAAACATTAAATCATCTGTTAAAATGTCTAATACTCTAATATCATGTTTCTTTAGGTATGAGGTATTTAAAATGGTTTGTGATGATACTTTTACACCAGTAATCAGGCCAAATTCAATTTAAATTAATAAAACTTCAGACGTTTCACAATGTTATTATTGCTGGTCATTATATTCGATAACCATAGTTTATAAAAATGTCTATGTACAGTAATAATGATTAATTGACAAATATTTACTATTCAATTCACATGTGTTTATTTATAAATATATATTAAGTTATGAACAATTTTTGTTCAAAATAATTAAGTACAATAAAATATCTGTATGCTGTTATTTATAGTTTGTTATTGTATTCTATATTTTCCGAGATATTTTCTATGACTAGGATTAGTTTACAAAACATACCGTTTATATTGTTTATAAATTATAAGTTATAGGTTTAAATCTCCAATGCACTTGTGTATTCGATAATGTGTTAATATAATATCAAATAATACAAACATTCAACAGTGTCATAAAACTCATAAATTACGATTTAGCGTATAAAAAAATGTATTTAATTTGTTAATGCGGTACTTAATTATTTAATTATTGTTTAAAATTGATTTACATTTCGTCTACGAAAAGTACACTAAACTAATATGAGAAAAATTCAAATAATAATCGGTTATCTATTATTTTAAGTTTTAAAACCAACTAAAAACAAATAACTGGAAATTCAAAACTACATTGTGTTCTTCCGAGATTATAAAAAAAATAATCTAATCTTACCCCACCAATTTTTTTATTATAATTTATATTATACATTCAAATAATGTGAACATTTTTTTACCATGTATTTTAATAAATAGGTACTACAATTTACAAAAATCTAAAAAAATCCAAATTAAATATAATTTTTAAAATAATACATGATTTGAATCAGTACTAAAAAGCTAGAAATATCGAAAAAATATTAAACATTAAAAAAAACGAAGTTTATTGGACATCAGAACATTTCACAGACTAATAATAATATTAATAACGATTTCAGTTAGTTACCGTTGCATAATAATGTTCTAATAATGTTCTCAAGGTTGAAATGTCAAACACAAATTCTTTTATCACACCTACTGGTCACCTAGTGAACTTCACTCACATATTTATGAATTCGACCAAAAACAAAACCATGTTGATGTGTTACCCATAAATTACTACATAGGAAATAATAAAAACAATGTTTTTATATTTTTGGCCACTTCCAGTGGAAAAAACGTTAATTTGGGTCATTTGATCAATTACCGTCAGTAAGATGAAAGTCTTTATAAAATTTCAGAAAAAAATTAATTACTTGTCCAACTGAATTTTTTAACGCTTGCTTTTACTTATAATTATTACTTATAAAAAAGTATTTCAAAGAAAAATAAATAACTTAAATACTGATAAAACACCAAAATGATTTTACATTCATACTTGCATCACTGTAATCTAATAAGCAGACTATATAAGATATATTATAGAAGATATTTTTTTCTGAGTCTATAGTGAGTTTTTAAAATCTAATATAATAAAATATGCGTAACTAATAAAAAAACACCAGTTAAAATTAAAGGGTTAATGAACAGACAGTCGAATGTCGCTCCACAAGTTAGAAGAAAATCGAAAATTGTCCTGTTCAATAAATCATCTAAAATCCAGATAATGTTTCCTAAAATATGTATTTAAAACGGATACCAAAACCACTAATTAGAGTTCTCCACCAGAAAGTCTTTAAGTCAACAAACAAAATAAAACATAAAGAATCAACCAACACATTACTCATATTGTTAGGAATCTAATATTAACGCAATATTGATTTTCATACAAATAAATCCAACCAAAGTGAATCGTAATTTATTGAGGTGTTATAAAAAAAATATTGTAGGTATCACGGATGGTGATCCAAACCCAGACAACATTGACAATAATAATTAATAAGTTATAACAAGTGGTTGAGCATACTGGATTGAATAAAAATATTCACGTTCATTAATTTTACCCGCTGAAATTATTAACGGTTTGGTCCATTTTAATACATAATAGGCTAAGATATTTCTAACATAATATAATTGAAGTGTCTCAAAAATAGATTTGGAGATACGAAGTGGGATGTGTTCTAAAATAGATAATATTAATAGTGTGTATACACTATTACAACTAAATTGTATATATATAATACAAATAATATAATATTATCATTAAAAATATATATATAATAAATTAATAACACAAAAAATAAAGATTTAACTATTAGTGCATGTCGGAACTTGAAAGAAAACTATTTGCTGGAACAACATTTCTAATATGATATCTAGTATGATTGTAAAAACGTATGCTTATTTGTACGAGTACATTAAAACATTTTAAGTTATAACAATTTCAATTTTAAAGAGTGAAATATGATAAAATTACCTTTTATTTTATAATCCTATCCACAAGCTTTTTTTGCAAAATAACAGAAATTAGGTAAAAATAATACAATATTATAATTTATAGTCATTGTCTGCAGTCATAATATGGCAAGTGGAACTACGGAGCACTGCAAATGCTACAGTTGATGACGTACACAATACAAGTATTAATTGATCGATGCCCAACGACAAACATACTATAATCAAATAAACCATTAATATTTAATAATAATACTTAATAGTTGTATTTGTAAACAATAAATAAATTTAAAAAAATAGTTTATGTTGAATTATCTAGGTATAAGCGTATGATAAAAGAAAACGAAATGTAACTAAATAAATTATACCAGCCAAAAAAAATAATTTTACCAGTAGGTATCATTATTAATTATTTTAAAATAAACTATGTTTCTATCTTCAATATAGATAATAAACATACATCTGCCGTCATAAAATAATTGTAAAACAAATAAATTACAAAATAGGTAGGTGGTAAACTGAATTATTTAGATTCTATCAAAGCTATTGTCAACAACTAACCAATGACTCATGCTAGGTCATTTAAAGAAAACTGTTTGGTATCGTCGCAACGGTAACATTTAAGGTGGTTCTCCTCCGTCGATTAATTGTGGGGGAGAGTGTGTCCACCAAGGTCTTCAGGAGAACGTGCGTTATTACACAATCATACGTTCGAGTTAATATGCGAACGGTTTATTAATCTGAACCTCCGATCACTCCTAACTTAAGTAAACATAACGCATTAAATATTGCATATTATGTGTTATTTTAACTTAAGTGATATATAATATAGATTATATATAGACACACGTAGTATGTAGGTATATTAACATTTGATATATATCAATACTTTTTTAGGAACAGAAGAAAAACAAAAATATTATATTATAGTATAATATAAAGAACCAATGTCAGGGTAGTGGGTTAGTCTTTCAAGAGAGAATGGCCACGGCCTCGAAATACCTGAACAGTACCCGTGTATAATCGGCGGTTAAACGCATGCTAACTATGCGGCTCAAAATTGATGTAATTGGTGGTAAAGGTTTTTATTATTGCGACTATCTCCTATGAATATTTAATATTGCATAAGGATATTCTACAATTTAAAACATGAAATATTTCATTTTATGAATTTGAATTTGAGGAAAAGAAAAGTTCAATAACGATTAACAACGCATTTTTCCGGATATGTTTCAAATTGTACATGATTCAAATTCACATAATGTTTTTATGTTGTTATGCAATTTTATTTATTTTATACACAATAAATATAAAGATGAATTAAATTGTTTTTAATATTTTAGCTTAGATAGAAAATGTTATCGTTGAATATTGTTATAAAATATGGAGTTGAGTAACTAAAATATGTGTAGGCGTCATTGAGAATAAAACTCATTTAAACCTTTTGATGCTACTTTAACCGTTGTATTTTCATTGTTAATATAAATTTAAGCAACTGTAATAGTGGTGGGTGGAAAACTCCTATGGAACGTCGGCCGGAAGGATAGATGACCCGTTTTCTTTCCGGTGGCGTATATCCGAGTTTTAACAGTGTCTTGAAACCACAAAATTGTAATAATATAATTTATAAACGAAGGTAGCAAAATGTAATTAACATTTAAATTTTAATAAGTTGACTTCAAGTTTTACTGTACAAACAAGTTTACATTTTTAAAATAATTGATTAATTTTATAAGTACTTTTATTCTAAGATTTTGTATGTATTTACAAAAAAAATTTAAGTATAGGTATAGTATTATTAAATCAATAAATTATAATACAGATTATAATTTTATATTTAAACAATAATATCCTATTTTATCTTTAAAATAAGTTTGAAACTTTCATTTTGGGTTTAGGTTTACGTATTGTAATAACTCAACTCTATAGAGAATGTACTACCTGTTATTTACGTGCATTTTATTTCAATCGAGGTCCCGCTAATACAAACGAATTTCCGAAGGAATGACCTTACTGCGTCATTGGGTACAACGCAGATCTGCCAAAAACAACGTACTATTACGCTCTGTATTACGTTTTTTGCCTAATGTGGAACGTCTCAAATGAACTGCAGTATAATAAGTATACAAGGTAAACAATCAATATAATATGTTTATAGGTGTAGTTAAAAGTAAAAAGCTACTGGAAAAATACATAATTAAACTTTCTTTACAATAAATTAAGGATTTACATTTTTTTTTCTTAAAACAATCATAATTCATAGTTGTATTATAATGCAATTATAACTAAATTATTGTTCGTCAATAATTATTCCTAACCAATTTTTGTTTATCACACTCACGATGGTTGAACATGTGGACTGTAGACGAGATAAAACGCTCCTGATATCTAACTCGTACAGATATCACTATCGAATTGTAGATTGTAACATTGTAACATCGATGAAAAACAAAAACTAGGTACCCAAACCTTTTTCTTCTCAAAACACCCAAAAAATTATCACCTAAAATTCATTACATAATAAATTACTTAAAAATTGAAGTCAATTACATAACACATTTTGCTATTGATTCAAATTATATATTTAATGGACCTCAAACTAATAGTATTTTTTATTTAAAAGTGACTTGTGTTAAGTCATAAGTATGGTATTCAAAAAGGAACATTGTTGGGTCCTATTTTTAATCAATATAAATGATTTACTAAATTTAGACTTAGACAGTAATGTATTACCGTGTGTTACTATTAGATTTTGATGATGATAATTGAACTGAGCCACTGAGGTGGAAATGAAAGCTAACTTAAGGTAATAAATAATATACTATAAATAATTTTATTAAATAAAAATATATATTTTTTATACCTTTTGCATTATCAGTTTTGAACACACCAGATCAAATTACAATTAAACTACGTACTAATAAGTGGAAAGAAAAATAATATAATTAATGCATGTAATTTAAAGTTAGTTATTTACACAACCGGAGTAACTTCAGCCAAATACATAGGTGTAATAATTGATGATATTTGAAATGGATTTTATATTAATTAATTACTTGCAGTTAAGACTCTACTCCCACCGCAAGCTTGTTTACAAGGAGTATGTAATAACTAATAAGTATCAACAAATAAATGAAAAGTATACCTAATGTTATAAAGTTGAAATAAATAATGTTTTTACTTGGTTTTATCTTATACAGAAAACTTTGTAGGTATATTACTTCTATCTCCAAGATAAAACTTTCTACGAAGAGTAACTTAAGCTTTAAACTACTAGAACTTTAACTATGTAGATAAAGAAAATAATTAAAATGTGAAGTAAATAACGCTTTACTCATAATATTGTGCTAAATTAGAGGTCACGGCATTTGATGAAATAGTATTTTAAAAATGACGTATGCAGTATGCTTACATAATGCAGTGCTAATACATAATATTCATAGCTGTCCCTCGATAATTTGCCAATTTTCCTATAGCAATATTGGTTAAGTGGCATGCCTAAAATATACGTATTTACACTACGTCTATACAGAACAATCTATAAAAATAGAACTGAGAAAATTAAATAATTCAAATGTTTTATTTGTTTTCCCGTTTGTTATGCCTAGCTTACATCGGGCTGACAAATAGATTTTGATTTTTTAGTGATTTTAATAGATTATATTATATCAAAGTCCTCAAAATTTAGATAGTTTCCTAAAAATTATGTCAATCTTGTGAAAATAGCAATTCCTAATAGGTATTAACATTATTCTCCAAAACTAATTTTACAGTATGTCAGATTTTCTAAAGATCTAAATAAATGCGTATAACTATATAAATATTAAATACCTATATAAATCAAGAATGATGTATCAATAATCATATACTTTTATTTTTAGCAAATAATAAGATATTAAGATTGTATATACATAAATTATAATATATAATATGTGCCTAACTATGTGGATCAATTATACCTATATTGCAATATTTATTAAATATTTTTTTTTTTTTTACTTTTATTTGAAATTAAGCGATCTATACGACTATACGTCATATTTTGTACAATAAGCTTAAAGATAAATGATTAAGAAGACGGTTTAACGTAAAGGCGCGATAGGAGAAGCCACTCATCGACAATAATCCTGGTACCTAAGTGGAATTAAAAAAAGCAAAAAATAAATATGTAAATGTTTCTATTTTTCTTTCTCGATTTAACCGAAAAGTTCCCAATTTGTTGCTAATTCATAATTGTCGCCAAATTAAAAAAAAAACACGAAATTGATGTTATATCGGTGTTGTTACTTGTTTTATTATATAATGTTAGCCTGGTGTAACCATACAAGCCCATTACTTAAACAATTGGGTTGTAAGTTCTACCATTTTTTTTTTTGAAGATGAAATAAGTTTTTAAAATATATTTATTTTTTTTTTTATTTATTGAAGAGAAAAAGCCTTGGTAACGTGACCATTGGCTTGTATTTACATGGAATGGTAGCTTAAATTAAATTGTACAATTTAGTCTCTTTCAAAAATAAAATTATATTTTGGATAGATTTTTCGTCAGTGCCCAGTGGGTCGTGGAGGTGTTCCGGTATATTGAATTTGTGTCGTGCCTCTTTTGTGTCTCTGCATTCGGTGATGATATGTTTGATAGAAGTCGTGATTCCGCATGTAGGACATATTTTTGGTGGCTCTTTTTTCATGAGGTGGCCATGTGTGTGATGAGTATGGCCTATTCTGAGGCGATTTAGTACGACTTCTCTTCTTTTGAGCGACATTGGGTTATTCCATTTTTCGATAGTTCTTTTTATTTCGTTTAATTTAGTGTTCATTTTGAGCCATTCTTTTTGCCAGTTATTTTTGATTTGGTTGTATATAATTTTTTTAGTATCTTTGTCGGAAAATATATTTTTATTTTAAAGTTAATGCAATAAATTTAATTTAATATTTTTAAGTTATTGACTAACCAACAAATTAAATCTATTTTCTACAAAATAATCTAAGAAGTTAAATTAGTTATTGATTTGAATACTAGATTAATGCCAGATTACTAATACGGTCTTGGTTTATCCTATTATTTTATAACAATTAACATAACAGAACTCGGAGTTACAATTCTTAGGAATATTTTGCAAACTTGGTATTACAGTCATTTTAGACGAAAAATTATTTTGATGTATGACCATCGAGATATTTTTGTTGACCATTTTTAAAACTGTTATTATATTTAAAATCAAAATTTGAAAAAAGGAGGTTTAAAGGAGGTTAGGTCTTTACGTGGCGGTACATTATAAAAAAATGATCTGTTTTTGACATTACAATAACAATCAGTAAATCAATTTAGCTGTCGAATTATTAGTGACGTTATTACAACATTATTTTCAATGAAATTAAACCATAAAAACTAATCAGGTAGGTAGTAGGTACTTACCATAATGTAAGACATATAAAACATTTTCAGACGGTTAGAAGAATGTTTATTATTACATAATCAGCTTTCAGCTTTGGCATATTTAAATACTTTATACATTCAAACCAAATATAATAGTTATTATGGCATTTTTTTCAAAAAAAATTGAAATGATAAGTAGGTACTGCTGAATTTATTTATACATAAATCAAGTTGCCAATAATTGGCAATTAAAAAAATTATTGTTTTAACCATAATATTATAATAATATATATTTTATTGCCAAGTATTAACAAGATACTAAAAAATAATTTGCTTATTTTCGAAAATCTGTACTTAAATTACATAATTTAACACATTAATCGTAGTTTAAATAATATGTTCTCTACCAAGCTCGTGGTTTCGCCTTCAGGTATCATTAGCGGTGTATTGTGCATCAGTTTAAAAGTAGATTAAGACGGGCGGTCTCCCGAGACAAGAATTCGGTAAGGATTCACGGCAAAGTATTTTTATTTGAATAAGTGTAAGTATCTAGACTGAAAACAATTTGACCTATTTATAAATAACTTCTTTCGTTTTCAAACAAAAATTACCAAACTGTGCAACACGATTACCGTCGTGGGTGTGTGTATATATTGTATAATTAACAGAGTACCGACTGCAACTCGTAATAAAATTGAAACCGAAATTGAAACACGAAACATATCGAATCAGGCACGGCGCGGCGTGACTCATGCGATCTTATCACATCCGAAACGCACCAGCTGTTATCAGTGATAGTCTCGCAACGGTATTATAAATATGAAAAATTCAACGAACGTACAAACCAGCGGGATGCAACAACATGTTGGATTTATTTGACTCGATATGACTGTACGTCTCTAAACGATCACGATGACGCGATTAAACGTAAACCAATATCGTTGCTCGTCGTTTTTCGAGTGAGTTTTCACAACGGATAATCGTTTACGTATCGTCGTCGCATCCTGCGAAAACGGTAAAACGGTGCCACGGTGGGCACGGTTTCCAAGGCGCGGCGACACTCGAAAACACAAAACGGTTCGGATAAACGAATAATAATAATAATAATAATGACGATAATATTATAATATTAATTGCCGTTCGGTTTCGAGATTTGTACAGAGAATATCTTTCTTTATACACGACGGACGAGCAATAATAATAATATAATTAATTATGATATCGTTCTATAATTATTTATTATTGTTGCGTCGAGAGCGTCGACCGCATTCGCTCGATATCGTCATTATCGCCGCCGAGATAAATAGATATAATATTATATTAAATTAAATAATAATATCGTGATATTATGGAAAAACGCACGTGAAAACCCGCGGCGGCGGACTCGCCGGACCGCAAATAGAACTCGCCGGCCAGAAAGAAAGCGAAAACCGCTCGCCGCCTACTCATGCCGACCTCCCACAGGGCGAATCGCCGCCGCGCTCGACCCGGTCACCGCGACGCAACCGGTCCGCGGTGGTCCGCCCCCGGACCGAGCCAAACTTGGTCATGCCGACGGTGTGCGACCGATATACCTATTATCGTTTTATACTTTTATATATATTATTATATGGTTCGAACAATGTCAAAATGCAAATGATATGTCGATAATAATGGTAACGTACGTTATAAACTATTATAAAATATAATACGATAGGCGCTCGACCCGCTGCCGGTCGTTCACACGTTATTATCGTTAACGACGAGTGATTTAATAATAATAACAATATAATATTATGCCGTCACACTGACCTGCATTATGGGTAACTGAGTGCCCTGTTCGACGGACTTCATGTTCGACTGAAAGTCTCTGTAGACGTGCCTCCTCCTGTAGTACGAACAGATACCGTTCCTGTTGCAACTGTGATGGTGGTAACCGTCGTTCCACATGTTGTAATGGATTTTCCGAACGGGGAGACGACGGACGGCGAGTCGGTTTTCGGGATCGGTCGACGATTAAAAATATCGCGATCGGTGGTGAATCGAGAACGCGCGCGCCGACGGTTGTGTGGAAAATAATACGAAAAACGGTTGATTTCTCCGATGAGACATTAACGATACGATGATTTGCGGGACGAACACACGCTGGTCGGGGTATGTCGCGACGACGATTCGTTCGACTGTTTAAAGTCGTCTCGGTCGGCAAACTTTATCTTCGGAGCGGATTTTATTTTTTTTTTACGTTTGAAAAAAACGTCCGGATTACTCGGTCCGCGCTGTGCACCGGCGGCGACGGCTTCGATTGGCGCAGCTTGTGGTCGTCGTCGGCCGTCGAGTATAGTAGTTGTGGTGGAGGAGACCGGTGCGCGACGTTGCCGGTCTTCCGACGTAGGCCGTGCCATAGAGATAAGGGAATTCGCCACTCGGTGGCCTGCGCGATTATAGGATATTATAGAAATAAATTATTATTAATATTATTAGATATCCGTCATTATTCTGTTGCGCTGACGTGCTCGGATTCAACTCGATAGTCGATTGTGTCACGGGATAGAATAGTGCCGGGTGCCGACCGTACAAATCGTGACGCGAGTTACAACAACTCCTCTTGAAGATAATAAATATCATGTACTCACGAAAATTAGTCACCGCCCGTGATGGCAAACGAAAAAAGCCAAAACAGAGAAGGGGGGGGGGGGCGAGCGATGTCGTGCAACGATAATTAATACCATACCGTTGGGTCGTTGAAAAAATATTTTTCATGTTAGCGGTGATTCCATAGTAGATAGATTTACCCTGAGGGCCCTCAAAGTTCGCAGCGAGCCGTTATTTTTTCTTCCATGATCCCGCGGTTTAAACGGAGCACGATAATATTATGCTATCAAGAGTTTCCTTTATCGTCGAATTTTCAATTTATAAAATAATCAATCCCAGATTCGAGTGGACGATAACGAATAGAACAACGAAATAAGAAAAGAAACCCTAAACCGAATTTCCATTCCGCCGTCCGCAAACGTTTAACGAGCCTCCGAAGTCCGAAGTTTTGGAGTCTAGACTCTTGAGGCTTTGGTTCGGACGAAAAGCGAAAATGTGAGGCGATTGGAGGCATGTTGGGCCGTAAGCAAAGCATCCGTGCGGATATAATGGCTCCTGACTATGTTCAGGACGAGTCTCTAAACGAGAACGCTGAAATCGATTGGGTGAATAAGGTAAATATTCGTCAGCCCGCACAGACATGACAGTATTTTCTAAATTAACCCCACATGTTGTTTGTTCTCTACAGCTATGGGTCCGACGGTTGATGCGCTTTTGTGCGCTGCTTAGTTTACTCTGTGTCAGTCTCAACACTCCAAAAACCTTCAAGGCTTTTCCATTTCTACAGTATGCTACGTTCATCTGTGACTTTGGCGTCACATGTTTGTACACCGCCGAAATGATAGCAAAAATGCACATTCGGGGGATATTAAAGGTATCGGTGATTTTGTTGACACTCCAAGTGATTTATATATTTTTATCACTGTTTTTTTCCAGGGAGAATCACCGTATATGAAAGACCACTGGTGTCAATTTGATGGAACGATGGCATTTTTTCTCTGGGTGTCTGTAATTTTACAGATTTTTGAAATCGTAGAATTTTTACCTGAATTTAGTTATTTATCAATACTACGAGCACCAAGGCCTTTCATAATGATCCGATTTATACGTGTCTTCCTAAAATTCTCAATGCCAAAATCTAGGATAAATCAAATTTTTAAGTACTAAACCTTTAAATATATATTTTTTTAAATGTTTAAATTACATTTCATATAATTCTTCTAGGCGATCAAGTCAACAAATCTACAATGTAACACTGTTCTTCCTGTTTTTTATGTCTTTGTATGGTGTACTCGGTGTTCAACTTTTTGGTGAAATGAAAAACCATTGTGTTCTCAATACAACAGATCCAACGTAATTAATCATTTTTAAATGTATTTATTACAGTACATGTTACTTAATATGTTTAAATTACCCAACAGGCGTGTAACTCTTAATAATTTAGCCATACCAGACTCATTCTGTTCTAAGGAACCAGGTGCTGGATATCAATGTCCGGAAGGTATGAAATGTATGAAATTAGAGTTGTCAAGGTACATAACTGGATTCAGTGGATTCGATGAATTTGGTAAATTATTAGAATATTATGTACTTATAATGTTTATACATTAGTATTTTGTATTTTTTAGCAACAAGTATTTTCACTGTATATCAAGCTGCATCACAAGAGGGTTGGGTGTACATTATGTTCCGAACGTTTGACAGTCTTCCAGCCTGGAGAGCAATTTTTTACTTTTCTACATTAATATTCTTCTTAGCATGGTTAGTTAAGAATGTGTTTATTGCAGTAATTACAGAGACATTTAATGAAATGCGTGTGCAATTTCAACAACTTTGGGGAAGTAGAAGACATGTTGGAAACAAAACTTCCACTGAAGTAAGATTATAAACATTTTTTATTAGTTCTACATTTTAATTTTCATTATTGAAACAATTTTCTATTTTTATTAAATTGATTGTTTGTGTGTATCAACATTTTTTTTTAGATTTTAGTTAGTGATGAAAATGGTTGGAGATTAGTTACTCCTGAACAGAATAAACATCGAACTTTAGCATCACCGTTAGGACATAAAATTCTTAACTCTGCTTGGTTTCGATTACTTGTCATGTGCATTATTCTAAGTAATGGAATTGCTATGGCTACAATGAATTTTAAACATGATGGACGGAAGAGAGAAGAATTCTATGAACAATACTATTATATTGAAGTAATCAATTTTAATGTTTATTATAAGTTAAATATTTAATCTTACTACCTATTTTATTCCAGGTTGTATATACAATAATATTTAACTTTGAAACATTGTTTAAAATGGTTTTACTCGGATTTAAAGAATATTTCAAACATTCATACCATAAGTTTGAACTTATGCTAGCTGTTGGAACTACATTGCACATTTTTCCACAATTTTATTTATCTGGATTAACTTATTTTCAGGTTTGTTATTCTTCCTTATTGAAGTAAATAATAAGATTACATTATTTTAATCAAGTTATGTTTAGGTTTTAAGAATTGTTCGATTAATCAAAGCTTCACCTATGTTAGAAGATTTTGTATACAAGATATTTGGACCTGGAAAAAAACTGGGTAGCCTTATCATATTCACTTTGTGTTTATTAGTCATTTCATCAGGGATTTCGATGCAACTATTTTGTTTTTTATGCGATTTTCCAAAGTTTGAAACCTTCCCAGAAGTAAGTTTTTTAATTATAATTAATTTAAAATTGTAACATGTATTTATATTTTTTAGGCCTTCATGTCCATGTTTCAAATTCTTACACAAGAAGCCTGGGTTGATGTTATGGATGAAACAATGTTAAGGACTCGTAAGACATTAGTACCATTAGTTGCTGTCTACTTTATTCTCTATCATTTATTTGTCACACTTGTAAGAAAATGATCTATTTTTAGAACTCAGACAATTTTAATAAGCTTACATCTATTTTTTTGACTAGATTGTGCTAAGTCTTTTTGTAGCTGTGATTTTGGATAACCTTGAACTCGATGAAGAATTAAAAAAACTAAAACAATTACGTTTTCGTGAACAAAGTGCTGAAATTAAAGAAACACTGCCATTTAGATTAAGAATTTTTGAAAAATTTCCAGACCGTCCTAAAATGACCTCTATACATAAGCAACCATCTGATTTTAATTTGCCTAAAGTAATATTTCAAATTAAACTTATATATCAATATAATAATAACAATTAATTGGGAATGCAAAATTTTCTTTTTAGGTTCGTGAAAGTTTTATGAGACAGTTTGTTTTAGATAAAAGTGATGAAGAAACTTCTACAGATACTATAAACAAAGCAAGTGAAGTAGTCAAGCCTCCCTTGATGGCTCGTAAGCAGCATCCTATTCGATTATTATCCAATCTACCAAAAGTCCGAACAGTAACACCAGAAATTCGTAAATCAATTATATCAAACATAATTAAGTAAATACTCAAAATATTTTAGTATTATGACAAAAATTAGTTTTTGGTAACCATCATTTGTTAATTATTATAGTGATTCTAATAACCAACGTTTGCTTTTGGGAGATTCAACATATTTGCCTCCAAATTCTGGTAATAAAGGTGGTTTACATACTCAAGGAACTGTAAATAATATGCAACATACACGTATGGATCATAAAAAGTATGAATATTTATAAATTTAATATTTAATTATTAATTTTTATTATAAATCAATTTATGTATTTTAATGACATCAAGATCCATGAG
Organism: Neotoxoptera formosana; assembly: GCA_022818045.1. NCBI lineage: Eukaryota > Metazoa > Arthropoda > Insecta > Hemiptera > Aphididae > Neotoxoptera > Neotoxoptera formosana. The sequence goes on along the minus strand of CM040632.1, from coordinate 61,370,930 downwards.
ACATAGTATTCGTCGTGGATCAATGAAACTCAAACAGACATATGAACACCTTATGGAAAATGGAGATATAGGTGGCATGAATCGTTTAGCTACAGCTACACGAGCCAGGCCCCATGATCTTGATATCAAGTTATTGCAAGCTAAACGACAGCAAGCTGAAATGAGACGCAATCAACGAGAGGAAGATTTACGAGAGAATCATCCATTGTTTGACACTCCTTTATTTATTGTTCCAAGGGAATCCAAATTTCGTAAATTATGTCAGTTAATTGTATATGCTCGATATGATCTAAAACTAAGAGATCCACTGACAGGAGAAGAGCGTCAGGTTAAATATAAAGGGTTTCAGTAAGTTACAAATTTTATTCTTAACTCGCCATTAACTTTTGTTAAACCCTAAATTATTTTTATAGTATTATTTAAACTGTGTCTCAGGTTTATCAAATATGTACATAATGTTCATAAAGTGATTTATACGACTATCTAAGTATAGTTTATACGTGTTTTATATTATATGTGCAACTTTTCTTTATGGAACCCGGTGATGATTTTTCAAATTGTCCGCAATTCTATACAATTTGAAAATTGTATTTTATATTTGTGTTACCACCTGATTATAATACTTTTCTACTAATCTACTGCCCAACACATATTTAGGGGGGATTAATACAGTGTAATTTATCAAAATGACTTCACGGGAAAAACTCTCTGGCCTTCTCGAATTTTGATAAAACAATTTTATCTGAAAGAAGAAGACTTCTTACAAGCTGCATTGAACTCCTATTATTAATTTTATTTCAAATAATTTGTATTTTCAAAAACAGAGTTCAATGCAGCCTGTAGAATATTATCATCTATTAGTTTTAAATAAATGATCAAATTTGGTTGATTCTACAGGACAGGATCCTTATTTCCCTAAAATGTATTTTTGTGTACAAAATGATATTGGAACACTGGGTTCCTTAGTAAAAAAAAAAAAAATATTAATATAAATGTGTTGTAATAATTATTACACAAATACTAATTTAGTTGTCTATGCTGTTAATTATTTATGATACATAAACTTAAACATAATTAAAAATAGTAATTATATAAATATAGTTAATTTAATTTTAATTATTCACAGTAACTTTTTGGGACTAGTAACTTATTTGGATTGGTTAATGATATTGGTGACCACATTAAGTTGTATATCAATGATGTTTGAAACACCATTGTATCGTGTAATGGAAACTCCAGCTTTGCAAATAGCTGAATATGTATTCGTTTGCTTCATGAGTATGGAATTAGCATTAAAAATTTTGGCCGATGGTGTTTTTTTTACTCCTAAAGCATATATGAAAGATGTAGCTGCCATATTGGATATATTTGTTTATGTGGTAAGTTATACATTTTAACATTTTAAATTATGTTTTATTATCAATTTGTTTTATTTTAGACAAGTTTAGTATTTTTATGTTGGATGCCAACCAATGTAGCTACAAATTCGTCAGCTCATTTACTAATGATTTGCCGATGTGTACGCCCACTACGTATATTCTCACTAGTCCCACACATGAGAAAAGTAGTTGATGAACTCTGTCGTGGATTTAAAGAAATTTTATTGGTTAGTAAAAATTATATTCATGTATATTTGTATATTTTTTTATTAAATATATATATATTTGTTTTAGGTGTCTGTACTGTTGATTGTGCTGATGTTTGTGTTTGCCAGTTATGGTGTTCAAATTTTTGGTGGTCGTTTAGCTCGGTGTAATGATTCAACTATTAAAGAACGTGCGCTTTGTACTGGAGTTTTTATGCGTCAAATTTATGTCACAAAAATGAAAATGCAACCGGGACAAAATGAAACTTATCCTGCCATTTTGGTGCCTAGAGTTTGGTAAATATAAACTGTTAAACCTTATGTTACCCACGGGTACATTTTAATAAAATTCTAAGAAAAAAAACAAATTGAGGAACTATGTATTCACAATGAAGGGCGAACCCGAGGAGGTTCAATTTCGATAATATAGGCTACGCAATGCTGACGCTGTTTGAAGTGTTATCATTCAAAGGCTGGCTGGATGTTCGTGATATACTAATCAGCGCTTTGGGACCAGTAATGTTTAATTTGTTTGCCATGATTGGGCATGCATCTTTGAATCTTGTCATTACAAAAAAGCTTAGGGGTTTAGCCCTAAAATAGAACCAAAGCATGGCTGGAACTGTATATTACTGATATATTTTTAGCCTTAATTTTTTTTATATTTTTAGTGTCTAATAAGACGATTAGCTTTTAATGTTACAGCTATGAACAGTAATTTTTCCAATATTTATTGGCTACTATGACAGTCTAAGGGAACCTAGATTTGTTAAAATTTTGAGTTGAAAAGTCAATGCCTATTTGGTTGAATTTTATTTGATTCTCATATGCGCTTCCTAGCTTCATTTTTCTTTTTATAATTATTTGTATTATGCTCAGAAAAATATTGAATACTGTATTTTTCATTTGGTGTGAAAGCATGATCTTATTTTTTATTTTTATTATTATTATTAATATTATAATATTGTAAAATTAATTATTTTTGTTTTTTTAGATTCATGCAATATATATTCATATATTTATATTCTTGGGATGTATGATTGGCCTCACTTTATTTGTTGGTGTTGTAATTGCTAACTATTCTGAAAATAAAGGAACTGCATTACTTACTGTAGATCAAAGACGATGGTAATCAATAAAAATCTTTACATACCGAAAGGATATTTTAAAACTCATAATTTCAGGTGTGATTTGAAGAAAAGACTGAAAATTGCTCAACCTTTACATTTACCTCCCAGACCAGATCGTAGAAAGTTCCGAGCATTTATATATGATATTACGCAAAAAATACATTTTAAGAGGTTTTTTGCAGTAATTGTGTTAATCAACAGTTGTTTGTTGTGTGTTTCGGTAATAAGTTATTTTAATTTAAATATTATACATTATACTAATAAATTATTGTTATAGTGGCGAGCTGTTGATAAACACACTGAACCTCTATCATTGGTTAGTGCATTTCTAACTTTAATATTTGTGGCTGAAGTAATTATGAAAATGATTGCATTCACGGCTCGTGGTTATTGGCAATCACGTCGTAATCGATATGATCTTTTAGTCACTGTTCTAGGAGTGATTTGGATAATTACACATTTTGCACTCCATGTAAATATTTGAATACACCTAAATTGTTTTAATTTTTAAATTGTATTTATGTTGAATCGTTATTTAATTTCAGAACGAATTATCTTTTTCATTTGGTTATATAGTAGTCGTATTACGCTTTTTTACAATCACAGGCAAACACGCAACACTTAAAATGCTCATGTTGACTGTTGGAGTTTCTGTGTGTAAAAGCTTTTTCATTATATTCGGTATGTTTTTACTGGTGTTTTCATATGCTTTAGCCGGAACTATTTTATTCGGTACTGTAAAGTATGGCGAAGGAATTGGCAGGTATTTATTACTATATTGGGATATGTTTGAGAATATTTTTGGTTTTACATTTCTATTTTTATAGACTTGCAAATTTTGGTTCTCCCGTTACTGGAGTAGCTATGCTATTTCGCATTGTTACTGGAGAAGATTGGAACAAAATCATGCATGACTGTATGATATTACCACCACAATGTACACCCGCAGATAATTATTGGCAAACAGACTGTGGAAACTATGCAGCTGCTTTAATTTATTTCTGTTCGTTTTACGTAATGATCACATACATTGTTCTCAACCTATTAGTTGGTAATTTATTTGTTATTGCAATTTAAACAACACAACCCTAGTGTTCAGTAAGACTCAAATAACTTATTTTCTCTTGCAGCAATTATTATGGAAAATTTCTCCCTATTTTATTCCAACGAGGAGGATGCTTTGCTTTCATATGCAGACATTAGAAATTTCCAACACTCGTGGAACATTGTTGACGACACACAAGCTGGAGTCATTCAAGTATACAAAGTAAGTTTGATAGGAAATAAAGATTACTTTCATACATTTTTAGACAGCATACATTATATCTGTAACTCAAATCATACATTTTACTTATACATCTATTAACTGTATATGCAATCAACTTCTTATAAAAATAATTTTGCAATCCAGACATTTACTTTTGTCTAATGATTTTAATTTAAAATATTTGATAACATTCTAATGAAAACTAAAATGTATATCTGAGACTGGCAACTGCTTGTCTAAATGTTTTTAGTTTCAATCACAAAATATTTAAAATGTTTTGTTCATAGGTGAAATTTTTGTTACGCTTATTGAAAGGTAGATTAGAAACCGATCCACAAAAAGGAAAAATGTTATTGAAACACATGTGCTATGAATTAGAAAGGCTCCATAATGGACAAGAAGTAACATTTCATGATGTTTTAAAGTAATTTGAAAATATTTCAAAATGCATACAACATTTATTTATAATTTATGTATTTGTACATAGTATGTTATCGTATCGCACTGTTGACATTACAAAAGCTTTACAACTGGAAGAGTTAGTCGCACGTGAAGATTTTGAAGTCAATATTCAAGAAGAAGTCGCTAAACAAACTATACGTAATTGGCTTGAAGGATGCTTACGAAAAATGAGAGCAGCTAATGTAAATTGAAATGCATTATTTCTCAAGATATGGTTATTAAGTTTGATATTTTTTACAGAGGCAACAAGGTAGTCTATTAGCCGGCCTACGTGCAACAAATGAAATGATGCTTAGGGATTTTGAAGAAAAACAAGCTGCCAACAATGAAAAAGAAAATGAAGAAAAAGATTTAAAAGTATGTTATTTTAGAGGATTGTAAACAATTATTTATGTTTTGTTTATTGCTTGATTTCAGTCTGATACTAATCGTTCAAAGCTCAAATCAACTTCAGGAATTACACGTTCAGATAGTGTTGGCAGTGGATCTGGACGCAAATTCTTGACACCGACCTTATCAGATCCTTCGGATAAAGAAAAAAATCGCAAAGCCTCATACAGGAACCTAAAACCACTAAATATGTCTAATCTGAATGTGTCGACTTCTTCAAGGGAACAAAGAACAAACACCCCCAGGGTTACAAATGCAGTGAAGGAAATACACGAATGGTGGATAGATCAATTTGACCATCATTCAGATAAATCATCTAGTGATGATGATAATAATTATTAATAGATTAACAATTGTAATTATAGTGAACTTATATTTATATTTATGATGTCGGATTCACAGCATAAGCTTCTAGCATTCACATATCCAATAATGTACTGTCTTGAACCGGCTGCGTGTTATTTGTGACCCGTATGATTGATAAGGATTTCTAATGTTACGGCATGTAAGTTGTGTCCTACATGTTCAGATGCAACTTTATTGTATTTATTAGCCGGTTATTTGTGCCCGAATAGTAATTTTGTATCGAAATAATTTGACTAAATTATGGGAGTGATCAGAAAGATAAAATGAAATTTCATGAAACACAAATTAGCAAATTTTAACAACAAAGCAATCAATAGTATGCTATTCATACATTTTTATTCAATATTGATATTTGACTTATAACAATATTCAAAAAATTTTAATTATTAAACATTATAATATTTAACCTATATGTATTTTTTCTTCTTATGTGCCTAGCTGTTAAATTAAATCTATACAGTAATTTTGATACAAAATTATCGTTCTAAACGCAAAAAACCCATCAATAAATAATACAGGTAAGTTGCGTCTAAACAGTTTGGACACAAATTACCTGCTCTTATAAATTTGGAACTCAAGTAGTGTCAACCATACTAGTGGTACCATTCAAGTCATAGGTATAATTATGATTTATGAATATTGATCGTATAACGTTTTTATGTATAAACTTTTTATTTTCAAATATTGATCAAATATTCAGAATTTTTACATCTCAAAAATAATAATTTTTGAATGATTCCTGTCTGCTATCAATTAGCATTTAAAGTTGATGCTATGAATTCTACATGACTATTATTGGTTTAACACAAATTACATACAAATATTTTTAATACTAGGATTGATATAATAGTAAAAAAGTTATTAAGTAAATAGTTAAAAATTAATACTATTAGTTAACAAGTTATAAACTCAAAAATGCAACAAATAAAAATGTTAAGTTTTTAAAATTAAAGAGGTAACTTTTTGTACAAAAAAAAATGTTTTTTGTTGAAACTTCATTTGGGATTGAATGATGACCATCACCCATTTAGATTTCAAATTTCTTATCATAGATACTAAAAAATTAGATTAGTTTATTAGAATGTGTTATTAAACTCCTCCTTCAAAATATACAACCCCTAATCCCAAAATCAGGTTAATTATTCTCTGATTGTCCCATTTCCAAGTGGTGGACAAAATCCAAATACCGTCTACGCCCATCAATATAAAGCATCGAATCTAAAAAGATAAGTTAATTTTATTAGTTTAATGAATCGTATAATATATATCATTTTTACCATGATAGTTCTGAGGTAATACTGAATCAACATCATTCGGAGCAACATAAACATGGTAAAATGAGTTTGAAGTTAAACTTTTTTTACTTTCAAGTTCTTCAACTTTTGCAATAATTTCTACTATCATTACTCTACCACTGGTATAACATATCTAATCAATGAATAAGAAAAATGTTGAAATTACTTGAACTTGAATAATAGATAATTAACAATTAAAGTTTTACCTTTCCATTTAACTTCAATTTGCTACCAATAGGAACTGGTTTTCGGAAAGTAATACTATTAATTGCTTGTAATGTTACTCTTGTTTTGCTGTGCGCACTTGCTACTAAAAATGCAAGTTCAGTAGCAACACGCATCAAATAACCACCAAAAACAGTATTATGTAAGTTTCGATCCTAAAATAATATGAAAAATTGTTATAAATTACTATAAAACAGTATTACATTACTTGATATATATTATAAATAATATACTTCAGGATGACAAAGAATGTTAGTCTCAAGCATAGTATCATCCATCCACACACTATTCGCTGGTAACACTTTATTACCAATTATTGGCTCTTTTCTATCGACTGTTTTCATAAATGTGTCATATATAAGTGATTGTTCTTCTGGCGTTGGCATTTTATTCAATATTGAGTTTTGTCGAGCTGTTTTTCTATCATCATTTTTTTCTAAACAACAAATTTAATCGATTTTGTCTGTATTTGACCATAAAACATGACATTTATTGGTGTTTAAATATTTGAAAATTTTGATTTTACTTGCAGAAAGAATCATTAGATTTTTTTCGCGGTCCCCTTCTGGTACTAAATTATTTACCATGACAGATGATGTATTTGTTGGATCTCTAGCAACAAACACAAAATGAGCTCTGGTGATACGCTCAAATTTATCTTCATTAAATTGTTCCAGCCACAAAGTAACCTCTAATGAAGTTTTGCCAACATGAGTTACTTGGCCACTTAGAATTAAATCTTTATCTGGCTGCAATAAAAATCTTGATTACCATTTTTTTTTTTTTTTTATATTTAAGCATTTAAGATATTAACTTACAAATCGATTAGCATTTATGACAACATCGTCTACCAGTAATGTTACAACAACGTATGGTGTTGGAACATCCAGTGGTTGCATTGGATTATAAATGTGCTTCATAACAATCCAAACTAAAATTATGGATAATATTGTTTATTTTTTAACATTCTATTTTTTTTTTTTTATGTTTACCTGCAAAAAGATCCATATCTTCTAAAAGACGTCCAATTCGTAAGCTTTTGAATGTTGTAGTGTACTTATTTTGCAATGTCAAATTAGTGCTCAACGGAACTATAGCTCTATCAAAACTGTCCTACAAATATTGTGTAAAACAGAAACTATATAATTTGTTATTAGTTAATCAAATCATAATTGCACATAAAATGTCAATTAGATACTTTAAATATAAATACATTTCAATAACTTATCAACTTACATTCATAGAGCGAGGTGGAAGCTCATTTTGATCCTTTGGCAGATACTCAGATAACCATCCCCTTTCTTCATTTTCATATTTTCCAGATATACCCATTATTTTGGATAGTTTTAGTTTAACTTAACAAAATTGAAATATATTTAATTCCAACAATAATAAATTAGGTACTTAAAATAATATACTAATAATTACTGTCTTGCATAGTCTGTATATTACTAAAGTCTTTTGGTGGCAAATTAAATTCATTCTTCCAGCGTCTGTATATTTGCTGAACATATATTCCATGTGTTATATGTTTTTTAAATCTAAAAATTAAAACAACCTGTATCAGTATATTACGGTATTTATATATATAAATTTGTTAGTATTCATTTTTGTAGGTCAAAAATGTGTATTGCCGAGGTTCATAAACCAATGTAATAGACTACAATTATTAGTTATATTTTTAGTGAACTTAAAAGCACATTTATTATTTATTATGAAGTCAAATTCTTATTATATTTTCATCTTTCTCAATAACATAAAATCAAGTACTTAAATCAGGAAAGAAGAAATACTTATTTCCGATGATTAGTAAGTAATCTGACTAAAAGTGCATCATTAAAAAATAACCATAACACAATAATTGCTTCCAGTAGGTACTTTAATTAAATTAATGTTTTGTTATTAATAAATAAAAATAAGATTATCTCATTAGTTTAATTAGTTTTATAAATCATATGTGTCCATCGTTATCTACTAATTATACTATAATGATTGTATTAAGCAATAAGCATAGAAAAGGTATTAGCTTATTAATCCTATTAGAATATAATATGATTAATATGAACGTTTTAGGACCGATTTAAAATATATATGCTCTATCTAAGGACATATTTTGTTTTAATTTATGGTTAGCATTGAACATGGAGTCCATGTCAATCATATTGAATGGACATAAACACAAGAATGTTAATTGTGGCACATCGTTATTAAGTCCTGGTGGATTTATTTTTTTTTCAAACAAATATTTTGTTATTTTACATCAAATTATATGTTATGGAAATGTTATGTTCCCACTCTTTCCAATAATACAATAATACTGTTCACTAAAAAAAGTTGACCGGGTAACATATAATTATTGTAATTATATATACAAATCAGCGGTATTAGGTACATTCTTTTACTCGAAGTAAAATAAACAAATTAGTTTAGCAAATAACTTTAATGGTATATTAGCCATGCTATGATGAATAGTGTAAGAGGCTTTGATAAAAATTTAAAATATTTGTATGATACTTACAAAGATTTCGGAGAAATCAAGACGTTCACAAATATTTTGGGACTCATTTTGTTTTTTTTTTTTCCAATTACGAAGTTGTTAATTTACGAGAATGACTGTTTGCAAGTCTACTGGGTAAAGGGTGATCTGATAATAGCCTATGCCACTCCTACTCGGTGAAAAAATCGTGTACTATTACTATTATTACAGTCGAACGGTCCGAAAATTATTAAACTATGCAAATATTAGCCGACACGTCTTGATGGTTTTGACGTTGAGATATTATAATAATGTTCTAATGGCAATTATTCGACGTATTATTATTCCTGACCTAACGTAATATTATTTGGTCCGCGATAACGACGACGGATGAAATATCGAATTCAAGACTATTGAATAAAAAAAAACCACGCTCAAACACAATGGTCTGACGTGACGTTATGGTAAATTTGTAAAATATAATGAATATCACATTGGTGCTTGTCAGAATTTTAGAACGTTATCTACGAGTGAGCGGGTCAGCGGGACATGACAATATTGAATATAGTTGTCCGTTCGAGTGTATGACACACGGCTAGGTAAGGTACTACGGTAGAGTATTTAAAAAAAATTTAATAGAATTATTTACAGTGAGATATTGTGTAAATCGCACAGCCGAACAGTAGTGTGTTGTTTATAAATATTCATAATCAATGGTATAGTGTACTATCTATAATACAACTACAGCTGTCTTATAATAATATTATTATTATATACAATTTATTATACGCGAGCCGTGGTAGGTATGTTATCAAGCAATCTTTGTTGTAAACGAGTAGAAAAAAAAAATCATGTTCTTTTTATCCGTGGTTGTAAAGCTTATTGAGCTGATATTATCATGCCCGCGGATCCCGGTCTCGTTTCTCTACCGTCAGACAAAAAGTCTGAAAATGCGAGATATTCTATTCACAACATTTAAATTTCAAAAAATGTAATTAGTTTTCTACTACCATATTATAAGCGTGCGCCGACTTTTGATTCGGGTAGGTACGGGTAAATTATTGTATCTGACCGGCAGCGACCACCCACCCTTCCACACCTCAAAGAAATATTTTAGAACTTTCAGCGAAAAACAGCACCGAACCTTTCTTGGTTCGTTGGTTTTAATTTGTATACATTTTAATATTATGCTAATGAGTTTAGTCATTATATAGTTATAACGTCTTAAAACAACAATTTGGTACAAGATTTACAGAATTTTGGGTGGACTTCGACCCGTCAGCCCTAATGGAGGGCCCCAATATAACCACTGCCCGATACCCACCCCCTTAAAAAAAGGTTCAAGTAGGGCTATGGCCCAATCGGCTGAATGCATCCGAGTTGGGTTCCGAATTAAAAATTGCTACACTAGTTGGGTCCCTAATTTTTTTTTTAAATGTTTTTTACAATTTATTTTTTTTAGTTTCTTTGCCATTAAGAATATAAATTATTAGAATTTTAGATAATAATAAATGGCAATAACATTTCAGGTACTATACCAAGAAAAAATATTAAAAATGATATAAATCAAATATAAAAAATACATATTATAATGTATAATAGAAATAAAAATAAAATATTGTTTAAAAAAATCAAATAATATGTGTTGGTAAAATTGTATAAGCAAGGCTCGGAACTTTATGCGATAAAAAGTACTCAAATATGCGTATACATATGCGTTAAAAAAACAACAAAATATGCGGTATAATATGCAATAAAAATTTGCATAATTTGCAAAAATATGCAATTTATTGAATACATTTTACATACAAAATTTAAAAATTTAAATTAGTTAAATTAAAAAAAATTAACGATGATGATACGATAACGATAATGAATGATGACGCTTAATTGTTTACAAATTACCTTAGATCATATATATACTAATTTAAGATCTAAGCAAATTACCTATGATTACCTTTACAATTTATTTATATTATGGTACAAAATATTAATGCAGTGGCAAATTTGGATAAAAATAAATACGGGCTGGTCGGGTGTCAATATTACGAGTTCTCAGTACTATAGACTTTAGATATTAGGTATATCGGGATTTCGGTTTAGCATAATTCAAAATATAGACAATGTGTGGCGACTGGCGGATCTTTATTTTTAAATTTTGTATAAATCAATAATTTACTAACATAATATATTAATATGCATTTATATGCTTAAAATCTTTAAATATGCAAAATCATGAAAAATTAGTCAAATATACAAAAATATGCAACGTACATTTTTGTATTTATGTAGATGTATATGTACTATGAAACGAATTTGTATCGAATCAGATTTTTAATATGCAGCTTCATAAGAAATATGCAAATGCATAAAGTTCCGAGCCCTGTTTATAAGATATTAATTTTACAAAATCAAATCGATTAATTATTCCTGCATTTTTTCATAAATATTAAAAACGTTATAATTAAAATATAAAAAATACATATCTTATAATAAAAATAAAAATTAAAAATACTGTTTAAAAAAATCACTTGGGTGTTGATAAATATGTATAAGACATTAATATTTTTCGTTTGGATTGTATATTGACATAAAATACTTTGTTACTTAGAATAATCCCGGACCAAACTAGTGTAGTACCTGCGATTTGACTCTAATACTTAGGAGTTAGGAGCAATAATTTTGTTCGCCTATGTCAGCGTTTCCCAACCTTTTTGATCTCACGGCACACTAATCCTAATCTATACTTATAGCAGTGGCATACCTAACACGGACTATTTTTTTTTAATTCGTGTAAAATCATATTTTAATAATTTATTACAAATATTCAATTTGTTATATTAATATTTAATTTGTTTGATGAAAAAATTTCCGTTTTTCCTTAATTATTTTTTTATCTTTCCCGACGCCCTTCAAAACTATTGGGAATTTTTTTGTTTAGATCCCCCAAAGTAGGTATCAACAAGATTCACTTTCCTATCAGAAAAGATGCTGATGAAGAAAATCGGACTGGTATTGCACTAAAACGTGATGACAGACACAAGAAACAAAAAAAACACACAAAATAGTAAAATCAATACATTCCTCGCTCCGCTGAGAATCTAAAAGTTTATAGAAAAATAAAATATTTATTCAGTAAAATGGGTGGATAATAAAAATAGTTTTTTCTTTTTTTATCATAATAAACGTCTAGACATACAACATTTTTTTTAAATTTTATGAAAAGATCACATTTTTTATGATATTTTAAACGAGTAATTTATTATTTAACTGTTTATAATATTTTATAATAATATAAAATAAAACATAACTTAATACAATCATAATTGTATTGGAGGCGGATGGACTATATGGAGTGTTTTCGAAAATGAATAATGTTTATTATTTCAAATCCACAGTAATAATAGTGAAAGGATCATAATTTTTGGTACCTACACAAAACAACCTAAAGTTATTAACATGTGCAAATGCGTGGTATGCAGATTCAAATTTTGAATTAGTCCCGAAATATTTTTTGCAACTATACATTATAAGAATTTAAATATAATATAGTGAATTCTTTACTGTTTACTAGAAAAAAATAAGAAAAACCAATTTTTATCCCAGATCTACTATATATCTTAAAATGTATTTTGAAAAGGCAGTAATTAATGCAGCAACAAATATATTATGAGAATATTTAATAATTAATAGATATTTCTATTATCTATGCCAAAGCACTCACAGGAATATTAGGATTGAAAAAAGATATCAAATTGATAATGACTTGAAAGAATTTTGTGGTATGTTACAGATGGTTTGGCTTTTTTCCCGAACAATCGCTTTTACCACTTAGTTAAAAGAGAACACCCATTTTTGACTTAAATAAACAAAATAAAAATGATTGTCAAAAAGCAAAAAAAAATTATTTGTAAATATATTTGTTTGAGGGTTAAGTAAACGTTTTTTGATTATGTTTATGGGCCATTGGGCCCCTAAAATTGTTTGGCCCCCGACTTGAGTGGGTGCACTATTTGTTTGCTCTCTGTTCCACGTGGAACACAGCAAGTTTTGCGTTTAGAATTTAACAGAACAAATAATTTTTTTTTGATAGCGTATAATCATCAATATGAATTTAGCAGAGAATTGTAAAATTCGCTGTACATTTCCACAAACTGTTTTCAAATAAGTATCAAACAAAAATGTAAAAATATTATCTAGGGTACCACATACTTCATAGGCTATCTGGCTATTATTGATATTGAAATTCGCAATCGAGTTATGATCATTTTTAAATTTCAATTATTTTACTTACTTACTAGGTCCCTAATTGTGAACGTATAACTGATATTAAAATGTCAATTTTGCCCGAGAGAAAAATATGGCGGTAACCGGTGAGCACGCTTAAATATTTAATGCTCATTGCCCATTATTGGTATTAATTTATTGCTTGGCAAATCATTCATCGCACACGAAGATTACATCTAATAATGCATTTTATCTTTATCAACAATTAAAATCGATAACTCGTTAGTTATAATCGAACAGCTGTGATGTGCTTTTTGTTTCATGGTTTTAATCAAAGATAATTTCTTATCATTCCGTTTTTTAACATTCGTTTTACTTCAAAGTTACACTGTTATAGTAGTTATTACGGAACGCAGATTAAATTTATTTTTCGGTTTTACAATTTACATGCCACTTTCCATCAGCTAAAACCGTTCTCGTAGATCGTCGTCGTCTTGCGATATTGCCGTGATGGGACACACATGGTCAGAATACACGGCTCCGGAGACGACCCCGTTGCGAGACAAACCATCGCAGTTCGAACCTCACTTTGGTTTTTCCACGGAGAGACGAGAGAAAAGTAACGTATCGTCCACATCGTTGACGACATAAGTCCGGTCGTCCGCTGTACAACGTATTAAATGTCGAATCGAATTTTCCTTTAGAAATGATTGCTTCGCTGGCAGAAATGGAATCCGCCAAAGTTCCGTTGGACGCCAGAGACTTTTGTACGCACATGCTGTTGAATTTGAGAGGTTGTATCAGAGATCACTTCCCGTTCAACCAAAATTGTCACCACGAGAGAGAAGAATATTACGAATGCCAGTATCACGAGTAAGTCGTACTTTATGTTGTGAGTCGTAGGCCCTCGACACGGTCTCATGATTAGAGTGTGTATTACTCTACTTGGCCCTTACACTCCTTCATCGAGCTATAGGCCTTTATGATTATACACATGGTTATAAGTTTGGGCTTGTATGTTATACACTTGGCTCGCCCGATAATTATTGTGGCACTTTTTTGTGGACATATAAGCTGATAAAAAATGTGTTTCATAAATAAAGTATGATTTTGATGAGCAATCGTTCAATACCCCTATTGATACTATTGATTTTATTACAAAATTCTGACTATATATACTTAGAATATCCTAAACATGTCTTGGATATGTTCCTATGAGAATCTATACATACTAACTCAAACATTTTTAATTAAACATTTTAGTTATTTGGATCGCATGAAGGATTATGAAAGAGAAAAGCGATTATTACACAGAAGACATCAATTAAGACAAGGAGGTGCACCAAATGCGGAAGAAGGCACTATCAGTGCTTAAATGGTATTAATATCATTTAATAATTTAGGTAATTATAATTTCTATTTAGAGTAGGAATAAGACTATAATTACAATTTGTTATATTTAAGTATTTATATTTTAAACTCGTATAGGTCCCTTAGAATATCTTGATTGAAAAAATATTTTAATTTAGATTTTGATATCTTATTTGTTTCATAATAAAATTATTGTATCAATACTTTTTGAGTATATTTGCATTTTAGTTAGTTATACACTTATTTAATATACTCTGGCCTATGAGAGAATAAAACTGGTCGTCGACCAACATGTGTCCAAAATTGATGCATCCCATATGTTTAAGCATACCACTGAGTGCACAAAGTAGGGGAAATGGAGCTTTGGAACGGTCACCAGCATGCGTTCTCTCATGGGCTGGAGTTTAGTTTCAATATTTTTGTTTTATGTAGTAACATACATTTATTAATATTTAGCAATTTTCCTACAACAACAATTAGTTTCAAAATGCCATTGGTTAATATTTTTATTAATGCTTTTATACAATTTTATGCATAATTGAATATCATATGCTGGATGATATAAGACACTTTGAATTCAAAATTAATAATTTATAAACTGCCAATTTGAATATATTTGGCAAATGTCTGCTAAAACTAGAGGTGCTTGTCTGCTAAATCTAGAGCTGCTAACCCGTTGTGACTCGCGTATGTAATCTGAACACTGCTTCTCGTGCGTAGAAAGATTTGTACCTATATATTTTCATAAAAGTAATAATTTAGGGACGAATAGATTTATAATAATATATATTTAATAAATATATGATATAATTAATAAACTAACATAGAATAAAATTGTTTTATATTAATGTACGTGAATAATTTTAACTCTGTCATTCGCGTGTTGAGGGATTTGCTCACACAACACGACAATATTTATTCGAAATGAAATATTCTTCCTTATTGGAACAACAAAGTGGCCGTTTATCGATAAATCTATTTTTTATTAGATCCTTTTAAGGTACTATGAATTAGGGGAAAATATAACTATGAGCTAGCCAATGGTTCTCATCTTAAAAATTATGCGAGGGAAATTCTCACATGCAAGCAACGACGGGTTAAAGTAAAATATTTATTAGGCCATCTTCTAAAATATAAACCAGTTTTTTCAACGCCAAATGTTATTTTTATCATAATGAGGAAGAATATCTTGTGAAAATGTGTCAACCATGTTCATATATTACTATATCAGTGTCTTCTTCCAGTCTTTTTTAATATAATATATTTTTGGCGTTTCTTCACATCAATCAATCTACTGTTGGATTAAAGTATTTAATGTCTGATTGAGTACCAAAATAAAATGTAATGATTTGATTGTGAAAACAACATTACTTAACAGGACATTTGTTTTACTTCAATAGCTGTACATTTTGCTGCTCATTTATTTTTTACGTGTCTTCCAAATTTAATTCCTTAGTTTTCTATGTATTAAGGCATTTGTTATAAAAATATTATTATGCTTAAAATTTACATTGTTCTTTGTGAACTACATTTTAGTAGACTATCAATAACATAAAAAATTATCTTTTTTTCGTTGACAGATAAATGATTTAGTTTTTCAAACATTCAACATTGTGTTTTTAATACAAACTGAAGAACTGTCAAAACCGGTCTACATGACTACATAGTTTATATTTTTTATTTTATAATGCTATAGATCAACAATAAATTGTTCTATTACTTAGTTAAAACAAATAAATTTGTTGTTTTGTGATATGATAGTTTGGTTATGTAATCATTGTCCTTAAAATGCAGTTTTAATCATTTTGACTTACAATTTTTCAAAGCGATATGAAAATATGAATCAATTTAAGTAAAAAATGTTGAATTTGTTTAGCGCTTATAAACATGACATCAGAGTAAAAATTTAACAAATTTAGATAGTATAATGAATTTATCATAAAATGTTAAACTTCTGAAACTAAACTCTTGCATTAAACTGAGTGCTAATATGTAACTATATTATGAAATCCGGTTCTTATAAAAACAGTTAATATTATTTGGAAACTTTATTTAGGTAAATACTAAGCTTCTAAATAACATTTAGTTTCAAATTCCAACTTAAAAATGTTGTCTTGATCAAATTTCAACTTCCTATTATTGTTTTAAATTTTACAATTGTGTTATAAACACAATATTTACTAATGAGTTATTTTTATAATTATAGTGTATACCATTTTATATTCAATCAAGTTAGCATTAAATTGTAATATTTATTATTATTATTAAAATAATTTGACATTTTTCAAATTTATCATTCTAATAAATAAAAATAAATAATTAAAAATTTGATTTAACCAAACAAACTTTAAAAAAAGTAAATGACTTATTATACTTTTATTGCTATATTTATAACTTAAAAAAAAGCTGAACATCATAATACATTATTGGGCATTCTTCACATTGTGCTCACCTCAATCCAGGATTTGTGATATTAAATTATTTATAAATAACTATTGAACATATTAAAAAATGTATCATCAGCAAAGATTGATTAAAATCATAGTTTGGTTTATTTAATCTGTTATTAATTCAAATATGGTCAATAATTGATTCTTATACTTATATAAAAACACTTTCTAATAAATAAAATATTTCTAGAAAAATTAAACTGTGTTAATATTGTCATTTTAAATATTTTTACATAGGTATTATATCTCAATTATTTGGAAAGACAAATATCTCAGGTCTTATAGTAATTTTGAAAACAAGTTACAAATACATTATGCAATAAAAATGTCTATGAATTATAAAAGATTTTATTTAAAATTTAGAATTACTGCCTACTATATAACACAAAATTCACTAAAATATTGTACATATATTTTTTTGAAATATTGAAACAAAAATGTTACTTTGTAAATTTTAAGTTTTAGTGCTAAAAAAAGTTATTATTTACTTAAAATGTAAAAAAAACTAAAGTTTGTAATTATTCCTTATTTTTAATAAAAATAAAAATATATTACCCGAAAGTGAAAGAATCATAATTTATTGGTTGAAGAATAATTCAATTTCTCAATTTTTTGTTTAAGACATAGATAATATAATAAACAATTATTGAATTATGTATGTATATTGTATATAATGAAAAAGTCATAGTTAATAAATATTTTACACGTATAAAAGGAAATTTAAAATTTATTTATAACAACTTAAAAATATTTATAATAGGTGACATAAGTATATATAACAGTACATATATAAGTGTATATAACATAAGTGATAAATATTGTTTACAATTCAGTTTGTTCAAATATCATATGAATTACACAATATTATAGTATTATATTTATTGAAACTTTTTTTTTTTCAGAGAAATATTGAATATTATGAAGAAACACGTGCAAATATATGAGCAATAGGTATGTTTAGAATGTGTTATAGATATTTTGTTCTGGTTATATGTTATATAAAACAATAAATAAAGCTCATTTTGTATTGATAATATAAACGGAAAATATGTAACTTAATTATTTCTAACCGCACCATGGCAAAGTAAACAAAACACGGTATAAAAGAATACAAAAATAAAAATAAAATATACAATTAGGTATATGCATAATAGGTACCTCCACCAAGTGAATAAGTGCTTCTGGAAGATATCACGTCAATAAGTACTGGTTTCAAATGGTGCTAGACAAGTTCAAAAATTAATACTTCTTGCACCAATACGAAACCAGTATTCACCGACGTTGAACGGTCCGAATGGATGTACTGCACAGCAGCTCTCGTTTACAGACCATATTATATCACACGGGACACAATAATATTTTGATACGTCCCTAAGAAGACTCGTGCGAACACTGCGATCATCCTCCCGGAATCCTTTGACTTTATACGCAAAACGGTTTTGGTCTATAAGACGACGACGACGACCTGTTCCTCCTATTATCGCATGTAGAGGGAAGAAGGCGTGCAGCCGCGACGTTGCATAAAACATAACAGTGCTCGTTTGTTTCCGTCTGCTTGATTCAAAAAAATCATATTATATTCTCGGGTATTATTATTGTTTTAAAATATCTGTGCTCAAAACTCACCGTGCGAGTACAATTTCCTCAGGGTTGATGGGTGGGAACACGTGGTAATGCAAGACGACCGTCGAAACCCGATACCTGGTGGCTTACGGTCTCGTACCACCGGTGTCTGGTAACAATATTATACGGCTTCGTGTGTTGGTCAATGAATAAAACTAGTTTTTTCTTTCTTTTTTTTGTTTTAGTTAAATCTAGCGAACATTTTTAACCGAACGCTTGTGTTTTCATTGTTCTAATCTTGCGATGGGCGCGATTCGTCTAACTGTAAAATAAAATATATTATATTTAATAACCTTGGAACTATGTAAAATAGATTAATAAAAAATTAGTGTTTTCTTTTTCTTTGTTAAAAATAAATTCAAAAAGAAAATTGGTAGGTACTCGGCTTAAAACGATCGACATAATATTATAATATTACTCGTATATAATATATAGTCTTGTTTCGTAAATGTCTATATAATATCAACTGATAAATTCGTTTTTTAAAAACAACGAGATAAACAAAACGAATTATTAGTAAATCTTATATTATTTGTACACTCCGTATGGAAATTGAATGTAGTTACGACGACGGTATAGTTGATATATGGTTTATTGGTTTGTATTACAGTACTATACTGACAAAATTAAATAATATTATTACGCTACACGCGTTTATTTTGTGTAGACGTAGAACGTAACTCGTGGCGTACACCAATATAGGCAGTGGCCATCGTTTATTCAAAAAAAATTGTTTGATGTAACGCGTTTATGTCATATATTAACCTCAGTACAGTCGTCGTTTTGTTTGAAAATTGCCAAATTTTACTATTTTCACTGGGCTCGATCGTATATATATGTGTGTGCATTAATACAATGACCTTATAACCTAATATATATAGAAAACACCATTAAACCAATTATGTCCACTGAAATTGCTCAAGGCCGTCGGAACTTATTTAACGAATAATATCGATATTTACCTATGTATTTCGATGTACAAATATACAACGACTGGTCCGTTATTGTTTAAACAACTTAAATTCTGCGGAATAATCGCAGTACGATTCGCCAACACCAAAAACTATAATGTAATTTTACAGCGATGTCAATGAGACGAGGGTATAATATAGTTCATTTTTATGACAGCTCTTGACATCCACTAACTCTAATCGTTTTACTTGCGAAAGTTAAAAATTTTAAATGATTATTTGATTATCCATCCACACAGATTAAGTGGTCTGTGCGTCAAAATGTAAAAATATTCTATTAATAAACATACAAATAAACAGTTTTTAGCAGTTTCTAATGATCTAAAATTCCTAGTAGGTATGTATATAATTGTTGATAGTATAGGGCTAATTAAGGGCTGAAAATTCGTAACAAATTATTTATTTTCTTTATTTGTTCGTTGTCCAAGACAGCTTTTCAGTACGAAATTCTAAATATGCTCAAAGTATATTATAGTAGCAGCCTATAGGCACCTAACGGTTAATTTTAGTAAATTTATTTAAAATTTTAAGTAATTTTTTCGTTTTGTAAGGTATTTTTTTCCATCTGTAACTTTAGGTATTTATGACGATTTTGTTAATATAATTAAGATTTATTTTCAAATATCATTGTTTAAAAAATTAAAAATTATCTTTTTTTACCTCTTGTAGCGTGCATCTACAATTTAGATAAAATCTCAACTGTAAAGTACGTTAATAAAACTTGAATATATGAATAAAGTATTTTGGCACCCACTGCAGACGAGCGTCTCGTGTGTGTTAATATACAATACAATATCAATGTACGCGCGCTTCATCGCATATATATATATATGTACCTACTCTACACGTGGAAAAAACCAAATTTCGGTTTACAAAAAAAAAATAATAATAATAATAATAACGATGATG
Source organism: Neotoxoptera formosana (assembly GCA_022818045.1). Taxonomy (NCBI): domain Eukaryota; kingdom Metazoa; phylum Arthropoda; class Insecta; order Hemiptera; family Aphididae; genus Neotoxoptera; species Neotoxoptera formosana. The sequence continues at coordinate 61,350,183 of CM040632.1, read as the reverse complement.
TTTTACGAGTGCGGCGATCGGGTACCTATACGAAATAATAATAATAATAATATAATGTACATCGCTCCACTTGGCTCCGCAGGTAGTTCGTAGGTTTAAGTATATAATAGGTACACACACATCACAGACCGTGGTGCTCTCGCGCGACTTCCCTTATATTATTGTCGTGTACAGGTATACGTATATACGTGTACGCAATTTACGAACCAACCCCCTGCGGGTTTTTTTTTTTTTGTAATCCACAGCATTCCACCGGGCCATTATTATTATTATTATTATTATTATTATTATAACTATTGTTGTCGGTGTCGCTGCAGCATGTACTACAGCGCCCGCTCAAAATAAGCGTCTCCACCGACCACATATAGTACCACCTATATAATATTTACCGAGTAGATTATTATAATATACACGCGTATTTACGATAATATAATACGAATTCACACTAGACTCTCATAACAATATTAAATAATTTAAAAACTAGGTAATTTTTCAATATAGCTACTCGATATTATATACTACAGTTTACTCTAATAAAATAAAAACTATATCGTATAGGTTTTCGTTCGAATTCGTATAACGATGATATTGTATTAATTCGCGATTACATTATTATTAGTAGATGGGCACTGGGTGTAGGTAACCTACTACTTATTATATCCAATAACATTATTACTTATCATATTATAATAATTATTATACGCATACATATATATAATATATATTAAATTAAATCTAATAATACATTATTATATTGTTCTTATAAAATATTACCGGTGATAAGCGTGCGATGTCCTGTGGCCGTCTTGCTCCGGGGGTGTAAACGCCGCCACAAACTCGCCACCGACGGCGGCGGCGGCCGGGAACGAATGAACGACGACGAGTCGAGGGAGAGAAAAACGGCGGACGACGACGACGAAAACGATCGGACTACTACAACTGCACGGCGGGCGCGCGCACGCTCACGCGCGATTGGTTTTTAAGGTTTTTTTTTTTTCTTCTCCTCTTCTTTTCTCGCTCGCTTTTCCTTTCGCACACGATGCCGCCGCCGCCGGACGACTCGCCCCGATCGCGGGTGCCGGGTGCCTGATGAATGAACCCACACACCCGCCGAAGCGCGCCCGGCGACCGTACGAGTTTCGGTGGGAGTTTCGGACCAACGGGCAACGGCGGCGGCGGCGGCGATCGACTGGCGGGAAAATATAATGTCGATTATTTTTTTCATCGTAACTTCATTATTATTATTATTATTATTTATCCATCGCTTCTTGTTCTTTGCGCGCGCACACACACACACACACACACACACACACACACACACTGGAATATGCGATCGCACCCATATCGTGTATATATAGGTATTATATACAGGTTGATTCGTCAGGCGTGCTCATCGCTCGCTGCACCACCCCCCTTTTATCTATATTATTTAAATAGCAACGCATTGAGTCAAAATTCTGATTTTTTGGCGTTTTCGAGCACATTAAAATACCAAATTTTCAATTACTTAGATCGTTATGCTATTATATATTGTTGTTGTTGAGGAGGAGTGTCCTGCGTGGCGACACAAACTTTTGTTTTTCAAACGAACTATCCTTTTTTGTTAACTATTTTGCAGATGATTTTTTTCGAAAATATCTACCCAACCGTTTACATCACAAAGACTGAGGTTCTCATTTGAAAAAACCGAGATTTGTATCGTGACGCATCAGAACACTCCTGATATTATGATATATGAGTATAAAATCTAAGTATAGGCGTCTAAAAATATGGCAGAAAAAACTTGAACCCAAAGTCGATGATTCCGAAATTCTGAATTTGAAAAAATGCGTTATTGACAAAGGAAGAAAGGGGGGTGAGCTTGCTCGATGAATCACTCTGTATGTGCCAGGACCCGCCGAAAAAATCGTACTCCGCTCACACGCGGGTTCGCGCGCGCGCGCATATTACACAATATATATTATTATTATTATTATTATTGTTATGGGGGAGAGTGTGTGTGCGCCGAGATCCCTTTTGGCAGACCTTTTGTTTGCAGTGCGCTCCGGAGTCGTCGTCGGTGGCGGGGATATTCGCGGCTATAATATTATAATACACTATGTATAGTGCGACGCGCGCGTATAGTGTTTCGGAGCTCGCTCGCACGAGAAGCCAAAAAGGGGTGTGGAAAGGGCGACAGAGAGAGCTAGTGAAAAAAAATTTATAAAACCGGTAAAATAGCAGCACCCGGCACCACTACTGCCCTTTTGCGCGCTTATATAAATTATATATTATATTATTATTATTATTATTATTTAAGTACGCGTATAAATTCCTACTACGTAGTACGTATATTATATTTTAACTGCTGCAGCGGCGTCCGACGGTTTCCAATATCCATCTAGATTCTACACCAGTGGTTCCCAAACTTTTTTTTAATCCAAGCCCCCTTGTAGATTTTAAAAAAATCTCACACCTCCCTCCCCCCAAATAAATTTAAATTTAAAGATAAAACGTTTTTTTTTGTTTTAATATAGTTATATTTTTGCTCTGTAATCACTGTTTGTGCTTCCCCAGCAATGTGTTCCCCCTAGGTTGGGATTAACCGATCTAGACCCATTTGGCAGGGGGTGGGTGTGAAAATTAAAAGTATAAACTCAGTCTTTGCATATTATTACTGTTGTCTGTTTTAACTTACTAATTACATAATAATATATAATATATTACTATGTTGTTAGTTTATTTATTTTTATAAATATGCTGCTTTTAAGAGTACGTTTTAATACTTTAATAGTGTAGGTACTTCCACAAGTGCCAACATCTTACTAAAGCATAACATGGCAAATTGTTCGTTCAGAATCCTCTATTCTGATCTGTTTTTTTTTATATTTCTGTGAATGGTCCTATCATCAAACTTGAAGGTGGGAATATTTTTTAGATTTCTCCGTAAGTTTTTTTTACTTTTTCGAAACAAGTTATAATGAGTATTTTAAAATGTTGACAAAATTTACAATTTTACCAATTTTGAAATGCCCACAACTTGTTTTAACATTAAAATATCAAAAAAAATCCTTTGTGGAGATCTAAGTAATATTCTTACCATTAAAAAGATAAAATTCTCCTTTTGTTATATTCTATACAAACAACGGTGGACAGAGTATAAAATGAGTTATTCTAAGCGGAAAATTTGCTGTTGTGCGTTAGTAGGACGGAAACAACACATGCGGGTACGACGTCCGGTTAAGAGGTTTTGGATAGACAATAATTTTTACTACGTATTGAGAATTTGAGACAACAAAACACAGTAAAAATGTATTAAAATGTAACCATTTAATTTTGTATTGCTATTATTAATATTGTTGTATAGAGTAGTTAAAAACATTTTTAAAACCGTAAATAAATAGAAAATAAAATTCATTATCACTAGTTATATATTCATGTATTATAAATTATAATCATTCGTATATTATACAATTTTATTAATATTTATGTAATCATAAGCAGTTATTATATAGTTACAGAAAAATTAACTTTAATAAGAACTAAGAAAATACTTAAAAAGCTACAAGGTATGAAGGGAGAGAAGCGACACCCTTGAAGACGCATCGTGGCTATATATATAGAGGTATTCGCGTGAAATATAATGACGTATTGTGCGGTATAGACCGCTTATACTTATATATACCTATTCAATATTGTATATTATATTACCTATTTGTTAACTGTTTATTATTTCAAATTTTGTATGAAGAAATTGCGGCGGGGATCGCAGGGGAACTAGACGTAATCGGATCTGCATACGGTGGCGGCGATCCTCGACATTTTTGTCACACGCAATTTTTCAAACGAAAAATGATATAATGACATCTTGCCGTTGTCGTGCCAATAAAGGTGTAACCGGTATAGGTATTTTCAATGGCATAAACCGCGAGAGTCGCAAAGGATTGCCCAACGTCCGTCACTGCGTTATGTATTTTGTGAACAATAATATACTTATGTACATGTGTATAATATATGTATATTGTATATACCTAACCTATATTATGTAGAGGGCTGTGCATTTAATGCATTAAAAACTTGAAAAATGCTCTATGAAATCTTATAAATGCATTCAAATCACAAAAAAATTCAATGTAAAATGTGCACTGCTGCAAGTATGTAAATTTTAAGAATCACCATTTAAAATATATAAAAATCCATTAAATGTAAAATATTTTTAACCAAAGATATTAATTATTAAGTACTTACGACCTGCGTACAGAACGTTTGAATAGTAGATAAACAGTTTTAACTGACGGAAATTATTAAAAATATCGAACAATTTAATGTATATAACGACCTAAAACGGCCAAAAGACAAAAACACACCTATATAATATAAAATCAAAATGTTGCAAAATGTAATTCATTAGTGTGTGTGCGCACTGTTAATTCAAACTTTATATTAAAGAAGCTTTGTTTTATTCAGTATGCTAAAAATAGTGCATTTTTTTACAAATTCACAGCTCTTTATAATTATATATTGCTACATGTTTTGTTAATAATCAGGTGCGCCCAACCCTATTACTAGGCGTAGCTACACGCATTGATACCTAATAAGAGGATAAGAATATTTAATAATTGTAAGTTATTTTAGGAAACAATGAAACATATACTTATATAGAGGTCACTTTAATGATTAAATTCGGTCACTTAAACATTTTTTTCTTCATAGCTTTAATCACTTGGTACCTACCTTAATATTTACTAATATTAACAATTAATATAAATAAAAACACATTCAATTTTGAGTTTTGGAAGGGGTGGGTGGATAAAATTATGTCTTGCTAAACCTGAAAAATATGACTTGGGCGCCACTTTTAATAATATTATAGGCATATAGATATCGGGACATCTACCGCGCGTATTATTCTGTTTCTTCTTTTTCGAGCATCATTCCGATCAATCCACACTCCCTGCCGGCGCAAATGTCTTCGTTTCTATTTGTGCGTTTGCACATTACAATCGCATGCAGGGCTGTAGCGCAGTCAAATCTCTGATTTAATAAGCTCCGGTTTATCGTACAAAATAAATAATATTTTCTCAAGTTCCCCTATCCCAACACTAACCATAGATGCATTGCTTACAACAATATACCACCTATACAACACACGTACAAAATCCATTATTCGTTGAAATTAATTCGGTACGTGTTCCGAGAGTTGAACCGTTTAAGGCAACTTTAGATGTTAAAACTTGTACCTGCTTTGATTTTTTGTTGATTATACGATTTTACTTATAAAAGAATAAAAACAATACTGTTAATATATATAGATTATAAACAAATGGTATCTTTCTACTGGAAACAGGAAATTTCTCTCTGTTTTCCAGGTCTACAATCCTACGACAATATACCTATATAGTATATATATTATACAAAGTATTTTGCAAACTATTTGTGAGTCAAAAACGTTTTTTTTTTTTTTAGATTCTGAGCGAAACTATGAATGTACGTATTGATTTTACAATAATGTGTGTTTGTCAAAATCACGAAAATTTTTAAATTTTTAATATTTATGCTTAAAGATTTGAAAATGCGTACATCATATATTAAAAGGTTCCTCATAAGTTGTTATTATAAGTTATAACCATTTAAACAAACTAAAGACACATGCACGTTTTTTTTATTTAAGAATTTTAATTTAATTTAAAAAAAATTCACAATTATTATTTTGTAGTTTTTTATAGCTAATAAGGCTTGAACATATTTTAATACAAGGCTTCTCGTAAGTTGTTCATACTTCATACTATGTAACCAAAAAAATCTAAAAAAATATGTAAATACAACTTTTTTTTTTATAAACTTTAAGTTAAATTTTGGACGAAATTAAATACTAAACGAAGAATAACGATGTTAGTTATTTTGATGTAATTTAAAAATAATATTATGGGTACTTGAAAATGTCAACGTAGGTATATATTTTTATATTCTATACATTCGACAATGACGTTAATTTCAAATGTAATGTTTTTGGCAAAAATTAGTTCAACCTTCAACCTACCATGGTACGTATTATTAATAATAGGTAAAACAACTAACAAGTTACATTAATAGCAATATAAATATATCATAAAACAAACTTATAGCCTATATAGTCATATAAGCTGACGAACCGTATTCGCTCAGAATCGTTTTTCGTATGCAACGATTTATCATTGAATTCAAATTGAACACTTAAATTACAAAGTGACTTACTCAATAACGAAGTACACTTGACAGCTGCTACAGAAAAACGGTTATTTTAAATTTGAACCCGTATGCATAGGTGCAAATATTGCTATACAGGGTGTAACAGGTCTATTTGACTAATGCAATAACTTTTACAGCAGTAACAGTGATAAGCAAGAAATAATTTTGAATTTTAACACACTTTAAAAATTTTTTAAAAATTAACGAATTAACCAAATTAAAAGTTTTAAACGCCAAAATGGTTTTTAAATACTTATTTTATGAAATAGCTATCTTGGATTATTAGAAAAATATTAAATAAAAAATTTTAATTATTTATTTTTGTTGTAAAAAAAAAAAAATAAAATATAAGGTATACAAATTATAGCGCAGAGCTCTACAAATCATTACAAAAAAAAAAACTTAAAAATATTGAATAGAAAAAAAGTTATTGCATTAGTCAAATAGACCTGTTACACCCTGTATATTTGATGTGTACCTATCTTTACTTTATATTATACTATACTCCAATAAAACCATCACACTTATTTTTTTCACGTATTATTATATTAACGTAATAATGCGTATAAGCTCATCAATAGTGTAGCTATCAATGTATACATTTCTATTTTATTATTCCATGTTAACACTGTTTACCTTTAACCTAGCAACTGTGTTTTTTAATCAGCATTTCCTTATCTAATCGACAAAAAAAGTATAAGCTGTATTTGTTTTTGATTTACACTTATGCATGTTTACTTATATCTAGAGCGTATACCTATTTATTACAATTTTGAACTCGCAAATTGTATTAATGTATTTAATATTCATGTATAAAATGTATTGCTTGGGTAATAATATTATTCCTTTTTATAAAATAGTGATTATAGTCTTAGGTTTATAGTAATTAAAATAAAACGTGTAGAGAAATATTATAATATAATAATTCCAGTTTATATATAAATATCTAAATAGCACAATAAGCGTATACACCTGCAGGTGATCGATTTAGGTGTCTACTCATTATTTTGAAAAGTTTATTTATATATATAATATAATTTAATGTTATTTCAAAACAAGGTTTTTCTATTTTTAATCGTTATAATTTTTAACTTTTTTGAAAACACCATACATTTTTTTAGTTAATATTCCGAAACGGAATATTGTTTGGAGTATTTTTATCAAATTTTAGACATGTTTAGTTCATTAGTTATGAGTATTTAAAGTTTACATTATAGCGGAAGAGAGGACATTCTTCAGGGCACCCCTGTACCACTTTTCTATCCGCTCATCTTAACTTAAAATGCTTTTAAAGTTATATAACTAATGAACTACTTGTTCGAAATTTGATCTTTACAGATTGAAATACTCCGAATATTAATCTGCATCATATTAAATTACATCATATTATGTAAAAACATATTTTCGAAACATTGAAACTTTTTGAAAAATAATGATTGTAGACACTTAAAATTGATTTTCCTATATATAGGTTAGGTAGCACTCTCTGTGTCTTAAATATTATAGTTCCATATATACCAGTGTCCAGTTATATTTCTAATTGAAACATTATCCCTAATCGTACAAAATATATTGTGTTGCGCTCTTTCCTTTACATTCTACGCGTGTATTCAAAAACGTATTATAAAATTAAACGAAAATAATTAAGACTTAAGAGGATACCCGAAAACAAGAATGTCTCTCTGTCGTATAAACAAGTGCACACAATGGCAAATTAAAGATCGGCTGGTGAACTTCGTTGGTTTTAATATTAATGTGAATCGACCTTAAGTTTCAATTATTTCAATTTTTAAGTGATTTATGACCATTATGAGTAGGTATAGTAGAACATAAAGAAATATAAAAATGTTCATACCTCGCTTAAAAATTTTAATTTCGTAAAAAAAAAACGGCGTACAAACACTAAGATAGGTAATGTTCTTACCTCTAAGATTGATGATAGGTCAATTCACACTAATATTCAAACTGACGAAGCTAAACGTGCAGTGAACGGCTTTACTAAATTTGCCATGTTACGCTCTTGTACGACGGAGACCTCGAATGTGCGGACTTGACGTCCTCTTGAAGTCTTAACTACAGAGTTGTAGTTATAACTTACGAGTATGGAGTACCTACCTATATGATGGCTATATATAATATATTGTATTATGTACGTATTGTAGGTACTAATACATAGTAACATTTTTATTCACATGTTATCGTCGTCTATTGAAATATAACACGTCCAATTGCTGAACTGTGGAAGTATAGAATGAATTATTATTATTATTATAATGCATGATATCGTATTTCAAATAATATACGTTACAATATTTAGGACATTTAACATTAAGAAATACTTTTACCGTTTTACAGTGATACCTACCTATATCGTTACAAATTACAATTTAATAATATAGTATACTTATATACTTGAATTATAATTTAAGAATCAATTTCTAATTTTGCGAAGTTTTCAAAAGCTTTAACTAAAAACATTGGTCAATATGAGTATAATAAGTTATTATATAAGTAGGTAATATAATGTTGATATTGTGTAATATTTTTATATGAACCGTGTGCAACACTTAAAAATCGAGGCCTGCATTTCTAAAACGGCATACCAAATACATACATGCAAAATGTAATCTACTGCGAGATTTCGAGATATTTATACCTTTTTTATAGGGTTTGAATTTTTATTTATTTATAAGGAGACAGAAATCATTAGGCGTAGGTATATATATGTAAATTTATATTTGTATTCTACCCTGGGTACATTTCTAAATATACTAACTTTACTAACTTCGCTTAAATATATATTATATATGACTATAGGCTTTAATACGAGATAAGTTATATGTTACATTATAATCTAATGTTGATAAATATAAATAGTTTAAAAAAATACGTTTTCACATTAAATAAAATCGTTTTAAATGTATTTATTTTCACTTTTTAATCATATACGAGTGTTGTGTGTTTACTTTTTTGTGTCTGTCAATTGAACGTATTGAAGTAAAAAATATTCTCGAGTCATCATCAATGTTGGTGGTTTCTGTTAGTATAGAAAAATTGTATCTATAGTTAGTAACTTGGGTAGGGTAAAAAATAGGAAAATTCCAGTTTTTTGAATAATTAAGAAGAAAAAAAGCAGCGTGAAAACAATAATATTCAGACAACAGGCGGTCTTTGGCCAAATCGATTTGGTTTTAGATTCTGAGTAGAGCAGAAGGACTTTAAATGATTTTTCAAAATAATCGGGAAAAATACAGGGATAACGTGAATATATAATATTTTTATACATATACCCACTCAAAATCAGCTTTCGGATCAATCGATTTGGTTTTTCATTGTAATTCAAAAATGATTCACCATAGAGAATTATTACAAAATATTTATATTAGAATTTTCTAGACATAATATAATTTTAAAAATATTTTGAGTATCGATGTGCTATTTATTTAATATATTTACACAAAGGAAATTGTTTACTGTTTTTAGTTTTTTTTTCGATTTATGTATCTTCTACATATATCATTTTTGTTTGTGAGAAAAAAAGCTTAAATATAACACGATAGGGTCCTCATTCGTATTTTTAATTTTTTTACTGGAATTTAAAAACAACGTTTAGCTTAATGTCACATATTTTTTTCAGCTTTTGAAATTAAAATATCTTTTTCAATCTTATTTCTATGGTTCAATGTTGACAGCATTCAAACGTATAGGTGCAACAATAATTTATCCTGAAACGATTTTTTTTCTTCATTAATAAATTGTATTACTATTGTTATTTGTTACTATGATAGTTATGAACAATTATTAATCTCCGTTAAAACGTTCTTAAATGCATCAAAGTTACATTACGTTTTTAATTGTATGGCATAAATGAGTATTTATATAATACATTAATACCTACAATATATATATATATTTATATAAAATAATATATATTTTATTAATAAGTAGGGCTTATTCACGTAACATTTATTAACATTTATTTAACATTGCTCATTCCTAATACTCATAATATATAATTTATCAAGTGTTATCATGTTAGTGTACTAAAATATTATACAGTAGCTTTGAAGATATTTTGTATTTATTATATTTTATTATACCTAATTCAAATACAATTTACCATATTGTATATTATATAAATCATAATTCATAATACTAACTATAACGCTATAAAATTGTTTAAATATTTTTTTTTAACTTTTATTTTGCAGTTTTTGGGGTTTTTCCATTTTTAGCATTTTCAGAGAATTTTTACGACTTTTAGCTCATACCTATATTAAAACATTTTTCAAAACTTTAGTATCCATACATTTGAAAATTTAAAATATCGTATCGTATGATTGTTTTCATAATACTTGCTTAAATCATTTTTAGGTATTTTTCATACGTACCAAATGTCAATCGTGTTCTAAATAATATATATATAACGTCTTTACCTATTTTCAGCGATCATCGGATGTAATGGTGTCTTACAGGTGGAAATACATCGCGATTTCATTTATTTCTAGCAAATATATAGGTATTAGGTACTGTTTATTTATTGTACGTGCCTTAATTTAGTATTTTGTTTTTATACTTTTGACATTTGTTGTTAGTTTAGTTAAGATAAATAAGTGTTAAAACTGCCGAAAGTTAAACCGTCGTTTTCCTATCATTTGAGTAGTTCCACGTCTGGTATAAAAAAAATGTTGGTAATTTTTAAGGGGGTGTTATTGCGTTGAAAAGATATATTTTCAGATCATTTTTTGATATTTATTGATAGTTTTTGAGGCATTTAGCATTCAGCCCCAGTTATAACTACTTAAAGTTTATATGAGCGGAATGGAGTGGTACAGAAGTACCCCGAAAAATGTTGATATATTATACTCGTACTCCGATTTTCAAACTTTAAATACTTATATACAACTATACTTGTCCAAAATTTGATTTTTATGGATGGATCACTCTGACCAATATTCTGCTTAGGAATGTGAAATTAAAAATGTATGTTGTCGCTCAAAAGAGAAAAAAACTTTTAAAAAAACAATAACGATAAAATAATTAAATTATTTTTCAAAAATGTTGTTTTATAACGACTTAAAATCATGTAAAAGAAATATTTTCAAAAACGGTATTGTTTTTTGAAATAAAAATGAGTGCCTTACGTTTAATGGATCATCATTACCGTATACTCTATACCTACTTTAAATATTTATTACTTGACACTTATATATATAAACAATACATATAGTACATACTACTTTCGAGTTAAAATTGGCGATCGAGAGAGTAGAATTATTACTGTTATATTTCGGTATTCTAGACGTGCAGTTACAAAGAATACGGACGTCAAGGGCCCTCGGACATTTCCCCCCAAAACGAAAGACCCCCAGTTATTATTTTATTACACTCGATGATGATGGAACAAAAGAGGGCAGATGTTAGCTAAAAACTGGTACCATTCTATTTGGTTCTTCCTTATGTAACGTCTTTCACAGGAAGGAACATAAGGCGGCGGCGGCCCCGTGGATTTAAAAAACCAGGTGTAAAACGGAACAACTGCGGTATTGTGTATAATACCTTTACTATATAATCCATTGGTTCCAAAAATTGTGCTGTATATACATATAGGTACTGGAAGAAGCAAATCATTGGTTCCACAAATCTCAATGTTTCGTGCTTTCGTCGTAATGTTAATTATATACCCTCACATCGGACAATAGATTCTCTATACATATTGCGTTCCACCCCTTTTTTCCTCAGCTATACATATTATTGTACACTATATATATATATATATATATATATAGAGGTAGGTAGGTACATAAATAGTGTAGTGGTGATGGTGGTGGTGGTAGTGGTGATGGTGGAGGTGGTAGTGGCAGTGGTGGGCCTCTGTAACACGGTGACAGGCGCTCGTAAGTGGCGGGTGCTTGAAGCACGCACAAAAACGCTCCTCATTATGATGTATAAAAAAAAATCCCTTACGTGTGTTCTAACGACGATGCGGAGGGAGTTGGCTTTTGTCTTATAGTTTGGTGAAAAATAATAATAATTGGCGTAGAACGGTGCGCACTGTGGGCAAAGCAGTGGGGAGATGCATAGCAAAAATGAACAAAAAAAAACCTCTTTTGTTCATTGTACACCAGCAGCTACTATACATGTATTTATATACCTCCCCTCTTCGACATATATTACGGTCGCACCCTATGTCACCGCCGTCAGTGCATACTTGAAAGCCACTCTTTTTGTATGCGTCGCCCAGTTGCATTTTTTGACATTTTCTAACACACATGTATGCATTTTCACAATGATTATATTTGCAGCCATTGGTATAATTATTATTGTGCGAACCATGTCTGCATCCTTCATCGAATAGAGCATTTACTTTTGTAGAACACCAGAGAGAGGATTTCACTTGTCTGGTAGGTACTTTTTCCCTTGACGATATACAGCAACGTACTAGAAAAGTGGAAAAAGTGCAGCACGATGAGGGAAGAACTTGCTCCGGATTTCACTCGAACACATAAAATTGTTAGCGACCCTCGCCGAGTCCCAGAGATAATAATGTCCTTATTAAACACCAAACTATACGTACAATTAAACATACAATGTTGAATTGTTTTTTATTTATTTATTTTATAAGTGCGTGTATAACAAATAATAAATTATACAGGTAAAACTGTAAAAGGTTAAAGGTAAATATGTATTTATGACATATTGACATGTATAATGTGTGTATAGATAGTTACTAGCTATTTAATAACGAACTGTATTTACAAATTTATTTACATTATTATAAAACCTCATTGAGAGCTTAACTCATTTTGACTTATTTTGTCAAATGCTTATTAAAAAAATAGTGACTATATTATGTACCTATATAGGTAGTATAGGTAATTTATACTATATTTAATATTTTTTAATTATTGTAAGGATAATTTATGGGGTACGTAATACGTAATACGTTGTACTAAATTTTCAAGTTTTTTACTCACAAACAAACATTTCATCATAGACACATAGTACATAAGTCGAAAAAAATTGAATTGAACATTTTAAATGTCTATAAACAGCTCAAAAAAATCCAACACATTAAACAAATTGTACATGACTATAGAAAATGCAAATAAAAATATTTTGGTGAAAATGTTAAAATATTAAATGTTAAATGTCAAGTCTCTGATGTTTGTATAATGATTATTTTTGAATTACAACAAAAATAAAAATCGATTTTATCGTTAACGGTATATTAGGTTATAAATGTTTAATATCTCACTTTTTCTAGCATAAAAACTACTGGAATATTTCTACTTTTGACCCACAAAGTATAAAAATTTGCCACCACAGAAACTACCCTCAAATATTGAAGGTCGAAGTTTTTTTGGTATTTCATACAAAAATAATAAATAAAAAAAGTGCAATGCTCACTTTTCAGAATCTAAAATTAGGTATTTTTTCTTTATGTTTAGTGCTACAAACCAAAGAACAATATTTGATTAAAAATTTGGTGTCGATCAAACAAACATTCGGAATTGTCCATAATAGGTACTTACAGATATTGATATATAATCAGATAGATGCTATAATGCATTAATATAATATATATGCAGTGAATTCTGCTTAAAGGTCCCCACCATGATTAGAGATAATACTATCTATCTGAGATACTATCTTTAATCGTGGTTCCCACACACTAAAGCGGTGGAGGTGAAGTGTAGCCGGCACAATTTACCGGCACCGCCGAGACAATAGAATTTTACCGGCTTCTTTGCAGTGTGTGGGGACCTTATATGATCACTATAGCTTATAGAAACGACCGTAAGACATAGTTTAGTTTATTTTACAAAATCACAACATTGGTAATACAGTAAGCATAGGTAGTTCGATACTTCAATCTACATTTTTTTGCAAACCTCCTGTAAATTAAACTTGTATTATGGAGATTGGAGGTGTAGTTCTAATATATGGCTAGAGCTAAGTGAACATTTTTTTTCGAATACTGAACAATTAATTTTTTAGTTAAATAATTTTTTGTAAGTACTAATAGGATAATATGTCTAATGGGCTAAGGATTATTATCCTTAGAATAAACATTTTAAGAACTGGGATATTACTCATTAGAATTTTGATTTAGATGTACATTAAAATGTTCAAGAAAATAATCTGCTAAATAATTTTCAATAACCTGCAACCGTCTAACATCAACCCAAGTGTTTCCTAAATATATCGCTCCGTGTTATTACTGGTGCCCCGTGATCGTAACATTACGCATTTACTAAACTATTACACAAATATCTATAAATTATGTTTGTTGACGACCTCGTCAAACTTCATTACAAACGTTATCATTCTTAATTAATCTCATCCGAAAGACATCCCGGAAATATAACGTTTAATTGTATCAAAGGTATACGTACAAATACAAATCAAAAAGTTCTTTATATTTTTTTTTATCGTATAGAAATACTATGAAATGCGCTATTGTATGCCCTAAAAAATAATATGAAAAGTAGCAAAAAAACATAAATTTTTCTTCTGTTTGTTAACAATAATCTACAAAAATGTATTTCAAATTTCAAAAAAAAACCTTGACTTGTGTCTGGTATAACCGATTAGAAGTCATAAATTCATAATATTGTATTCTATTCGGTGGGCCAATATACGGCGGTCTACCTAAAAATAAATTATAACCCGAAACGAAAATTTGGATATTTTTCTTACGGATTCAAATAAACGACAAATGTTTTCACTGTTTTTCATTCGATATAAACTATATTTATGAAAATACAAAATAAATCATTATATTATACATATTAGCAAAAAAATAGTACTAAAAATTGAAAAATCTAACTATTGTAATTTGTAGTACCCTCTATATTTTTAATATTTGTACAATTGTACCTTATAATAACTTTGGCAAACGCTTTAAAATCCGAGTCCTGTCTATTATTAGTTATTGTGCCTCGTATATTATTGTTGTCATTAATGTATGAATTACCTAGGTACCTATTGTCAATCGCGCTGTAGGAAATATTAATTGTAATGTAAAGACGACTTCACACTGCTCAGTGGTGACTTGAATCGTGATTTCCGGAAAAGAGAAAATTACGAGATTTTATGAAACCATAGTAAATAGGTATTTTATATATTATATGTGGTCGGACTTCGCACTTGCAGGTTAGCACTTACGGCGGCAAGAATGCAAGACCACAATATTCGTCATTCAATTATTGTGTGTTGGTGCATTGATTATTTGTAAATGTGCTTACAATTATTGTGCAATAACGCATACTCAATATACTCGTAAATGAGTGGCACTGCACTCTGTATAATATGAAGAAAATATTCAACGATCGGGCTGTAGATAAAATAATAATAATATTAAATACCTCTGATCCGAGTCCTGCACGATTTGAGATATTAATATATTATGTCTTAAATATCATCTGAGCTTGATCTAGTTCGAGGAAACTTTACTCATACCAACAGCGAACATCAACGAAGATAATATCAAATAATTCAAATAATTTAATTTCGTAACCCGTTATATTATTTTTATAACAAATGTCCACAGTTTCATATTTGGTCAGTTTTTCCGCCCAATATCAAAATGTTATCAATGAATCAATGTTATCATCGAATAATGTTTTATCCATGATTAAAATTCCCGCCAATTCGTTCAATGTTTTATCACAATGAACTTAATAAATAATAATAAAATTATCTTTCAGTATTCAATACTTATTATTTACTAATTCAGTATTGAATATTATTGACTATTGCCCACGGTTTTGATTTCATTTAACTCGGTTTAGAGTAAAGTCATTTTTATTTTAACATGCAAACATGGCTCCTGCTAATACAGGTCGTTTTGTTAAGCCCTTGGAGAAGTCATTTTTTAAGTATGTACCTAATAATTTAACACATCAGCTTACCCACAGTCATACGAAATGTCATGCAATTTACTTTGAATTTTATATTTTAAATATTTTTATGTAGCCAATTCAAAGAAGATTCCAATGATGTTCGGTTGAAGCAGTCCATAGAAAATGATTTGATTGACAACAAATATGGTTTTTTTCGCGTCAAAGATTACCAAGAGCATACTGGTTATCTCATCAACATGCATAGCGTAAATAATATTTGTATTAAAAACATAATATCAAAGTGGATTTATAAATCCACCTTGCATGATATTCTTTGCCTGTTATGGGTTGTTAATTGTTTGATAATGATGATAGTAACTTATATATTTTTGTAGACTGAAATTGTTGATGAGGATAAACGTTTGGTAGCTGCTGTCGATTATTATTTCATCAAAGATGATGGGTCTCGATTTAGAGTCACACAACCATTTCAACCATATTTCTATCTTTTAGCAAAAAAAGAATATATTCAAGAAGTTGTTGCTTACATAAGTAAAAAATTTGCTGGTAGTTTTACAAGTATTGACACTGTCATGAAAGAAGACCTAGACTTGGTAATGATTATACAAATGCATATATTCTAGTTCTTAGCCATTTATCTTATTAATGAATTATAATATTACATTTTTAGCCAAA
Source organism: Neotoxoptera formosana (assembly GCA_022818045.1). Taxonomy (NCBI): domain Eukaryota; kingdom Metazoa; phylum Arthropoda; class Insecta; order Hemiptera; family Aphididae; genus Neotoxoptera; species Neotoxoptera formosana. The sequence goes on along the minus strand of CM040632.1, from coordinate 61,333,432 downwards.
TCATCTGATAGGTTTACAACAAAGATATATAAAAATTTCATTTGCAACAGTTACTGAAATGAATAAAATGCGCCAAGCTATAATGCCAGCAGTACGTAAAAATCGTATTGCACTAAAAAATAATTCTCATTATACAGAAATGTTGACAGAATCTTTAGCTAATTTATCTGAAGTAGTCGCATCAAAAAAGCAAGTTGATCACATGGAAAATATAATTGATATCAGGTTATACATTAAATCATTTTATATTTAGATATATATAAATATTAATAAATAAGGTTGTTATATTACCAAGAGTTTACCATTTCTCTTAGCATTCCAATTTTAAATATTTTTCATATTGAACTTACTACTAATTATATACTTTTATAGTTTTATCAAATAAAAATCATGATACTTTAAATTAAAAACTTATTTTTTTAGATTTTAAGCAGAGCAATAAATGTATAGATTTTAGTATGATTTGTTTTTTTTTTTGGGGGGGGGGGGGGCTGTATTTTAAATATTTTTTAATTACTGTAAAAAAAATTTACATTGAACACCATATAAAAATGTTAACAATTTAAAATGCTATAAATTGTTCAAAAAGTGCCAAAATATTTTTAAAAATGTATCATTTATAAAAAATGCTATTTGCTATTTGTTTTTATATGAAAATGAAATAAAATGTTAAACGTTTTCTAGAGAGTATGATGTAGTATATCATATCCGAGTATCTACAGATCTAAAGATATTCACTGGATTGTGGTATACAGTTCAATGTCGTGGACCCTATAACCAAGCAACATTTACTCACCGTGATGATATTATAGACCGACCTGATATGATTGTCATGGCATTTGATATTGAAACCACAAAACTTCCACTTAAATTTCCAGATGCAAATACTGATCAAATTATGATGATTTCATATATGATTGATGGTCAAGGATATTTAATTAATAATCGAGAAATTATTTCTGCAGATGTTGTTGATTTTGAGTACACACCAACACCAGAATTTGAAGGTAATCCTGTAGCTTTGCTATAAATACTAATATTATAAATTCTAAAACTTGTACATTTTAGGTCTATTCACTATTTTTAATGAACCTGATGAAGCTGCTTTGATAAATCGTTTTTTTGAGCACATATTGGAAATCCGCCCTCATATAATTGTAACATACAATGGTGACTTTTTTGATTGGCCATTTGTGGAAACTCGAGCAGCAGTTCATGATTTAAATATGTCGCAAGAAATAGGATTTGCTAAAAATACAGCTGGTATATATAGTTGTCGGCCTGCTATGCACATGGATTGTTTATGGTAGGAAACAAATTAACTTTATCATTATTTAAATATGGGTTAAACTCAGTGGGGAAGCGTCATAAGAGACAATAAGACAATGTATACCCACTCAGAATACAGACAAATAATTCTAAATTTATAAAGATCTTTATTTAACAGATAAGATTATCATATAATTATATATATTTCAATGGATGGTGGTCCAGACCGCGTAGCACTTGTTTCACGTTTCCCCTAGCCACTGGTCAAACTATATATTATATATTAGTTCTATATAAATTACTTCTAGCATGGATAATGTCTTTAAAAGAATTACGAGGCTTAATAAAAAAAAAAAATTATAATACTTGCAGAGAAATAACATTTTTGAAATTATTTAAACATCTAATTTTACTAAAAGATAAAATATATATTTGTTATTAAACTTAGTGTTATCATTTATAAAAGTTATTCATAAATTATAATAATAATTTTTTTTAATATTGATATTTATTTGAGCTTATGATTAAAATATTTAAGATTTTACTCAACTCTACTTTTTGGTGAATTAAAAGTATTTTTAACTTTATGTTTCTAGGCAGGAGTAAATCAATAATTGATCAAACATTTTTATAGCTACAATTATTTTAATGTTAAATGTATTATAACTTGATAAAAAAATAGTTTTAATAATTATAGAATAGTTTATTGGTATATGACTGCCATAATGTTCTGCATATTTTTAATTAATTTTCAAAAAATGTATGTCAGTAGTTGCATTAATAAATTAAAAATTTTTTTATATAACAATATAGGAATTATATCATAAATGACTCATCAGAATTCTATTTGTATAATATGGAATATTTTAATTTTTCAGTTGGGTAAAACGAGATTCTTACCTTCCAGTAGGATCACAAAATTTAAAAGCTGTTGCTAAAGCCAAATTACGTTATGATCCTGTTGAGCTTGATCCAGAAGATATGTGTCGACTAGCTACAGATGAACCTCAAGTACTTTCTAACTATTCAGTGTCAGACGCTGTTGCTACTTATTACTTATATATGAAATATGTTCATCCTTTCATATTTGCTTTATGCACTATCATCCCTATGGAGCCCGATGAGGTATGGATTTCAATAAATATTATGCTTTTTTAATAATTGTTAAAACTTTATTCAGCAACTAAAAACACTTATAACTAAATCTATTAGTCTTCACAATAACCTTGTAGTTCAGATACTAAACAGGGTCTGCGGCAGCATTCATCGATGATGTTTCTTTTAGAATAGCGTTGTATACGTGTAGGCGTAAATGGCATTGCTTCTTGCCTAGGTTGGTATGGGTAGTCAATTGCATTGTAGTCTTCTAGGTCCTTGTAATCCCATTCATCTGAATCTATTAATAAATAATAAAATTATTTAATAATGTTAAGATTTTGAATAGATGAGTAGATAAATACATTTTGTCTTATGTTACAACTTTGTTGCAATACAACTATCTCAAAATGTCATATAGTCTCTCAGTAAACTTTAAAGTGGATATTATATTAATAGTAATTGTTAAAATCTTACTCTGAGAAAATAATTTAATAAGAAAACATTATTTTTATTAATTTGGTTCTAACATTTTGAGTTTTAAAATGGAATTAGAATACACTTTACCACAATGCTGAATATTTTATACTTTGCGTAATATTGTAAAAAATCATATTATTATTCTTATGGTTTTGCATGGTGACATTAAAAAAAATTTATAAAATGTATAAGTACATCACATTCAATTAAAATACATTTCAAAGTTAATAACAATATATTACATAATATGCAGTTGAATCGAAATTTCTTTATAAAAAGCTTAAATATGCTAGAATTTAATTATTTTATTCGCAATGGTATTATTATGTTCAAATTTATTTTTTGAATTTATTTTATTTTACTAAAAATGTTGAAATTTTGTACATTTTGTATGATAACTTATAAACACTTTAAATTTTAATCAACAACTATGCTTTTAATGAACTTAACCTTGCTCAGGATTTTATTTTAAATTGAATTACTTATTATTATTCTTAGGTTAGTTTAAAATGGTATGTATGTAATATTATGGACTTACCAAATTTACTTCTCTTTTGTACATTAGTTGGTCTTCTGTACTTGCCTTTACATACAACTTGCATTATGTCTGCCAATCTAGAGCCACAGTATTGTGTAGGTGGTAGTTTTAGACTAGCTGTTACGATTACTATGACTAATGTCAAGAGAAGTACACTTAAATATAGATTTATCTTCATTGTATTCTAAAATGGTACAAAAAACAAAAAAATGTTTAAAAAAAGTTGTAGGTTAATCTAAATAGACTGTCAGTAACAATCATATACAATTTTTAAGTACCGCACTAAAGTATTATTCTTATAACTCTTAGCTAAACATTTAAAAAACTACATACCTTGAATGAATGTTTAAGTAAGTGTAGATGTGGTTCGCAGAAAGGTGGTGAACTGATTATTGTCAGCCGCTGTTGGTCTTATATATCATGATTTCATCCCTGTCCTAATATTACGTAGGAGTTCTAAGTAAAGATCCAATAAATGTAAATAATTAAAACGCATCAAGTAACATTAAGGTGATGATTGAACAAGGGTCAAGAGTATTAATAATTACAGAGGGAAAATTAATTAAATTTTTGATTGACATATATTAAATGCTGATGGTTGTTATTACATTTTCCCATAACCCAATTACAACTTTTGAAGGTAAATAAAGTAACATTAATGACATGTCAAAATGTCACTTGTCTTGTGTTGTAACAGTTCAGTTTTAGTAAATGATCCAATATATTTCAATTATCTATATACATTTTTTTTATAATACATATTTTTTAATAAGATTTTTTTATTGCCAGTTATTGGCACACAGATATTTATACTGGGTACAGAACTTAATTTAGGTATTGATTTGTGTTTGGTAATTTATTTATTTTATACCTAAAGTGTGAAAAATAACTAAATACTGTATATAAACATAAAAGTAGAGAGAAGTAGAAAGTAAAGAGTTTTGATCAGAGTCTAACCACTGTTAGAGTGTTGTACGATTTAATTCTAAAATAATTGTAAAAAAATGTAATACTATTCTTAACAGAATTAATTTTGGTTCTTTTTTTTAAATATACAAAATTATAATTTTAGATATTTAAAATGTTTACTGATTATTCATACATATTAAGGTACAATAATACCTAGTTGTGTATGGTTTTTTACTATTTTAATAAGTTTAATAATAATTGACTCAATAAATAAATTAAATTAAAAAATAAACTATTCTTCATAAAATGTTAATTTTAGTTGGTACTTATAACTTAAAATATAATACAATATTCCTCCTAACTGGGCTTTATTCTTATTTAAAAAAATGTTATCTCAAAATCATGTTAATTTTCTATGAGCATTTTGAGCAAGTCAAATTTGGATGACATTGGATATTCAAACACACAATAATAAGTAATAAAGATTGCTGTAGATCCTCGTTCAAGGAATTTTATATTGTTATTATGCAAAAAGTATTAAATTTAAGTATTTAACTTATAAAATTGAAAGCCTTAACATTCAGTTATTATTTAAATTATCTTTTTCTATAGAAAATGCAAATTTCAAAATTTTAATCTATTTATAAGTATTTTTAAATGTTTTCTTTAAATGCTCAATACAGTTTTATGCTGGATCAAAAAACTTGAAAATTGTATTCTAAATACCTCATGAATTGTACTTTAACTAAAGTTAATTTAGAAATATAAAAATACATAAGTAGGCACAATTGTTTATAAGCACTTAAAGTTGAATCTGCAAAATCACGATAATTTAAAAATTATTTTGTAGTTATAGTTATAATTTTCAGTTTTAACAATTAAGGTTTAACCTACCCAATGATCAGGTAAAGCCAAATTCCTCAAGTTTTTTTTTTAATTTTCAAGTTTGTATGTGGTAATTTCTTTGAATTGTTCTGTTGTGGACTGTGGTTTTGGGTTAAAACTTATACTATATCTTAATATTAAACTGTTAATTATATACTCTTTAAGTGATAACCCAATTAAATATTATATAATTTTCTAATTTATATGAAATAATGTATTTATTTGTGTTTTTAGTGATTGTAAAGCTATTAATTCAAATTTGTATTGTATTAGTTCAAAAACAATTACTTTATTATAATTAATTTAATTAATCAATTTACACATATAAATACAAATAAAATCATCAGCTCTACTTTACTAGATTGTCATACATTATAACGACTTAGAAACTAATTAATTCGTCATTTATCTGTGTTATATTTTATTCTTAGTTATAAAAATGTTCATAATGTTCATCAACACAAGTGTATAAGACCTAAATTAGCAAACTAATGCTTATATATAATAAGTAATAACATAGTATACAGTTTCAATTTTATACTTTTAAGTTATAGTTTTTACAAAATATGTTATTACAACACACAGTTTTTAAATTTGTAGAAATAACTTCCAAAAGTAGAAATAATAGATACCTAGTGTTTTGTTTATTTATTAAAATATTACTAGATTCAAACATTAAATTAAACCACATTTAGTACTTATTTAAACTACACTCTGTTTATAATTATTGCTTAAGCTAGTAAAATGTTTAATTTAATTAATCTATTTTAAAATAAGAAATGTTTACTTATCATTTTACTACAAGTATTTATGTGAGATGTATGAATTTTAGGTTTTAAGAAAAGGTTCTGGAACATTATGCGAAAGTCTTTTAATGGTGGAAGCATTTCATGCAAACATTATCTTTCCAAATAAACAAGAACAAGAGCTAAATAAACTTAGTGACGATGGCCACGTATTAGATCAAGAGACTTATGTTGGTGGCCACGTGGAAGCTTTAGAATCTGGTGTATTTCGAGCTGACATACCTTGTAGATTTAGACTAGATACAACAGCTTTTGATATGCTCATTGAGAAAGCATCTGATATATTTAGATTTGCAATTGAAGAAGAAGAAAAAGTCCCTATGGATAGTGTGACAAATTTAAATGAAATATTAAAAGATGTCATTAAAAAGTTGGAAGTCCTAAAAGCAGATCCCTATCCATTACTGAAACCATTAATATACCATTTAGATGTTGGCGCTATGTATCCCAATATTATACTTACAAATCGATTACAGCCTTCAGCTATGGTTAATGAAGAAATTTGTGCTGCTTGTGATTTTAATGTTCCGGGTGCTAAATGCCAAAGAACTATGACCTGGCAATGGAGAGGAGAACTTAGTATGTTATAATCTATTGTTAAACTGTTTCAAATTATCATTAATTTACTTATTTTATTTTTAGTGCCTGCCTCAAGAACTGAGTTTCAACGTATTCAACAACAATTAGAAACTGAGAAGTTCCCTGGTCAATTTCCTAATGACCCTCCTAGAGCATTTCACCAACTGAGACGAGACGAAAGAGCCACTTGGGAAAAGAAACGTTTAACTGAATATTGTCGCAAAGTATATAAAAAAACTCATGTAACCAAAATTGAAGAACGTTCTACAACTATTTGTCAAAAAGAAAATTCTTTTTACGTTGATACAGTACGAGCATTCAGAGATAGGCGTTATGAGTATAAAGGGCTCTGCAAAGTTGCTAAAAAACAAATATCTGAAGCAATAGCAATTGGTGATCCTGTTGAAATCAAATCAGCTAAAAACCGTGAAATATTGTATGATTCGTTACAATTAGCACACAAGTGTATCCTTAATTCATTTTATGGATATGTCATGAGAAAAGGGTAATTAGTTATGATGTATTTAAAATGATCCATTTATAACATAAGGCATTCATTTAACATTTATCTTGAATAGTTTTTTTTATAAAAATGTATGCACTTTTAACATTTTAAAAGGTTATGTTTTAAAAGGATTCCTTATAATTTGTGTTCTTGTCATAAATATTGACGTTTTAAATTTTGAGAAAGTAATATTTTGACTTTAAATTATTTTATAATGAGTATAGAATCTAGATATTATATTGTTTCTTGCAAAGTTAAGAAGTTTAGCATAACATTGAAAATGTATGATGTAATGTTATAAAATGCTTATTTTAAAATTCTAACCTAAAATCTAGGTAAAATATTGTAATTTAAAAATATTAAATTTTTGGGTTGGTGAAGGGCATTTTGAAAAGTCGTTGATGGGGTGATTATTCTCCATTCTCTGTTTCTTTAAAAAAATAAAAAGTTACGTTTGGCTCTGTACATTCAAATTCAATTCATATCTAAATATGATGGGTTTAGAGTTGATATTAAATGTTTTTTATGATAATAATATACACATTGCTCTAAACTAATATTTTTATTAATAATAATTGTATATAATATATTAGTGTGTACATCTTAACAAAATAGAAAAATTTTCCTCCTTTCCTTGAATTGATTTTCTGGTAAATCGTGAAATGGTTGTTTTATTATACTTAATCCTTAACTACATAGTTAAATAGTTAGTTGTAAAAACGTATTTGTTTAACTTATTGTTTCATTTACAGTGCACGTTGGCATAGCATGGAAATGGCTGGAATAGTGTGTTGTACTGGTGCTGCTATAATTAAAAAAGCTCGTGAAATTATTGAGAGAATTGGTCGGCCTTTAGAATTAGATACTGATGGTATATGGTGTGTACTTCCATCAACATTTCCTGAAAATTATAATGTTGAATCAACACATGCAAAAAAAACTAAATTCACTGTATCTTTTCCGAATGCAGTTTTAAACTCAATGGTCAAGGTTTGTGGAATAAATTATCTTATAACTATATTTACTTAATTAATAAAAACTAACCACAAGTTTTGTGTAGGAACATTTTACCAATCATATCTATCATGACTTAGTTGATTCAAAAAATCTAATTTATGAACAAAGAAGTGAAAATTCTATTTTCTTTGAAGTTGATGGTCCTTATTTAGCAATGGTCTTACCAGCTTCTAAAGAAGAAGGAAAAAAACTAAAAAAACGTTATGCCGTGTTCAATTTAGATAAATCACTAGCAGAATTAAAAGGGTATATAATACATAAATGTTTTAAATTCTTAATTAAATGAGCCTTGAACTTTTAATAGTTTTGAAGTTAAAAGAAGGGGAGAACTTCAAATTATTAAGATTTTTCAATCATCAGTGTTTGAAGCATTCCTAAAAGGTGATACATTAGAAAAATGTTATGAAAGTGTTGCAACTGTTGCTGATTATTGGCTAGATGTTTTATACTCTAAAGTAAGCAAAAAATAATTAAATATTCTACAATTTTAACAAAATAAAAAAAATTTTTAAAAATGGTTTGTTTTAGGGTAAAAACATGCCAGATTCTGAATTGTTTGAGCTGATATCTGAAAATCGTTCTATGAGCCGCAAACTTGAAGACTATGGAGCTCAAAAATCGACTTCTATATCAACAGCTAAGCGTTTAGCTGAATTTTTAGGAGATCAAATGGTGAAAGATAAAGGACTTGCTTGTCGCTTTATAATATCCAAAAAACCGGAAGGTACTCCAGTTACACAAAGAGCTATACCATTAGCTATATTTCAATCTGAGTTAAGCGTGAAGAGACATTATCTGAGAAGATGGCTTGGTGACAATTCAATCGATGATATTGATATTCGGGATGTTCTTGATTGGAATTACTATATAGAACGTTTAAGTGGCACCATTCAGAAAATCATTACTATTCCAGCAACTTTGCAAGGAGTAAGTGATTTGTTGTTGCTTGGAAAAATAAAAATAAATATCCAAATAATCAAAATAATTCTCAAATTGGTTTTAGGTTGCTAATCCAGTCCCAAGAGTCAAACATCCTGATTGGTTACATAAAAAAATGTTGATGAAAGCTGATCCATTAAAGCAAAGGAAAATTACAACTATGTTTCAAGCAATGCCTGTGCATGTGCAAGACAATTTGACTGAACAACATGCACTTCAAGATATTGAAGATTTTGGAGAAAACGAAAATATTAACCATGTAGAAATTACTCCAAGACCAATGGTAACCAAAAAGCGTAAACGCGACCTTTCGCCGATTGATGCTAGAAACTGGAAGGAAGTTTTAGGACTTCCACCCCCCGCTAGTGATATTCAGGTTTGCATACAATTTAAAATAAAATACTGATTATTTTGTCTAGGTATAATTATATTTAAAAACAGTATTGTATTATTGAAATATTTTCTTTGTTTAACAAGTTAACGAAAATGTATAGATTTGATTGTTACTAATTTAAAGTAAAATTTAATATCTTTAGAATTGGATTGCTTATCATAAGAAAAAATGGAATTGGCAACTTGAAATGAGAGCTAAAATAATTGGTAAACACGGTAAACGTATGCGGGACGATCAAATACATGTTCCTAAAGGACGTGCTGGTACACTAGGAGGATTTTTAAGACGGGCACAGCAAACGCTGCTGAGTCAACCCTGGCAAATTATACAGGTGTGTCAGTCTGGTGAACCTGGCGTTTTAAAACTTTGGGCCATGATTGGAGATGAGTTGCACAATATTCGAATGAATGTACCTAGATTCTTTTATGTAAATCAAAGGCAACCCGAGATTGATGATAGTGCAAAACATATTTCTTGTACTAAAGTAAACATGATATTGCCCAGGGCCAGACCGATTTTAAACTTGTACCAGTACACAGTTTTGGAAAAAGATTTTGGGGAAACCAAAGAGTAAGTGAATTTTACGTTTTGGTCTTAAAATTATTTTTAACTCAATATTTGTTTAGCCATTTTATATGCAATCTATCCAAACCTGGCGTTGAAGGAATATATGAAACCAAAGTTACGCCCGAATTAAGGGCTTTATTAAACCTAGGGTGTATGTGTTCTGTTACTTTGGAAGCAGCAAAAAAAATGGCCGCATTGCCAGATCTTGGACATTTTTCATTAGAACAAATGAAACAAGTATCTCATAAATATTTAACCAATGTTTGTATAATTTTTTTCCTTCAATTCAATTAAGCAAATATTATATCTCAATTGATAAATTTATTTATTTTATTTTATTAATTTATTTTTAGAGTTCTATAAAAGATATATTCTTGTACTGCAATAAAGCGCCAACTGGTTTACGTGCCATGTATGCACTGTTTTTAACACCTAATAAAAAAGCATTTGTTTGGGTCACAGATACGGTTCGTACAAATCGCATGGCAAATTTAAACACTTTGTATGGCAAAGAACGTAATAACAAGTAATATTATTTAATAAATAATTGATAAAAGATTTTTGTTTTTTAAATTAATTAATCAATTTGTCTTGTTATGATTTAAGAATATCTCGGGGACATGAGGAATCCAATATCCCTCCATCTGATGTCACTTTTGAAGTTAGAGTGGAAACAGAAGAAAGGCAAGTTTACAGACAAATACAGAGAACCCTTCAATCGTATAGAGATGAAAAACGAGGACCTACAATGCTGGTGATTCAGTCCCCAATAGGTAGTAAAAAAACAAATGAAATATGTTATTTCTAAATCATTAATCTCTTATGAACATTTAGACAATCAAGTATTGCTGTCCAATATTCCAATAATGACTGAATTCCCAGTGGTAACTCTCCATGTACAAGACTCTACTGCTTCTATGTACGCTCAAATGGAATGGCAACGTTTAGGGTGCAGCTTGATTGTGAACCACTATCTAAATAGTCCAGAAAACATAAATATTATGTTGGAGCAATGCAGATACCTACAAATACCTCTTGGCAATTTACCAGCGGATGTAACATTGTTTGCTTCAGATATTTTCTTTGCTAGGCATTTGATGAAACACAATTTTGTGTTATGGATTTCAGAAACTGATAAACCTGATTTAGGTGGTCGTGAAACAGACGACAATAGGTAATCATATCTATTTGTATGAGTAGCTAAATTTTTGCTTATCGCCCATATTTGATACCAATTATTATTTATTTTTAAATAGAATGTTAATGGATTCTGATGAAAGTTCAAGTATGCTTGTCAATAATGAAGGCTGTTATACTTCCTATTGTATAGAACTTGAAATTGATGCCTTACCTGTAACAACATTATTACAATCACATCATATTCATGATTTTGAAGGTATATAATATTTAAACAACAAATTATTGTTATACTTTGTATTTTGGCCATCTGTTTAATGAAAGAGACGTCTACTCTAGTACACAGGTGCTTGACAATGATTTATTCATTTGAAAGCATTAACTGTCATAATCATAATCACGTTATTAAACATCTTCTATCAATATATATATTTTAGGTACTAGTGCTGGTATTGCGTTTGATCAAATACCTCAAGCTTCTCTTGAAGAAATTATGGATGGTGGAACATTTGTTACACCAACCTACGATGAAATAGCATTATGTTCAGCTGCGTTTCGTGTTCTACGATCGATGGTAAATGTTTGGTTTCGTGACGTTGTGCTCCACAAAAATCCATTTGCCGATTTTCAAATGGTACACTTTTACAGGTAATATAAATATAATTTTAATGTGTCAAACCATCAGTCATTAAACAAATACTTGAGTTTTTATGTAATTAAGTTATTATTTTTGAATTATTTTTCAGGTGGCTAAGATCACCAAATGCATTATTGTATGATCCTGCTTTACGCAAAACACTTTACAGTTTAATGAGAAAACTTTTTATGCAAGTGAGTACTGTATTGATATAAAATGTTATAAATATATTTGTATTAAATAAGATAAATAATATGACTATGACTAATACCTACCATTTTCTTGTATAGTTAATTGCTGAATTTAAACGACTTGGTTCTACTATAATATTTGCCAACTTTAATAAAATAGTAATTTGTACCAAAAAAAAATCACTCGAAGATGCAATTTTTTATGTGCGCTATGTTGTACAAAACATTACCAACAAAGAATTGTTTCACAGCTTACAAATATCATTAGGCCCATGTTGGGAATATTTGATGTGGCTGGATTTGGTAAAACTAATTTTTATATCTATTGTTAATGCCATTGTTAACATTTAATAATTTCATTTAAAATTTTTAACAGTGGAATTATTCTGGAGTAAAAGCAAAGTTTTCTGATAAATTAAAAGAAGCAATGGGTGATATAATTGATATGTCAAATGAAGACGTTGAACATCTTCTCAAAGAACACAAAGCACCTGGACCTGATATTGAAGAAGTAATGTTTAATTTAATTGCACCGAAAACTAAAAAAAAAATGTGTATACTATATCATACATTTTTAGGTGGGAATTGAAATGAATTGGAACATATCTGAATTTTTACCCAATGTTTGTCATGCTCGTAAACATTTTGAAGAAACAATTGCCGTTTACATGAGTGCAATTTATAAACACATGCGATCAATTGATTCTGTGACGCTGAAACGTATTTCAGAATCATTATCACAAGTTACCCAAAGTAACATGCTAGGCGTTGCATCATGTGAAAGTATAGCTGAATATGCCAAAACTGTAATTTCAGATGAACTTACAACAAGATTATTCTCGTAAATAAAATGAATTTATAAAATTATACTACTGTATTTAATATAACATAAATTATAAAATAATATTTTAAATAGGATAACACAAAAAATTTATAAAAAATATCCAGTCTTGGATGTAGAACTCCAAGAAACACTTTCACCATTCTTGCAAAACAAAGGAAAACATTTAAATCCGGCTCTGCAATTTGTGAAAACTGTTTGCAAAGTAAGTTATTTTGTCCGAGAAGTATTTTGTTCAATTAAAAATTTGTGTGTCAAATATATTTTAGGTACTTTCACTAGATTTTGGAATTGAAGATGATATCATGAAGCTAAGAAAAAATTTACTACGCTTAATCGGTGTTGGTAATTTTAGTGATGAAGCTGATTGGACAGACCCGTGTCTCTCTTGGACATTACCTGAAGTAATCTGTAAAAGTTGTAACCATTGCCGAGACATAGATTTGTGTAAAGATTCTCATCGAAGTGTAGTTGATGGAAAGTATGTTTACTGATCAGAATTAATACCAATAATATTAAATCAAATGTTATAAAAATAAGATATGTAAATAAATGAAATTTTCAGAAAAACATGGCTATGTCCCAATTGCAATAGTAGTTATGATAATATGCTAATTGAACATTTTCTGATTGACGCACTTGGTAGAAAAGTAATGGCCTATACCCTACAAGATCTGCAATGTACAAAATGTTCAGAAGTATGTATAAAATAAATATAATAAATATATTTGTTTTAATTGTTTCATTGAATTGTTATAACAAAACTATTGTTTTACAGATAAAAATGGAAAATCTAAATGCTTATTGTTCATGTGCTGGTAGTTATACAACAGTAATACCCAGATGTGATATGATGTCGTATCTAAAGACATTTAAAGCAATTGCGGATTATTATGATATGACTCTACTACAACAAATATTAAGACAATATTTGGACTTAAAGAGACTAGTCTAAGTAGTGTACAATTATATTTTTTAATATAATTATAATTATATTTTTTTTAATAAATGTTTGTATTATTATTTTCTACCAATTACTGAGTATTCACTTGTGTCTTTAAAATGCATATTGGCATTTCAAATGTATAAACAAATGTTGATGCATGAAATGGTTTTTTATATAAAGCTCTCATCTCAGATATGAGAGCACTGAAAAAAATAAAACATAATTTGCATAGTAAATTTAATTTATCCATGTGGAACATGTTTTAAAGTGTTGGACAATGAACGTATGGTGTTCTGGTCGATTGAATAACGGTTTTTATTGTAAAACAGCTTGTACGCTGGCTCAATGTGTTGTGATTTTGAATGTTTAGAATTTATTTGTTTTGCTATATCCTATTATTGTATTTTATTAAATATTGTATAAATGTAAACCAAACCAATGTAAATTATATAATATTTTTTAAAATGTTTTTTTATATCAACTGTCAATAAAATATACACTAAAGGACTTGATACTTACTGGATTTATTTCGATGTAATCTTATTTCTGAGTACTGACTTACGGGTCTACTTTTCTTATTGCTCCAGCATCACTAACTTTTAGCATTTGGTGTCAAGATGTTTACGAGTAACAGGTGTTGGTTGAACCTGGTTTACAACAACTAATTTCTAAATTCAAGTTGCATAAAAAAATTGATTCATTGGTTCACTAAAATTTGTTGGATTTAAATAATTTTTAATAATAAACCATTAGCTCACTACTTGATTGATTAAATATTTATTCCACCCAGTATTAATTTCTAAATAAATCATATAACTGTTTTATTTTACAATAGTCTTGCCAAATAAGTTATTTTCATTAGGTTAAGAAAAAAAAAATTTATTTGTTTAATAATAAATAATATTTACTAAAGACTTAAGATTTAATGAATATAAATGGTATAAATGGTTTATTGATATTATAATCATGCAGTGGCATTCAAAGTGGTAGAGTTCTTAGATCTGGGCAGCTATGAATGGTGAGTACTTATAAGATCATAATAATATTTAATAATTATTCATAAAATTTGTCATCACGACAACCAAGAAAAATTACAATTATAAAAAATTGTGCGATTTGATATTATTCTATTTGCCCATAGTTATTATTGTGTTAAAATATTTGTACAAATTAAAAAAACAATGATTAATGATAATTATTTATAACAACAATTAAAAGTGTTGAGCAATTTTCTGAGAAAGTAAATAGTTTTTGGTGAAGGGGCCCGATGCTTGATTTTCTTAATTGTTTGCAATTCTATTACATTATATTTTTTGTTCATAAGATTATTCTTTGGTCCTTGATACCCGAAATAAAGGCTAATATAAATTTACCTGCTATTGTTTCAAATTTAAATCTGTTGATAAATTAAGCTAGACAAGTATTATAAAATATAAAATAATATTTTCTAAATCAATCAAAATCATATTATAATATAAATATTAGCCTGTAATCCATATTATAAGTCTTCGGCTGTTTTCCACATAAGTGGTGAGCAGTGGATAAAAGGAGGAAATTAATGACAAGTGATGATAAAAATATGATATTTTTTAATACATTTTTGTACTATTATTTTCCACCAATTATTGAGTATTCACTTGTATACATCCCAGGTACAGACAATATTTGAGACAAAGTTGGATTCCTTGAAATGGATATTGGCATTTCAACAGTATCAATAAATGTCAATGCATGAAATGGTTTTTTATATGAAGCTCTCATCTCAGACATGAGAGCACTGAAAAAATAAAACATAATTTATATAGTAAATTAAATTTCAAATACAATTTGCAAATTTAATTTACTTATGTGGAACATGTTTTAAAGTGTTGGGCAATGAACGTATGGTGTTCTGACGATTGAATATCGGTTTACTGTAAAATGTCTTGTACGCCGGCTCGATGCGTTGTAATTTTGAATATTTAGAATTTATTTGTTTTGCTACATCCTAATATTATATCTTATTAAATATTGTATATATATGTATATTATATAATATATTTTTCAATATTTTGTTAATTATATCAACTGTCAATAAAATATACACTAAAGAACTTGATACTTACTGGATTTATTTCGATGTAATCTAATTTCTGAGTACTAACATACGGGTCTACTTTTCTTATTGCTCCAGCATCACTAACTTTTAGCGTTTGTACTGTGTCAAGATGTTTACGAGCAACAGGTGTTGGTTGAACCTGTTTTACAATAACTAAATTTAAATTTGAGTTGCATAAAGAAAATTGATTAATTGGTTCACACGAATTAACCATGGCCCGTTAAATCATGTTAAATAATGGACCATTACCTACCTCACTACTGGATTGATTAAATGTTAATGCGACCCAGGATTAATTTCTAAATAAATCATTTAATATTATGAGTCTTACACAAATCAATGTTGCTGGTATCTGTTCGATGTTCGACATCAATTTCGGTTGTATGTATTTGTCATTGTACTCGGTTGGTGCTATGTGCATTGGTTTTGAAGGACTCGACCAATACTGCCATAAAAATTACCATTATATATTTTCAAACGTTAAAAACAATAGATGGATTTTATTGTTTCATACTTTTTCGAACTGGGGCATGATATAATGAATTTGGTCAACATTTAATTTCATGGATCTCTGAATAGGGTCCATGGTATTAATTTTAAAATCATGATGAACGCTTGTCGATGTGTCATAATTCCATTGCTTTAACTCCGGAATATTGGGCAGCGATCCAATTCCAGTGTCCAGTGATGATACCTTGGAAAAAAAAAAAAGATTCGTTCGCCCTCTAAAATCATTCTTGTCTCTCGTTAACAGGTAATAATGTCTGTACGTTAAATATTAATATTGTCGTACAATGACCAAAACGAATTAAAATAAATTACAAGTTGCTGTCAAATATATAGGTAATAGGTAGATAGTAATTATTCGACTGCACAGGCAATTTATCCGAATTTTGATCTATTTCGTGAGATTTTACAAAACTACGAATACAATTCTACAATAATCTACAATAATCTACAATTCAATCGCTCTTACATTGCTCTCGAACGGTGCGTTGGGTATCAATTTATGGCCAGCTCCGTAAGACGTCACATAATTATTATTGTTATTATTCCCAGCGTTCGTCGTGCACATGATGTTGAATTTGTAATTTATCTTTTCCGATCACTCGGTGTTGTGAGCAAACGAGAAAAAACAAAACGATTTTCGTTTACCACCCAATACCTACCAGCGTACAGCCTAATCGACTTTTAATTTTCACATTGAATATTGTTATGCTGCAGGTATAACAACGCCCGGAATATCCATGACGACCATCCCCTCTGCAAGTCACGGTTTTCCACTTTTCCACGTGTCTCTTTAATTTTCATTGCCTTTTTCGGAAACCGGCGTGGAGGCGTCGGTGGTAACCACATTTTGGGTCCAATTTTTATTTTACGGCGTTTTTCGTCGCATTCGGTGTTCAATTTCCACTCAAATTTGTCGCTATAGATGTCGCATGCTGACCGGCTTGGAGGACGTGAACGTTATTTGGATTAAAAAAATATTTATTCTTATTAATTTATACCATTTATTGACTACTATTGTACTGTGTTTATAGGAAATTTGGAACCACCGCCCATCGTGTCCTACATTCTTCCAACTTACTTAAATTGTCGTACATATAGATATAGTACATTACAATCAATATTAATTATTTATTAACCCTTTCACTAGTCTCACTCAGAGGCGTGGCGGAGGTATTATTTTGGAGCAATAAATTGATCCTTCAAAATTTGTGGGTGGGCGGGAACTGGATTAAGTGAACATTTTTAACACGAGATTAAATCATCATAATACCTACTACATATTTTAATAGGAAAACCGAATAATAACTTGAATGAAAATCATACGAAGAAAATCTAAAATTGTATTATGAATACATATTAACACGCACTACGCAGTCCACAAGTTAATAATAAATAATAGTAAATATTAAATTTAATGTTGTGGTAGATTATATTAAACATTCCAGGGAAGGAGGGGGAGTATACCTTATGCAAAACTTTGCTCCTCACCAAAAATTAGTTCAGCATGCGGACATGTCACTGGACTTTCACTGCCAAAACTGATTTTCACTCTTCAACATGTCACATATGAAAGCCACACAAATTTGTCTTTAAAGTTTAATATCACGCTTAATGCTTTATTCTTATGTGTAAATTATAATATTTAGAAAAAGTATCCAATAACCAACCAGGCTACAGTTAAAAACTTTCTACAAAATCATAACTCACTTATTTAATACATTTTGTTTTGTTATGCCATGATCTACTAAAATATGGTACCCATTAAAATATTGTAGTTATACACAAATGTATATGAGTGGTCTGCGAAGGAGAAGTGTTCCCAAAAGAATTTTTTTTTTTTTTGAACACATTAAGTCAATTATGAAATCAAAGAGGTAAAATATCTATAATAATTAATAAGTAATTCATTTAGTTTTCAAAGAAAATGTAATTCATTTTAAAAAGGTTTATCATGAATACAGCAAAACGAGTAAATGTATACAAAAAAATGTTATATCATATAATTATTAATTCGTTTTTTGTTTTTTAACAACTTTAATTTTATTTTTATGTTTTTCTTTTAACATTCTAATTTGTTTTCCTGGTCTTTTCCGTTTTTTTATAACTGGGTCTTCTGGTTCCGGTTTACGACACATAACCGAACCTGGTCTTTCCACAAGTTCCACAATTGGCTCGCTAAAATCAAATGATTTTTTATTAAAGTTTTACACTTATCATACTTAAGTAATATAGTATATGTATACATTTACCTCTGACTATCTTCTAATACATTATTATTATTATTTAAACATTCAGGTAATTCAAAATTTGGTAGCCAAATGGTTTCAGACATTTTTAATTGATTCACTAAAGGTCTAAAATTTTGATAGGACCGTGAAAATGCTTTGTTCAACGATTTGGTAAGTATCCACACTCTGCTAACCATAGCAAGTGCTATGTTCATTTCTAACCAACATTGACCATTTTGAAACACCTTCACTATCAGTTGAGCTGTTCCTTCACTGAATTGCTGTAGTTGATTGATCAGACTTAAAGCTGCTAAAATACGAGAGCCAGACCACTGACCAGCTTGTTTTGTAGGCATACCATGATCAAATGTTGATAGTAAAATTAATATAACCTCGGGTATATTTAGTTGGTGGAGTTTTTTTATCGAGACAGTGATCTAAAATAACACAAAATATATTGAATAATAATTAATTTTATATCTAGCTAGTGTTTCTGAGATAACTGATAATTACTTGTTTAAGGCGTCTAAAAAGTTTCTCTCCTCGAAATTTTTTCCTTACTTTACAACACATTCTTGAAATTAAAGCACCTTCATCAAATAGTTTTTTTAAATCGTTTGTAGCTTGATTAGTGATAATATTTCCACACTCATTATGTAAGTTGTCTAATTTTTCTGAAAAAAAAAATTCGACAATTAAAATATCATTTCATAAACTGAATATTATAATATTTTGCCTATGGATCAATTAAATAACATTGTTTTACTATTTAATTATTTTTAAGTTATTATACTTTAAAAACAATTAAATAATTGAATAGGTATCTAACCGTATCAAGACTGTCAAATTGAATAAATCAAATAACATCAGTGCAATAACAAATTCCTAAATTTTAATGACCTACAATACTTATAAGATGTAGATTACTTCAAGTGCAATTCATCTCAGGGATAGGATTGCAGTTGTTTCAACACCATGCGCATGGTGTATCTATAGTTTTTGTAAGTCCTTCTTTTTACGCAGGTCTATTATAATATACTAATTACTGATATGTCTAAGGTTCACCAAAAACATAAGACATTGTATAACAAAACTTAACATAAAATCCAAAATATAAATTCCCAGTGACTTCCAACCTGTGGCCTGAGTCCAATATATTAAATTGGAACAAAATAAAAAAATATTTTGTACATTTTCATTATTCATGGTCAACATTTTACTAATGTATTATAGTAATGACTTGTGTGGCTGACGGGCCGAAGAAGCTATAGTAAGCTATAGGCATTGGTATTTTGTGATAATATTCTAAGTTCTAACCTTTGCTGATGGTAGTTCGAAGACTCATTGGCCTTGGTTGAGGGAGGTCTAATCGGTAACAACAATTTAACATTATCAACGTCACTAGGTGGGTACGATGTAGTTGGGTTCGATGAATTAAAAGTGAGAAAACGTGAACAGAAATGAGAAAGTAACTTTTGGTTTTGCGGCTTATTCGTTTTTAAAAACTATTATCATACCCAATGGCCAATACCATTTTTCATGAACCGTATTTTTATATATCTGTGGTGATAACCTATGATACTATCTGATAGTATCTTATCGGTACATTTATCAGGCTCCGTTTTGTCCCAGTCGACTTTTATTCCACAAAATACTTGTTCCAAACGTTGATCTCTTTCGTTGTTAACATCAACATTTTATATTTTTCTGTGGTTATATTATTATCGTGATTACCGGTGTGGACGTACATACAATTTTGAATATCAATAATAAATAATAATGGTATTTTGGCGGTTCAATGCTTGACGTTTTTTTTGTTTTTCACGGTTTCAGTTAGTTCAAAACCCTCTCTACGAAGCTTTCGAATGTTAAGTTGTTTAAATTATCTACAGAATCTTAACATAGATACAAGATATTCGTGACTTTACTCACTCGTAACTTTATTTTAGTCAGTGCTCGTAATATCTGTTTCAGACACCATGCCCAATGTAAGTATATTCATACCATCCAACATTTTAAATTTATTTTTGCACAATACACAATATACATTATGTGCTACGATTCACTGATGACTGCGTTTCAAACGTTCTGTCATTTTTTTAAATCGTTCATCAATGTACACAACAAAGTGTCTACTTAAAAATGAAATTGATTTATAGGATATAAGATCATATTTTGTGAAGACTGGTGGGGGCAACCAAAAGAAAGAATTAAATACAACAATATCACCAAGTCAAAGAGGAAAATCATCGAAAAAACGGCATGTACTATCGAGTGATGATGAAGACGATGTAGTACCTCCTACGCCAGTTAATAAACCGAAACAAAAATTACCTGAGAAACGAAAACTTATTGACCCAGCGGATGTTTTCGGTTCAGAACCAATAAAACAAAGCACCATAAATGTAATAAAACCAAAAAAAAAAACTCAAGTAAGTATATTAGTATGAGGATTTTTAAAAATGTTTATTTAAGAACGCGGAAGACCGTAGGTACTAGATTATTAGACTACCTGTTAAAATACATTGAAACAATGTTGTGCAACCACAGACAACATTGGAAATCTTCACCTACAATCTTATTTCAATGCATAAAAACATTAACATATTTGGCTTATTGTTGAAAACAATTTGGTATTTGATAGTATATTCTATCAACTGTTGTTTCATTTTCTTCTTTCGAACCTAAAACTTATTTCAGAAGAACAATTTATTCAACTTACTATTAATTATATTTATTGTAATGGTATATAGATATATCTGTTTTTAAATTGGTAATATTTCTAAAAATATAATACATTTGTTTTCAAATATTACCTACAGCTCAAATATCCATGTTTGAGTTATATAAAACATTATATTTTGTTTTGTTTAATAAAAGAACTTGAATTGATATAAACAAAAAAATGTAATTAATGTATTTATGATTATTCAGGTTGATCCGCTTGAACAGGATTTGGATTTTGAATGGGAAGAATTAGACATCATTGAAAAACAACTCAACGACTCAAAATCAAATGATATTCCTGTATCTCCTAAAAAATCTCCAGCTAAACCAAATCAAACTACACCAAAAAACTCTCCGGCTAAATATGATCCTTTCAGAACACCCACAGTTTCACCAGCTAATAAGAAAAATATTGTTGGAACACCCAAATCATCATCTATTTCAACTCCTAATTCATCTCCAAGAAAGACAGTACAAACAACATTAATACCTCAAAAAATAAAAAGCCCATCAGTATCACCACTAAAATTGGGACTTGAAAACAAAACAACCAAGATCAACATTCAATCTCCAAAAAAAAAACTAAATTTTGATGATGAAAATACAATAATTGGTAAATCAAGTTCCAAAAGAAAAATTTCACCTACTAAAACACCAGAAAATAAAAAAATTAAAATTAGTTCAGTAGATTCACCTGACACCCAAGTAAGTAATATTATTTATTTACACTTTGTATTACTCATATTATTAAATTAATTAACATTTAGGAAAGTGGATACACAACAGAATCATCTCCAGTCCAGCCAGTTAAATCTACTAGACTAACAGACAATATTGAATCAAGACTTTGGGTGGAAAAGTATAAACCATTAACGTTAAAACAAATTATTGGCCAAACAGGCGAAAAAAGTAATGTTAATAAGCTGGTAAACTGGTTAAAATCCTGGTATTCAAATCATGGAGTAGGAGTCAATAAAAAATTAACTAGGCCAAGTAAGTTTGATAGCAAATAATATGATTAGTTTGTTAAATATAACTTATAAAAACAAAATGTATCAATGCGTTTTGATAGGTCCTTGGGCAAAAGATGATAACGGATCTTTTTTCAAAGCTGCTCTACTTTCTGGTTCTCCCGGTGTTGGTAAGTGTTTGTAATAAAGTATATGATTTCATAACTCTATATTGTTCATCATTTGATTTTAGGGAAAACGACAACTGCACATTTAGTTTGTAAAGAGTTGGGTTTTGATATCGTAGAATTTAATGCTTCAGATACAAGATCCAAGAAACAATTGCAAAATCATGTATCTGAACTTTTATCTTCAACTTCCTTGAGTCCCTTTTTGGGGGGAAACTCTGTGACTAAAAAGCATGCTCTATTAATGGATGAAGTTGACGGTATGGCAGGCAATGAAGATCGAGGTGGTGTACAAGAGTTAATTATTTTAATTAAAAATGCTAAATGCCCAGTTATATGTATGTGTAATGATCGGAATCATCCAAAAATACGTACATTGTCTAACTATTGTTTTGATCTTCGATTTCATAAACCAAAATTGGAACAGATTAAAGTATGAATAATTCTTAATTTTAATATCCGAGTGTTTTGGTACTTATATTATATAATTTTAGGCTGCTATGATGAGTGTATGTTACAAAGAAAAATTAAAAATATCTCCAGACACTTTATCTTCAATTATTGCTAGTACAGATAATGATATTAGATTAACACTCAATCATTTGTCAGTTGTAGCTGCAGGAAAAGATAATTTAAACATAAACAAAAAATATATTAAAATGGTAATGTATTATTGATTTATACTTAAGTTATTCATATTTTTATTTTTGCTAAATAATTTTGTTTTAGGGTCCATGGGATGTAGTGAGAAAAGTATTTTCTGCTGAAGAACACAAATCAATGAATATTACTGATAAATGTGATCTTTTCTTTTATGATTATAACATTTCTCCATTATTTGTTCAAGAAAATTATTTAGCTGCCGTTCCTCACGATGTCGAGTAAATTTTTTTTTAAACAAACATTTTTCTTTATTTAATTGGTTTTAATGTTTTAGAGGTTCTAAATGGAAAACATTTGAACGTTATTCACTAGCAGCAGACAGTATACGAATAGGAGATATAGTTAGTGCAAAAATCAGATCCACCAATAATTGGAGCTTACTCCCTGCACAAGTAATTACATTTGACTATTCTACTCATTTAAGAAACAATTTTTTTTTGTTTTAATGTTTTCTGTAGGTATGTATAACTATTACAGTTCAATAAAGATTTAATTGAAAAACATAATTGTATTCTTGTAAAATAATATAACTATACAATTTATTTATTTTTGAAGTGAAACATCTTTACAGAGGGTAGGAAAAAAAATATCAATTAACACTTTGCCACTATCCTACATATTAATTTAATACATTTATGTATTCATTAACATATTGATATATATGTGTAACACTTTGAGCATGCATATATATATATATATATAAACACTATCAATTCACACTTTCATAAAATTCCATTTTTTAATTTTATTTCTTATACAAATCTAATATGCTATTGGTTGAATGACTCAGAAAGAAGTTTCACTTCATTGTGTGTACTCGCAACACTCACTTTTTTTTATTAGAAATGTTTTAAAGTATTCGTCAACATTTTCAAGTAATTAATCAAATAAAAAACAAAATTATATTATGATTATATTACAAAAATGCTATTAAAACTAATTTAATCTTATAAGTATTTATATTTTGGCTTAGGCTATATTTTCTAGTTATTGCC
The DNA here is from genome assembly GCA_022818045.1 of Neotoxoptera formosana. Lineage (NCBI taxonomy): Eukaryota > Metazoa > Arthropoda > Insecta > Hemiptera > Aphididae > Neotoxoptera > Neotoxoptera formosana. The sequence goes on along the minus strand of CM040632.1, from coordinate 61,309,338 downwards.
CTGGAGAATTTCTGAGAGGTCACGTGAGTAAACAAATTAACTTCCCAGCTTGGCTAGGAAAATTTTCCAAGGGAAATAAAATGAACCGACTTTTACAAGAATTACAAATTCATACGAGGATAAGGTATGTGTTGATAATAAACTATAATCAATTATAAATAAATATGCTAAATGTATTAAATAAATGATTTAGATTATCTGCTAGTAAAGAAGCAATAAATCTTGATTACTTAACCACCCTACGTGATAAGATTCTCAAACCTCTTATTGACGAAGGCAGTGACGGTGTTCATAAATCATTAGATTTTATGAACCATTATCATCTTGTGAAAGATGACGTGGAATCTCTTAATGAACTATCTTCGTGGCCTGGCCATAAAGATCTTATGTCTGACATCCCAGCTAAAGTGAAAAGTGCCTTTACTAGAGCATATAATAAAAGTGCACCAACATTTAATATAACAAAAAAGAATAAAAAGACTGTAGATAATGTTGAAGGTTTGGTAGATGAACATGAGATAGATGATATTAGTGAAGAAGAAGAAGATGATATCACAAATGATGCTTTGATTTCAGTTGTGCGTATAGACATATAATATATATTTTAAATATTATTTGTGAAATACATTATTTAAACTACTATAATATGTCTAGGTGAAGAAAAAAGCCGGTAAAAAAGCAGCATCACCACCTCCTGATAAGAAAATCAAAAATAGTGGAGGTGGTAGCAGGGGTAAAAAAAAGAAGTAGTTTTTTTTTTATTATTGTAAAAATTGTTTCCTATTTGCTTAAACATTATAATAATAACAGTCGAGCATTAGGAATAAAATATAATTTCTTTTTATAACATTTTTTTTTTCCTAACTGCATTACATTTACTATGTTTATTAATGTGTTTGTTTTGTATGATTAATTATTACAATTATTTAAGTATTATTTTTAGGATGTTAGATAATTATACATCATAATTTTTTTTTTAATTAATATGGTATGTGTTGATGATAATTTATTGCTGAATAATATTGATTTATTCTTATGATTTTCAACATCAATAATAATAGTTAAGTAATAATTGATATGTTAATATTATATTTAATATTAATATCGCAATATTACGATCAAACTCTAAATACTGATATCTACAACTGTGAATGGTGTTACGACCTGCCTCTAAGTGTCTATTTGATATTCCTAACTGTCTGGATGTTTGCTAAGCCATACTACAATTTGTCTGCTTAGCTTTTATGATGGACTCTCTTGTTTATGGTCTTATTGACAAGAGTGGTGGTAGTGGTCATACCAGGCGGGTCGTAGTGTTCTCACAATACAATTTGGTATTTTGGTCGATCTGTTTTCTTTTGCTGAACATTTGAGTTTCAACTTTTCCAGGAGTAGACATATGATTTTGGTTTCATTGAAATAGTACAATGAATACGAATACCAGAATACCTACTACTTTTTTCAACCTGGCATTAGCATGAGTAATTGAGTTAATATAATTGTATCGCCACACCTTTCATTATGTGGCTTATAACTTAAAAATGTTTTTAAGTATTATTTTACTAGGTACCTATATTACAATAATATTCCATATTATAGAACTTAGTTGAAAACAAGTTCATAAGATCAGTCTTAAAATGTTCATTGCATCTCGGTGAGCGGTGACTACTGGTTAGGTGAACACTTTTCTGTGTGGCACTGCCTCGTGAAATAATTTTGAACATGAAGGTTTCAGTATTATATTTGGTTTTATTTATTGATGTTTATTCATTATGTGGTGGGCAGAGGGTTCGACTCTAGTAAGTAGTAACAATACCTTGGCAGGGGTGGGTTAACACAGGCTTTAGTCCGGAAAGCCTACTTTACTATCAGCCTGCAGGAGTGTCACTGTGTTTTTATTTTATTTTGTTAATTTGTTGTGTCCGTCATTACGTTTAAGGGCAGTAAAACTGTAAAAGTTCTCCTATTTTCTTCATCAGCATCTTTTCCGGTAGGAAAGTGAATCTAGTTAGTACTTCATGGTGGGGGAAGGGAAATAACAGTAGATTTATGACATTTTTACTATACACAATAACATTTTCAGTATAGTTTGAATTTTTTAAACTATTTATAGGCATAATTAATTTTTGGGTTTTTTTTTATTTTTTTTATTTATGTGTCGATAAAACAATTTTTACCAGATCAAAAAATTTGAAAATATAATACAAGATTCTTCATAATTTTTTGTAAGTGAAAATTAAAAAAAAATAGTTGAGCGTAAGTCTAATAGTTTTTTATAAGCGTCTAAAGTTAAAATTTCGACAAAATTCGTACAAATCACCAAAATGGGCAGTTTTTTTTGATTTGGAAATTCATAAAAAAAATTTTAATTGAAATTCAGATTTGAAAATTCAACACAAGATTTTCTATAAGTTTTTCTACTTTTCTAAAATAAAAAAAAAAAATTTCCCGGAAAGTCAAACTAATTTTTTATGAGCATTTGAAATTGGACATTGGTTTTTTACCAGTTTTCTCCGGGAACAATTTTCTTATTTTAATTTAATTCAAAAAGGAATAACCGTAGGTCCGTAGACATTTGAAATTTTTACCAAATATTTTGATTATCATTTTCTATACACCAAAATTTTTTTTTGACTTTTTGAGTTAATTGTAAGCCTAAGAAATGTTATTTTTTTTAAAAAAAATTTTCGATAAAATATTTTTGTTTGGTCAAATTTCTTGACAATTTAATACAATTTTCCTCATAAGTTGTTATATTAGTAGATCAAAACAAGTAAAAATACATAAGCACACATTTTTTTTAGAAGTATTTAAACTTCAAATTTTTACTTCAAAAATTTTTCAAACTTCTAAAATAAAATAAAAAACAGCGTAGGGTATAGGCTTATATAATGTTTTGGAGATATAAACGTGGAATGGCGTTCTATGGTCGTGTTATCGTATTTGAAATCGATTAATATTGGATTCAGTTTTTTATTTTGTTAGTCGAATGGCTTTCTTTCAGGCTTTCTGGAGATTAACAAATAGTCAAATGTTCTATGGTTAAAAATTAATTATATTTATTATTTTGTTATTTGTTTTTTTTACACAAATTTCAAAGATATTTGTTACACATAATCTGATACGCATAAGCCGCTTACAGCATAATATATGCTATGTTTTGAAACAAAGTGTGCGCACCTATTTGTAAAATCTTACATAGGTACTATTTGAAATAAACTGTGATTTGCACGCGATATCACTTATATTATTATTGCACGTTTTCTTCGGATATTTTATCTACCCACTGGTCTATGTTCCCTGGTCTCGACCCCCCACCCCCCAGAAAAAAAAGTTAAAAACTCATAAATAACTTGATACGTAGGTACAGAGAAAGAAAATATTAATTTATATTAAGTGTTTTTAATATTTAGACTCCCCCCCCAACAAAAAATTTGAAAATACTCTACTGATTTTACCAGATTTATGGATATACACTCGTGAGTCGTGGAATGAACAGTGAACACTACATCTGTGACGATAATAATAATAATAAAATGTTATAGACGGTCGGTCGGTCGGTGTATCGGTGGTCCTACTCCAGAGTCCGGGCCCGACAATCGATGTGAACATTAGGGTGACAAAAAATCATAGACATATTAATAAATAATTTATGAATATGTCTATGCAAAAAATACTCCACAAATCAAACGCCATTCCCCGAGGACGGGGACAATTGAACGCTTCATTTATTTATTATTATAAGTTTTTTTTTCAACAACGCCTTTTATTATGAGTCTAAATATATATAAATGGTTTTACTACAAAAGCATATACGATATGGAAAAAACTATTTCTAGATCAGGAAATCATTATGGTTAGAAAAAAATCGATTTGTTCGCTTTGGATTTCTATGAATGCACTAAGGAAACCATCATGTCCACTTTAAGCTCGAATTTCACAACCATGGTTACCGATACCGATACATCGTCGATTTAATAAAAAAAATAAACAATTCAGAAATCGAGTACAGTCCAAAATAATTAACGTGTATGAAATATGATCATATATCACTTCCTTTGATGGTGGAGAGGTAATCCAGTCATTATAAATCAATGCTATATAAGATCAAATCTCTGTCATTTTAAATTTGAAAATTTGAAATTATATGTTGTTTACCTCACGAAGACATTTTGGATGTTTCAGAATAAACATTTTTAATTTGTATTATTTATTTTAAATTCTATCTTATTTTCAATTTAAATATTTCAAGAATAATTTTTTATTAAGTAATAAACAAATAAATATTTTTAATTTTATAATAAATTAAAATCCATTCCCTACTGATGATCGTCACAGCGGTTTCCTAGTCGCGTCGCTGTCGTCTGAAATACACCAACAACCAAATCAATAATACCAGTCTACCAGTCCTCTACACAAGAACGTACCTATATTGCCTATACACTACGCCGTGTAAACAAAAAATCGAATTGCTGTGGCGTAGGTAATAATTATTATAAATTATACAATTAACAATATTTTCATTATCACAGGCTAAAAAAATTATGATTTACTACCGTTACCAAAATATAAAATTGAACCGGTTAACAATAAAGGTAGGTATTATATGACATGCATTAACGATAGAATGATGAAACAGAATCATATAATTTTAAATGGGTATACAATTGTCCACAAACTTTGGGCATATAGGTAATAAAAAAATAATTAAAACAATCATATGATAAATTATAACTAAGATAATATCATTAAATTAATTTTACTTTACTTTGAGTTGGTTTGGAATGGTGAAAATCACCTACCGATCGCTATTGACTGCCAGTGGCATAGGGTATAGTGACAGCTATGGCTACGATTTTGGCTGCGCCTGTCAATATTCTAGGCCGGCTCCTGCTGCTGTACCGGTTCCATTTCGTCGTTGTCCATGTTCATCGGACTTGCAGTTTCCGGTTCACCGAACGCCAGTAGTAACGCGATTGTCGTTAAGTCGCTGCCTCACTGGTATATCTTCCACTTCAGCGTCGACATTAATGGCGCTTTCGCCGTCCATGTTAGAGGCAAAATCGGTATAGACGATGAAAGAGTCAATAATATTGTTACAAACGACTTTAACTTTACTATTGTATATTCGTGTTCTCTGGCTTTTTTTTTTATATATTTTTACTTTCATTCCGCGCCACGAGAGAAGGAACCCGTTTCGCTGGTTAGACTGCAGCGACTGTTACCAAGACCAAGCCCCGTTTCCCCCACTTTGTGCCATTCAGTGTCGCGCTGAGACGTGCATACAGCCAGAAACTAGCGATATACAGGGTGATTGCCGACCGTTAACGGTTGCGATCGTGCAACGTCGGTATGTCAAATAGGTGGGGATACGCGGAATCGAACGCGTTTTGGTCGGGACCGTCACCAAAGTCGTCTTCGGCACCCGCAACACAGTCTAACGCACGACATCACTCGTTAGCCTCCCGCAGTTGATCCCGCGGGCCGCGGACGTCACAGTTGGGCTACACCCGCCGTCGTGGTCGTCATAGAGCTCTCGAGAAAACGAGCCCGCGACGTTCGTCCACCCCGCGGGGTCGGCCGGAGAACTGGCTGCATCCGAGTTGGGTCCCGAATAAAAAATTGCTATACTAGTTGGGTCCGGGATTTTTACAGGTACTACACTAGTTGGGTCCAGATTTTTTTTTTAAAATGTTTTTTTACAGTTTATTATTTTACGTTTCTTTGTCATTAATTAAAAATATAAATTATTAGAGTTTTAGGTAATAATAAATGGCAATAACATGCAGGTACTATACCAAGAGTAAAATATTTAAAATGTTATAAGTCAAATATAAAAAATACATATTGACATATTGTATATTAGAAATAAAAACAAAATATTGTTTAAAAAATCACATTTCTGTGTTGGTAAAAATGTAAAAGACATTAATTTAACAAAATCAAATCGATTAATTATTCCTGCATTTTTTTCATAAATATTAAAAATGTTAAAAGTCAAATATAAAAAATACAAATTATATAATAGAAATAAAAATAAAATATTGTTTAAAAAAATCATTTGGGTGTTGGTAAATATGTATAACACATTAATATTTTTCGTTTGGATTGTATATTTACATAAAATACTTTGTTACTTAGAATAATCCCGGACCCAACTATAGTGTAGGACCTAAAAACATCCAGGACCCAACTAGTGTAGTACCTGCGATTAGACCCTAGTACTTGGGACCCAACTAGGATGTACCGGGAGAACTCTGTAAAGCCGTAAAGGTGACCATTGACCTTACACTGTCATCTATATACGCCCAATACACTATGCGTACCCTCCCCCCACCTTTGCCTAATCACCATTGTAGGACCTATTTTTTTGTTATTTCTTACTAGCTGATCCCGACCAGTGGCGTAGTTATGATTTTGTTCTGGGGAGGGATATATAATTTATTTGCTAAACATAAAGTGGGGGGCTTCACCCCCACACCCCCTAACAGTTCTTTTAATGTTTTAAACATAATACTATACACAGTTAAATTGGTACTTATTTATTACCTCCAGTACACCGTATACAATTTATCTCCCCGTCTCCACCACTCTTATTTGTTATCGCCACACCATAAATAAAATAAGGAATAGGAATTTAAAAATATATATATTGTGTTTAATACTTATACATTAAAAAAAAAATAGTACTTCAAAATAAAAAATAAAAACAACAGCTACATACAAACAAAATGGCATTAATAACTTAATTTTTACCTTTTTAATGAATATTTTAATTTTAAGATTTAAAAAAATTACCTTAACAATATTGACTGATATTATAAACTCAGAATCCATAGCATTTAATAGTAAATTAGAGCCCAGATAAGGACGTGGATAAGTGGATTATAATATCCGTGATTATAATTTATGACATAATATGGGTAGTTAATTTTATAACCAAATAATCTTATATCAGTAAATACGTCAATGCATTAAACATTAAAAAAAAAAAGGCTCGGGGGGGGGGATCTGTCCCCATCATCCCCCCCCACCATAACTACGCCACTAATCACGACTGCACTTCGTTGTCTATTAAAAAAATTAGTAGTGCCAACTCGAGCATGAAGTTCTCTATCACTTTCCAATCTTGCATCTCGTTGTCCGTGCATTGCTCAAGATTGTATTGCCCTTTTCTTTCGTGCTTGAGACGTGGAACTACCGATCGCTCGTTTTTTGGCAGGCATAACTGAGTAGAAATGGCGTTGAAAATGAATTCAAATTTGTTAAGTGAATGAATCAGTATTCATATGAAACGCACAGAGTGCAATAGACAAATTACTAGCAGAACATTAAAAAAACAACACAAAAACACCAAAAACATACAAACTGTCATTATGAAATTCACAAATCCAATTAAAACTTTGAGTACCCTGAACATATATGTGCCATGGAAACAAAATAAAAATAAATTTAAAAACAACAATTAAATAAAAATAAACAATTATCAAAGACGTTTTTCTGTTCTTTCGGTGGTTATAAATAATAATAATTTCTTTCGCACTAATTATTATTAGAGCTGGATTATTATTATTATTATTATAAACCAATAGCAACCATTTATAAACAAATATTTCCATCGTAAATTTCAAAGTCCTTGTTTGACCAACTCCCGGGGTTGGTTTTCTCCCTTTTTAAATAATCCTATCTTCTTCTCAGAGATCTAATCTTAGGTGTGTATGTGTGTATGACTCCATCCATTGCTTATGATCTAAGGGTGTAATCTATCTCTGTCCCAAATTTAATCACAATCGGTTAAACGGTTTGGGAATGCATAAAGGACAGGAAGATATTCATTTTTATATAAATATTTATATAGATTACCGACTTATATTTTTATGTTTTTTTTTTTTTTGAAAATTATTGTGCAATTAATTTTGTACGTTTTTTGTTTTTCTCTCTTTTTGAGCAATTTTTATCTATATTATCATACTATTATTTTTTGTATGTATTCGAAAAACTTTGATTTATATGTTTTATATGAAATTTATAAATTAAAAATTAAATATTGATTATAATATTATTGTCATTATTTATTTTTCCAAGTATGTATATGTAATAATCAATAAATCTATTTTGATTTAACACAATACAAATATCTGATGAAGAAAATCAAAGCATTACTTAACGTCTACACAGCTGCCGGAAAAAATAAATATAAAAAAAACACATCATTGTAAAATCACTTTTCCTTTTTTTTTTTTGAATATATTTAAATCTACTCATAAAACTTACTTTTAAAATAGACCTCATCAATTCAATCCCATAAATATATTAGATGTATATTTTTATTTACAATAGGGCATAGTCGGGTTGGACTTTAAAAAAAATAAACCGGGCCTGGACGACGACAGTTTATAAGTTTTGGCCGGATCGGGCTGAAAAAAAATGGCCTGTGTCGATCTAGTAAAGTAAGGCGCAAGAGTGAAAAAATATGATGTAAAAGAAATAATTATATGATATAATATAAATTTATTTCTTGTTTAATTAATTCAACAATCGCCAATTTAAATTGTACGAAAAAATGTGAATCAAAAATGCACAACATTTAAAATTGATAGAATAATAATAAATGTTTGATAGTTACATAATATATATAAATATGTACTTATGTGTTTATAATTAGCAAAGCGATCACTAAAGCTAATCAGTTAGGAAATGAGGAGGCACAATAGCTACAATTCCACCATTAATTTTATCACCATTACTTATACCGTGTTTCATTAATTTCCATGTATTGGTGTTGGGGTTATAAATTTCTATGGAATCCAAATAAGTAGAAACAGCTGACCATCCGCCAAATACGTACAATAAACCATCTAAAGTGACTACTGCTATATTAAAAACATGATTTAAAGTCAATACATTTTATCAGAGATTTTCTTTGACAAATAATTATTATAGTTACTAGGATTGTATCGGCACAAATGCATATTAGCAATAGTAGTCCAAACTCCATCAGTTGATGAATATGCTTCGACATTATTACAAAAACTTGAACCATCATAGCCACCAATAGCATACATAACACCATCTAAGACTCCTATACCAACACTACTGCGGCCAATAGCCATTTCTGCAACTAGGGTCCATTTGTCGAGACTGGGATCATAACATTCGACAGATTTCAACCGTCGCTTTGTTATAGAGTCATAACCTCCTACCTATACATTTGGACAAAATGCAATGTATTACAAACTAACAATCGTAAATTTAATATTTATTAACCGCATATAATAGATTGTTGAGTACTCCAACACCATGTTTACTTCTCTTATGGGTCATACTCAAAACCTTTCGCCATTCTTGAACACTGATATCAAAAACCTCTGCACTGCAACTGTCACTAGAACCAACACGTCCACCAACCTAGTTAATATATTAAATTTATTATTTCATATTCGTAATATAAAATGACTAATATATTGATAGAACTTACAGCATATACACAATTATTTAATACCCCAACTCCAAAATCTTCTCGACTAACTAACATGTCATCCATTGATATCCAACTTGGGGTTTGTGAAGATAAATCAAGCATTTTAACTGACTGAGAAATGAATATACAATTTCCTATAGCAAACACAAATTGATTTGATATCAATTCAAGGTGACATGGCCAACAGCCTACCATCATATCTAGTACTCTCTGGCATATGTTGGTTTCAGGGTCATACCAGTTTAAAGAACACTTTTTCGTGGATTCTGACCAAACCGAAACAAGAATAACCTGAAAAAAGATATTCAATAAATGTTGAAGATACATCAATTAAAACAGAATCATACTTTTCGTAAATCACCATACTGTCTAGGTTTACTCCAAATTGTATGTGGATTGGTGAAAGGATATACTGACTTCAGTAGATGAAAATGTAATGCTTCATTAACATAATCTTTACCTAAAAATATTTTAACATATAAATAAATTCATATAATTAACTGTACAGATATATTTATATAAAATATACATTTAGGACTGTTTTTGAGAAGGGGTTCATTTACAACATTCTCTAGTAAATACTGTTTTGATGCTAATGACAAACGTACATGTTCCATTAATTCTGGGAAAAAATCTTTTCTACAATCCAATTCATGTTTTACCCAATTTAAAACACATTCATATATCTACAACAACAAATAAATAAAATATATTTAATTTATAATAAAATGTCAAATTATTGTAATTAAATAAGACCATCGCCTCAATTTTTTATTAGAGATAGAGATTTAATACATTAAGAATTAAAAACTTTATGGCGCTAGCTGTAAGGCTTAGTTTCTGATAACCTTGAAATTACCTTGGTGTTGATTTTTTTCAGGATTCTGATACTCAATTAAATGTTTCATCAATAATTATTTTATTGTACAGATATTAAAAAATATTTGGGTAAATGTCCTACACAGACCTAAGACAACTTTAAATCTATCAATTTGTAGACAAAGTGATTCAAATATAATCCATTCCAACCACAACTGTATACGATAATTTTTATATGTTAATGTAATCTGATCTTCAAACCAAAATAATAATTTATTTTGTTTACTTACTTTTTCTTCTAATGGTACAAAAATGTCGGTGCGGGAAATTAATTGTATCACTTCTACAGAAGATAAAGATAAAAACTCACTGTATTTAACAACTTCTCTGAAAATAATAAACATGATGTAATAATGTATACAATTTACTAACAGAACTAGAAAATTATGTTATGTATATCTTACAAAAAGTTTTTTTTAATATATGCTTCAGAACTTGACAACAATTCCATACAGTCATGTAAGTTAGCAAACACATTGATACTAAGACAATTTGAAGGATCCATGTGTGATTGTAAAAACTCAACACACACATTTCTGATATAGTCTAACTGCAGGAGATTAGCAGCTGCTAACAAAACCTTGATAAATAAAAATTAATGAAATTAAATCATTTAGGTATGGGTCTATAAAAAATTGAATATTAATTTGTACCTTTACATTTTCTTCGGTGATTATGATTTCGCCCGTATAAATATAATTTATTAAGAGTTGTAAAACAGTAGAATCTAATTCTTTTATATGTACCAGATCTTTATTGATTTCTTCAAAACTAGTAAACATTGCACGGAAATATGGACAAGCTGATACTAAAACAACTTTATGTGCAAATACTATTGTACTATCATCAGTTTTCAACTTAATATCACATAACACTTCATCTCTAAAAACAAAAATGTGTTGCTAATATTCAATTTGCTAGCAACTAAAAATATTCATAACATACTGTCGTAAAGATTGTAGAATTTTGAATACTCCAACCATGTAAGTGGCATTTATACGTGTTATTGGTTCACTTCTTTTGAATGTCAGAACTTGTTGTTGTACAGCATCCATCTCGGTCACGGACATAATACCTTACAAAATACGTGCAAATTGATGGATAACTTAGGTATATTTATTGTGTGAATATGATATGAATTTATACTGGTGCCGGGTATCCCCGAAGACCTCCTGACATTTTTTGTGTTTGGGGCACTAATCCTAGTCTCAGAATCAGAGGGCCATATTTTAACTGATGTTACTAAATAAATACACATTAATTATACATATTAATATTTATAATCAACGATAGTATATATATTATATTAAACATTATACTACACTTGCAACTCGCTGATAGGTGCACTTTGTTGCCCATTAAAAAAATTAATAATGGTGTTACGTTGAGTGAAAAATACATACCATCCCCTATTTCAACCCCTTCCAGCCTTTTTGTAGTATAAAAAAGTAGCCTATATCCTTTCTCAGTGTCTAAACTATCTATGTACATTTGACAATATAAATAAACGGTACATAGCAACCATGGTTACCAATAGCAACCATTTATAAACAAATATATCCATCGTAAATCTCAAAATCCCTGTGAGCACCTCACCTCACCATACCACCTTGTGAATCTAAACCATTTCAGGGCGTCACACAAACGCATACAAAAAAATTCTTTCAAACCGGTCCAGTCGTTTAGGAGGAATTCGGTGACATACACACGTACAGTAGAATAAGTTATTTTAAATAACTATATAGGGTTTATAGGGTTCGGGAATTGAAGTCAATTGCATTATTATTTTTTGATTATAATAGAATAGTGTGTTTTAATTAATTTCCAAGATAATGGGAAAACATCGTTTTGCCTTTTTTACCTATAAATGCTATTTTCTTTTTTAATATTTTTGTGTTTAGTTATCAATTTATCATAATAGTTGTACACATTTGAACGGTACTAATCGTTAAAACTTTGTGAACACGATGCATTGTCGATGTTATGTTTAAAATTATCTTTAATGGATACTCATGATTTAATATCGGTATTCGGTGTTCTTTAGACATATTGATAAACTTTTTGTCACAGCAAGTTAATATATCATTTATCAAAGTACTCATACAATAAGTATTACTTAACTAACACAAAATTGTACAGAGTTGGGAGCGTCAAAAAGTTCCTTTTCACAATATTTAAGGTAACAGAGGATTATGCTAATTTTTGTGGAACTCACTATTATGCAGTCTATGAACTTTATGTTCATAACAATAACTGTGTAATATGCAGTCACAAAACATTTTTATTAAATTATCCAAGTAATTTTAAATGAAATAAATTATTATTCAAAATAAAATACAATAAACATATTATTATAATTGTATTGATCAAAAGAATAAAAGCATTTCCATCATTATTCTTTATAACTGTGGATTCTTCAATTAATTATATTCTATAAATAATAAATAATAAAATTAAAAATAAATTATTATTATAAGTAGAAAATTATGAAAACAGGTCAACTGACATAAGGGGATATATCTCAACTACCGACGTGTAAATTAGTAACATAGTTGCCGACGCGCGGTCCACGGAGTCAGCACTCAGCAGTGTACGTCCGCAATCGAACACGATTAAGTAATAATATAAAATAAAAATAGATTTAGATTCATAAGAAATATTTTTATCTCAAAATCATTTAAGAGAACTGCTCAGGAGGCCATGACAAAATATGTTTCCATACAAAAGTGTATACCTATTTCATAATGGTTTTCATAACCCTACGAGGCCTGAAAATCAATTTCACCTTTAGGGTTTCAAGACCCCACAAAGCCCAGTGGGAAAAGTATATTGTTGGCTTATTAGATCCCACTCAGCAATAATAACAGGTTTCATATTTTTAGCATGGCAGTCAACCTGTTAGAGTTGCAATAATAAGAGTAGGTACTATAAAAAAGAAATCGTTTTAGTAAGAATGTTCATTCTAGAAGGATAATATGGCACCATAGTGCTATATTTATATTCTTATTAATATTTTTTTGTGGATTACATTCATTATAAGAGTACTTGTTTTTAAATTAGTTTTAAACTTCTAAAATTGTTTGTATGTTTATTTATAATGAATACAGGGATTGGAAATCATAACAATAAAAATTGTGATATCAAAAGAAATATAGATACGTCAAAGATTAAAACGGTTAAAATTGTATAACTTTTGGAATATTTTTTAAATCATAAAATAACAATCACTTTATTGTGTAGATTTGGTGACATATTATTTAATTTAATATGATACTGAATAAAGTTTCATTTTTTTACCTATTATTGTATAATATTGTATATTTGTATCCTTTTATATCCCTTTATTGATGGTTCTACGGATGTGTCAGATATAATTCAATAATTAATTTAAATACAATGTTGAGAATTAAAATGTATTTATTTAATTTAATTTATCACACAAATTAAAAAATAATTACATTTATGACATTGAAATCGTAGAATGTGAACGGCAGTGTTGCCAGGTTTTGATAATGATATTATCGCATACTGACTTCAAAATTATCATATTTTTCAACAAATTATTATCGTACATAAAAATTGTTGTTTGTACCATGAAATTCACACATATTAAAATAGGTAGGTAAGTCGGTGTAACTACAATACTACTCTACTTTAGGCACTTTGTTATTATTACTCTGCATTTTTAACAACAATTAAATTCTTTCACCTACGTTGAAATCTTAAATTTAATTATTTTAAGTTATTATTCTTGATTTAATTTTTATACCTACAGAAAAACACAAATGACCAAAATAACATATTTTTAATAACAAATAACTGTTTATTAAAATATTAATTAATGATAATACAACAGAATTAACTTTATAGGAAAAAATATAATTTTAAAATTAACAAAAGTACACTTGAATTAAATTATGTTAGTATATAAAATAAAAAATAATATGATATTGAATAATATAATACTTTCAATAACAAATAACTGTTTATTAAAATATTAATTTATGATAATACAACCACAGAATTAACTTTTTATGAAAAAAATAACATAAAATTAAAATAACACATATTATTATTCATGAATGAAACAAAGTACTCGTATCAATGAAATCTTCATTCAAATTTTGTTTGTTGTATAAATTATTTGTATTCATTAGTTTTAACATTTGTTTTGGTGGTTTAAATGTAACACAGGTATTTTTATTGGTTTTTGTACCGTACTGTCCATACTGAATACATTCACTTGCCATAATTATACTATAAACAGTTTTTTGAACGAGCTTATTTCTACCTTTGGTCTTAGTTCTATTTATTTTGCTAAATATGCACTCACAATCAGCGTTTGAGTGAGGTAAAGGGAGAACAGAAAGTGCAAATTGAGCCAAGTTGCTGAATATAATAATATCGCTGTCATATTTAAATAATAATAATGAAGACCAAAAATGGTTACCAATAGATGCTTTCCTTTTTCTGCTTTTTTCAGTTCACCACGAATCGATCTTTTATACTTCGGAGTTGTACATCTAGCATTTTCTGTTTCCTCGTCAGAAATTGGAGTTGAATTATTTAGAATCTAAAGAGTTTAAAAGTTTTAATGAAAAAATAAATATTCTAAAGTTGCTGAAAATGATTTTCATACTTGCTGAATTTCCAAAGTTTGGTTTTCATCTGAACTTTCGATGTTCGTTTTACCATTTGATATCTTAACAAAATATGAGAAGACACTGATCAGCATTAATAATTTATAATTTGGTCGAATTTTAATTATATTAAAATAACTATACAATAAACAGTTAATACTTACCAAAAGAAATTTATCCATGTTCAAAAATTTCGATTTTTCAAATGTTTTATTTTAAGAATATAAAAATATTGAAAATTATCGTATTTTTGCGTACGATACTGAAGTTGCTATCGTACATCGTATTTGACCTAAAATTATCGTACAAATACGATATATATCGTATGATTGGCAACACTGGCACTGAACGGAGTAACGGACTATTATTCACCGCACACCGATATGCCACTGTCATTAGTTAACCGTCGACTTATATTTATAGTTTAGGAACAACCAGGACTTCTGGTTGTTCTTCGAGAGTCGAGGAGAGATTTTATGTTGTGGCTGCACTGTTTACCTTAGCAATATCACAGAATAGATTATAGATTTAAACTATTCTGTGGCTGTATAGTATTATTATTTATTAATTATTACTCGCTGAATACATCCTACATACATAATATATAATAATAATATATAGGCACAGACTATATGAAAATTTTCATATAGTCTGTGATATAGGTACCACTACGGAACACTGAACTCCACACTCTATATCCTATATGACTATATATATATATATATAGAGTCCAGTGCCGCACTACATATATATTATATACGTATACACGTACAAATACACCAACATACTACTGATACTCTATATATAGCACTATAGCCGGTAGGTACTGGGAAATTTAAATTTTTAATAATACCATTGGTTTTATATAATATTATACTATAGTAAAATCAATGATAATACGCATGCCGTGTACCGTGGTTGCGTCACACCTCGGTACCACAGTACATCGGGACACTACAGTAAGTTCGCGGCACACGACTGTACACAATATAGATCAAAAACACGTCAAGCGCGTTCAAGTCACAAACTCACAAGCCAGTCTCTGGCAGTGAGTCGTTCAGTCGTCGTGCTGTGACAGACATTACGACAGGAGTACAGAGCTACCTATATACAAGTGCAAGTGCGCAATAATATATCGTGCTGCGGGAGATGGAAGTACGTGGACAATTGGAACACCTGAACACTGGTTGAGGACTGAGGACAAAAGTGTTAAACAAAACGTAATATTTATACCAAGTATAAAGTACGCAAGTACCACGTGAAGGTCCAAACGTTCTGCAGCTCAAAAGTGGGTAAACTTAATTAGAACAGAGCATCTGTTACTATTCGTTTTTATTGAGATCTTAATGATGTAATTGAAAGCTTTGATTAAAGTCATGATGATAGTGTGCATGGAATTAGTAATAAAAGATTCAAGAGCTAATATTACAAATGAGCCAAGGCCAATGGGTCATTAATCACAAAATACCTATAAAGTAACATGTTATGTTTTTTATAGTAACATGTTTGATAATTTGCTAAAAATTACATTAATTAATTTGTATGAAAATTATCAAAATTATGGTCAGCTTGATAATGTTAGTAGTTTTAAATTAAAAAAACACATGACCTAACTAAAAAAAAATGGTCCATAACAGTGATAAGCCTCTTTAGTAGGTGGTTAGAAGATATAAACTTTCTAAATAAACTTCACTCACCGACTCTTCTAAAATATAAAAGAAACTGTCCAATTTAAGCAGTTGCATACCTTCAGTAACCCTTTGTCACATATACTTCTTCTCCTCCGACCTCGATTTAAAATAAATGATGATTCTTATGTTGGTATAAAAATAAATGGAACGTTAAATAATGTTGAGGTTGTAAATGTATGTTATTGCCAGGAGTTGAAAAAAACATGTTATATTAGGTAAACAATTTGGAAGGATGGACAGAATTTTTATTAAACCTATTTAGAGTGAAAAATTAGGAATTTTCAAAATGAATAATTGTTATAAACAAATTTATAAAATAACATGAGTGCATGATATTGTGTTTATACTTGATACAATTTTAAATACCTCTTTTATTTTTCGGTAATAATGTAATATAACCCAATAAGGGACCGTTTGCATTCCCCCTCCCCCCCAAATGTTTAAATACCTATTATTATATTTTTGGTTTTCTACACGAATAATAATATAAAATATAACAGTTTAGTTATTGGATAGACAATATTAATTACAAGCTGTTTTTACCAACTTCACAGCATAAAACATGTGGACAATAGTTCAATTTGAGGCTGATAATACGATAGAAGCTATACCTACATATTGGTTAAACAAAGATAAGACAAAATGTGCTTGGCCAAACAATTATTCCACTGTTGATAAATTAAGGAATTATAGAACAAAACCTAATGAATTAGAATTTTCCTATTTTAATTGTCGAGTTCTGACTAATAATATTGGTGAGTATTTTGTATATGTCTCAATGTCTCATTATGTATAATTAATATTACCAGATAAATATTAATGAATAGTTAAAATTAATGTATTTATAATGTAAATGTAGATATTATATGTTCTTACTATAATAAATCATTTCCTCTTCAAGTAAATATTTTAATTTCCTTTTTACATATAGGTATCTATGTAATACTATCTATATTACTATATTAGTATATTAGTATACTAATTAATAACTAGGATAGGTAAAGTGATATACCTTAGATACATTTTTTTTAAATCTTTAAGTTTTTAATTTTGAATACTTAAAGTTATTTTTTTTCTTAATATAATTAATTTACCTTGCCTATGTTTACATTTTTTTGGC
Organism: Neotoxoptera formosana; assembly: GCA_022818045.1. Classification (NCBI taxonomy): domain Eukaryota; kingdom Metazoa; phylum Arthropoda; class Insecta; order Hemiptera; family Aphididae; genus Neotoxoptera; species Neotoxoptera formosana. Next base: position 61,291,527 of record CM040632.1, on the reverse strand, counting down.
TCAACAAATCAAATTTTTAATCTCTAATTTAATTTAAATCAAAATAGTTATAAATATTATACGAGTCTTATTTTTGTTATGTTTTAAGATTCATTAGCTGATGCTACAAATAAAATAGCTAGCTTAGCTTATAACTATTTGCATACATCAGATTTGTCGGATATAGATGAGAAAAAAATCAAAACAAACCATATAAGTGAAAGGAAAAGAAAAGTAATTAGTTTACTTAAAAATTCATTTGAACAACCAGGTAAACTATACATTTTTACTACAAAGACATTCTTTTACTATTTAAAGATGAATTTTGTACTTTTGTAACTAACAATAAATTGAAATAATAAGTTGCTTTTACTCAAAATTTAATAAGTTATATAAATAAATCTTGATAATATTGATATGTAAATATTTCAATATAGGTACCTATACTCTGTCCAGCGAGGATCGCGCCCCGGGCCGACCATATTTCGTCTGTTTTTGGGCATGCCCGCGCGTTATCTGTCGGAAGAGAGGGGGAAATAGGGCCTCGGTCGTTAGTCTGCATGCGCATATGATGGGGCGCGTTCTCTCGCTGGACAGAGTATAGTATAGTTTTTTTGAAGCCAGATTACACTTCTCAATATTTAATTAAAAAGAGTTTTCCTTGTATTTATACTATTCTTCAAAATTAAAATATTTTTTGAGTGATTAATATTAATTTTTAGTTTTAAAACTGATGTCATATTTTGCTATTTTATCTCTTCATACATAGTTGTATATTTTCAGATTTAAAAAAAGGAAAGAAAGGAAAAAAAGGTAATTTATTTATTTTAAGAGTAAGAGCACTGTAAGGGACCCAATGTTTTTATTCAAACAATTTATGTTTAGATTCTGAAAATGTTACTTTCACTGCAGCTAGTTCAAAATTAAATCAACATGGTATGTATCATTATATTTAAACAAGTGTCATTAAATTAGTATTCCTGTTATTTATTTTAGATGATTACAATAAAAGTTTATTATTGAAAATAATTCCTTTCCCTGAGAAATATACATAAACAATTGTTAATTTCATAAATGTGTGATACAAATTTAAGATAATTACTAATAGAATAAAACTGTTGATACATTATTGTTTTTCAGTAACTTCTTCAACTTCTAATGTAACCCAATATGGATCACCTTTAACAAACCTTGAAAATAATTTAAGTAAGCAACATTTTTTAAATTCAAATTGATTACAATTATTAATTAAATTTAATAAATTATAAAATTATTGTTATAAATCATAATTTTTTAAATTTGAATTATTCTACTAAAATTATATTAATTTGATTTCATAGGTTTTCAAAAACTAATTGTAAAACATTTGACCTGCTTAAAAGTTGAAGTTTCGAATATATATAATACTCAACAAGAGATAATAAAAATGGTTAATGATATTCAAGGTTTAATGACAACTCAAACAGATGATCCTTGGGTGCATGATATTGATTATTTTGTTTCTAGTTGGCCAATATCTTCACAAGATAGTCTCAATGATATGGAAAATAAGATAAATCTAAATTCCAATTTTCGGAAAAAAGTTGTAAAGTTTTTTTTGTTCATTTTTTTTTTTTTATTAATTTTTTTTTGATACCAATTTTGTTTCATTGTTAGGTGGTTGAATTAGAACAAATACAAGGAGAGTCATTACAAGAAATGATAAAAAAAATATTTAAAAAAGTTTTTAATGATAGTATTTTACTTGAATTTACGTATTATGGCTTAAGAAAGAAGAAGAATTTTTCTTTATTGGCTATTAACAAACTGATAATTGGTAAGAAGTTTTATATTTAATAACTGCTGCATTATGTTTGCTTTGAATTGGAGTGAACATGTTATAATATACTGCCTCCTTGTTACAGAAAAATAATTAAAAATAAATGAAATAATAATAATAATAAAATAAATTATTAAGTTATTAAAACAATTCTAAGTAATTAAAACCATTAAGAAAGGTTGTATTCCAAATATTTCTGGCACAGTGAATTAGTTCTTATTTTGAAGAAAAAAATGTTAAGATCTTTTTGTAAATGGCTGTATTACAACATAGTTATTTAAAATATTAACTTTTAAGTTTACGCACGCACATGCACATAATGTCATTTAATCATTATATCTTAAATACTTTAAACACTAATATTTTAATAACTAGGTATTAGGAAAATGTTTTAATGACTTTACTTTACAGTTTTACTTGAATTAAAATGTATTAATCATGTTTGAAATTTTAAAATGTTCCTAGAAACCGTGTTCAAATCAAAATTTAAAAATTGTTTAAATGAAGATATCATTACAGCTATTAGCAAATGGTTAAACGGTGCAAAAAGAAGAATAACAAAAAAAAAAAATTAATAATATTGTATAGTATTATTATAGGCTATGTATATAAACAAACATTAAAAATAAGTATTACTTTTGAAATGATGTAATGTTTATTTTTATTATTAAAAGCAACACTGAAATTTAATCATAGCTAAATATTAATTATATATTATGAAAAATATTAATTACATTTCATAAATCTTCAATTAAAGATAAAACGCTATAATCAATGTATATGTATATAATATTACTAAATAAGTGTTTAATAAAATAATTATTAACTATTATTAAATATTTGTTTGTGTATATATGTATAATATAGTGTTAAGTATAAACTCATTAGAGGCAAACCTTTAATCTTATGGTCCCATTTCATATGAACGTGATATGTGAATGATATGCATTAAAATTTTTTTTAAATCTTATTCACTATGGGTTCACTATTTGCCATTCGGTTGCCATTTGGTCTTTAAACTCTGAATTTTACGCTATGTTTCTTGATTTCTGGAACATAAATTTGTGTTTATAAATATTTCCGGATGTCATTCAACTAATTTTATACAATTATTATTGTATTAGTACTAATTACGTGTAAGTGTAACTTTTAATGTTGGGTAAATTACATTTGCCCAATTGGCGCAATAACTAGTAAGTAATGATATAATGTTAAATATAAATATAAATTATATAGGTGATATATTGATGTACATTGCTGTTGTTATTTTTTATAGATACTAGCCGACCCGTCACGGCTTCGTCCGTGATTGGTTATTTATTTTGCATTCGGAAGATGATATGTAGAATTTTTTATACAAATTTTATCGTTTAATGTGATCGGCAAGTAAATATATACAAAAAACGGTTAATGAAAACGTATTGAAATGTTTTTTTAGCGGTATTAATGATAAATATATTTTTATTAAAAATGAATACAGATACAAAATAAATGCTAATTAATCTGTTGACAACAAAAAATTAAGAATCGGGTGATGTTGCGACATTCAAGAAAGTATTTGGAGCAAATCTGTGAAAAAAATTGTAAAAAAGTTCAATAGCGCCGTCAGAAAATTGGAACATTTAAATACAATACACCCCCTTCCCATCCCCTCCAGACAAAAAAAATTAAAAATTGATCGAAGTGATGACACTCGGGAAGATATTTGGAACATCTCAGTGAAAAAAAAAAATGGAAAAAAGATAAATATTGTTGTCACAAAATGGGAACATAAAAAAGTTCTGTTCTTGCGGACATCGTAGTGAGGCCCCAAAAATAAGCTTTGTTTTTTAATTTTTCAAGAATTTTCAACTTATTTTTTACTATCAAAAGTGGTACTAAAACCTTCAGCAGACTGTCAGATATTAGTATATAACAGTAAAAATGTTCAGCCAAATCGGTTCAGTAGTTTTCTTGGTTAGCGTGGTCGTAGAAAACTCCTTAAATTTTATATATTAGTATAGATATAGATAGATAGGTATACAATTTACACGTTTATTTTAATAATAAGTTTTTTTATTAACTATCGGACTAAATTTATGCCAAAAACCTTCTTTGTGATGTCCTCTTTAACTGCACGACGCGCGACGATCCAATAAGTAGTTTTGGAGTTTATTGTTTATCCAGAACAAAAAAAATCGACTTCATTTTATATAGTAGTATAGATATACCTTAACTAATTAATAATTTGTTGCATACTTGAAAAACTGCATTCACATGTTACAGAACTTATTGGAATATTAACTGCAATTTGAACAGTTTTTTTGAATAAAAACGTCAAATAAAAAAAACACCGTTGAAGCCCCCGCCCCCTAGTGGCGCCAATGAGGTGACCTTGGACTCAACGAGTGGGAATAAACAATAAAACCTGATAAACTCGATGATTACATTTCGCGTGACTATGACAAGATATCATCTCGATATGATATATGTATTCATATATGTATATTGTATTGGTGGCCCCTGGCCTGGATGCTCGGGCACTTCCTATCATCCAAGCTAGAGATCAGTACAGGCTAAGCCAGCTCGACCCGACTCATAATTTAAATATTACGGGTTGGTTATACAGTTGGGATCGTAAATTATTCATTGGGCTGGGTCGGTCAAAAATAAAACTAGTTAATTTAATTGGTAACATTATGTGATCGGTGTTCGCAAAAATTGAAATATATAATTATGAAATGTTTTTGTCTACTACGTCAATACTGAAAGGAAATAAAGTAGATGTATATTTTTATTTACAATCGGGGATTTTCGGGTTGGATTTAAAAAAAAAATTACAAACGAGCCTGATCGCGCTAGACTTAAAAAAAATAAAATACGGACCGGGCCTTGACGACAGTTTATAAGTTTAAGTTTTGGGCCGGATCGGGCCGAAAAAAACGGCCTATGCTGATCTCTAATCCAAGCCACCAATACATTATAATGACATGTACTTTAGTAAAAGTGATTGTTCCGTTAACATATTATATACATAAGTACAACCGATTTTATATTCGAGCATCGTTAAAATAATAACGGTGTATGTTATAAAAGTCGGTTTAAAGCATGATTATCTGCTTCAATTTTTAAGCTGTCTTTAATTGTCCACGTAAACGTAGTATATTACTAGTATTTATAATCAATGATATTGACGGCTTAAAGCAAAAACTCACTAACGGCAAAACAGCAATATTTGGCAAATATATTTTTAATTTAAAAAAAGGTCGGCAAGTCGGTACCGCTTTGCTGTACAGTAGGTGTCCAATAGGTCATTATAATGGATGTGTTAAATTTTAATTCAATGATAAAATATCGTATATAGGAATAACAATTTTAAGCGGAGTTGGTGTGTTAGCGTATAGTGTTAGTAATTACATCATTTTATGATATTATTGCTACTAGAGTGATTTATTTTATTATTCGTAATAATTAATACACAAGGTTGAATTAATTTTGCCGAAAACTTTGCATTTGAAAATAGCATTCAGTGTATACAATTTAATAGTATGCTATAAAAGTTTCTGTTTTTATGGTAGATAAAAAAATAAAATTTTTTTTTTTAAAAAATTTGCTTTGCTTAAAAATTCAAGTTATTTATTAAATATTTTTGTTTTTTTTTGCCGACGTTTTCCATGATGGCAGATTGTATGATATTTTAATTCGGTATTTTGTAATGTTTTTCGTATACGGAAACTTATGGTACGACTGTACGAGTGATTGTAATATAATTGCAACTTACGGCAATGGCATATTATAGTAGGGAGTATGAAAACCTGTAATAACCTGTAACCTGTAACCTGAAGGCTGAAGCTGTGTAATAATTTGTATGACTCTTAGTTTTTATAAACGCTGTTATTGTACATTCAGAGTTGTTTCAATATATGCACTTTAATCTTATTTATTGATGAAATGCATGATATGGACTCCATAAACGGTATAAATGATGGTAGCAGACAACAATCCATGGATTTTAGAGCAAAATTATAAGCAAAGTCAGCATAAATTCACAGAATAAAACCTAATATTTTGTTTGATCTGTAAAAAATATTGTTAATGTAAAAGTCAAATTTAGGTTAAAGATAAAAAAAAAAGATACACAGGTCTTCAATAGTCCCAATAGACAATAGTCCTACATAGTATTTCACCATTGAGATCTTCAATATATTTCTAATACTTCTATGGCGGCAAGATTTTTTTGAGATAATTGTAGGCATAAGAAATTCTCGATTTTTTTAAAAAAAATTTCTATAAATAATAATTAAACAGTTTTTGTTTGGTCAAAAAGTTTGAAAATCGTATACAAGGCTCCACAAAATGTGTTTTAATAGCGGTTGAAAATAATTAAAGATACATATAGGCACACAATTTTTTTTATAATCACTTTAAATTGTAATTTCGGTTAAAGTTCATCAAAATATCGAACATTTGCAATAATTGTTTTAATATAGACTTTTTAAATTCAAATATGGACGAAATTGGATATTCAAACGAAGAATATCGTTTTGATTTAAAAATATTTTTCGTGGGTTCTTGAAACTTTTAAAAATATATTATTATATTTTATACTTAATGGCATTTTCAAATGCAATGTTTTCGGCAAAAAAATTATTCAAATTACTGTATTATTTATAGTGAAATTATTTAATTTAATATCAATATTTTTCAGCAACTTTCTGTTTTTACTAATAATAAAATGAATTACTTTAATAGCAATAATGTAATAAAATAATATTATATTATATATATTATATTATTATTATAATTATTATTAGTAAGGTGTCGAATAGCCGAATAGGTAGGTATAATACCTATACTTCACTATAATGAATGTGTTAAATTTTAATTCAATGATTAAATATCGTTGTATAGGAATAACGATTTTAAGCGGAGTCGGTGTGTTAGCGTATATTAATAATTACATTTTATGATATTATTGCTACTAGAGTAGTTTATTTTATTATTAGTAATAGTTAATACACAAGGTTGAATTAATTTTTCCGAAAACATTGCATTTGAAAATGGCATTAAGTGTATACAATATAGTATACTATAAAAGTTTCGATTATTATCTACGAATTGTTTTTTTCAAATAGGTACAATAAGAAAACTAAAATCATTTAATTTTTTTTTTTTTTGTAGTCAAATAATATCACAGACGTATAGACGTATACGACGTGCCTTGCTAATGTATTCATTTGATAGCAACGCGCTATGGTTAAACTTTGTGAGAAGTTTATAATAAATATCATTAATATATAATATAATATTATTAACTAGCTGTATTACTCGACTCTAACAATATTTACATTTAATTTTCAATACCCAAAGGGCAAAGACATTAGACAACACAAGAGATAGAGTAGATGTTTATGATGATTATAATAAATTGTATTCTTTAAAATGTTGGTAATTTTTTGCTGAGTTATTGCGTTTTTGAAATGTACGCTTCTGCCGAGACACCCTACACTAAAAGTAAAAACACAGAATTGGTTCTGCTGAATGTAAATTTTTTTTTGTTTCCTTTTAAAATGTTTGTTCTTTACTTCTTTTGTTATTATTTAAAAAAAACATTTAATACTATAACACTGCATCGTCCATGGAGGTATTTTTTGGGGTTTAAACAGAAACCTACAATAATAATATAGTAGAAGGTGTTTCTCGAATTTTTTTTTATTATAATAACACTTTTTTTTAACTATAACATTTAATAAACATTATTTATACGTAAACATTAAAAACGAGTTATGTTTTAACATCTAAATTTATTTTTCAATAATTCATAAAATCTACTTTTAACTAAATTAATGCTAACTGTTATTGTTAAATTGATATTCTAAATACAATATAGTTGAATATAATAACAGAGTAATTTATACATATTAATTTACGTTTGAAACATACTTATCACACATCTAAAGTGATTTCACAGGTTTTTTTAAAAATATTATATAGGTATTTAAAATACAATGAAAGTTTATTAATCAAATAACATTATACCTAATACAACTAAATAGGTAGGTGCTGTAGGTTCTTCGTATACAGTATTTAAGAAAAAATAACTGTGTTCTATGTTTACCTTGATCGTTTATCTTATGGGGGACTATTGTTTCTTTGCATAATACTGCTATACTGAATTCATTATAATCTACAAACAATAGTAAAAAACAAGATTACATTTAATGGTCTCTATGTCCATAGATAATAATATATACACATATTTATATATGTATTTATTAAATCAAATCATAAACATAAAATATAATATGTATACTTAATCTATATGTATTTGTCGTACGGTTTTTATCATGAACCATATTTTTATTGAAAGTTGAAATCACGAAGACTAAAGAAAGGTATTATTATAACTAGATATTATCTCTATAGCTTTCATGGTTGAAACGTTCGGGTAATAAGTTTAAGTTAAAATCGGAAATAGTTGATCCGCTAAAAAGCGGAATGATGCGGGACAATAAAATGGTTACTCGTGTACACATAATAAAGACTGCAGTGCAAAATCATATTATATTGAATTTAGTAATGTAATATTGAGTTTTTATCATATATTTCAACTGCAGTAAAACAGAAAACAATAGAAAGATAGATTAAGTTTATCCGGACGAAGTCGGGCGGTACAGCTAGTTGAAAATAAAACAAGTAACGCCGAAAAATTCCGGACAAATAGATTGAATGAGTCAATTCAAACACCACAAGGTAAACAGAGTTATAAATCAAAACTAGGGTTTGATAAGCGTACAGATGTTAACAGGTTGGGTACAATTCATTGTAAAAGTAACTTTTGGTTAAGGCCAAATGGGGATACCATAATATATTATTATGAGGGAGCACGGAACACACTATTTTTCGATATAACTATCATCATATCAGTGAATATAAGAGCACTTTTAGCCCGAACTATTGAATATACTATTTTTACAGTGGTGAATTTAAACAAAATGTTTACAAATTAAAACATTAAATTTTTTTTACATTTAAATGTTTAGCGAAATCGGTTTAGCTACTCTCGAGATTTGCGCTTAGCAACACATTCAGCGCTTCATTTTTATATTATAGATTACGTAGAAATCCATTATATAGGTTCATTTTTGACTATAATATACAAAATGTTTGTTTAAAAAATTGAAGAACTCAATTAATTCCTAAGTATATTATTTTAATAGGTACTATAAAAATTTAAATATATATATACTTTATGTATAGTTAATAATATAGTATTAATTAATTGTCTGCTTGTAGCGTGCTTAAAATTGTTCGAATAACTTCATTAAAATTTAATTGATTATTGTTTTAAAAATAATTTGCTTGTCGTCTCCGTTAATAATTAACGACTTAGATAAATAATATAATAAATCATTTTAAGATTATTATAGCCGGGCTCATAGAGTGTTTAATATGCTGGAATCGTGACAGTGGTCTTAACCATGAATAGGTAGTAATCGATTTCTACCATCTGGTTACCAATCCTGGTTCAATAAATTTCAGACTATATTGGGTTGAAGACTTGAAGCTGCACACAGCACACAATATAATATATTATACTTATTATTTTGTGCTATTGAAGAAAGATTAAAACATTAATACTGTTCCAAAAAGAATTACAAACACAATGCAAAAGTAAAATTGCAATTTTTTTTTTGAAAAAATTTATAAATTGTACCTAATATAGTATAATATGGTGTTTTTGCATCACACAATATGATCAACCGATATTAAGATATCAGAAAATATGATACTAATACAATCAGAGTCACGACTGTCTGGTTTTGGAAGACATAATAATACCTGTGAATTATATATTATTGCTTCGACTATGTCGATTATTAAGATTATTGATATAATAATATGTAATATAATAGTCGACGCAATAACTATATTTTTACTGCGGTAACGTGTTTATTTGGCCAATACAATACGCCGTGCAACAAATAATTATGATATTGCGAGGGTTGGAATAAGATACAGTATCACGAGGTAAATAATACTTAAATGATTAATTTTCTTGACGAAGGATTGAAACAGTTTGATAGAAATAGTCGTGGTGGATGCATTATACAATCATCGTAATAATATAATACAATTTATTGCTCTTATTATTATACTACATGGTACCCGCAACTTCGTCTGCGAAGAAGTAGTATCTCGAGTAGCCTATTTTTTTCTATTAGTTTTCATCAATCTCTATAACTACTATAAAAATTGAGAACTCGGCGCGGCCAGCAATTGCTAGGCCCTATTTACAAATATGAGGAATGTTGGGGGAAACGGACGGTTACAGCCGCCGTATGGACGGGGTCAGTATACCACAGCGCATGACGACTGCTTGGCCCCCTGACCTTTGTTTACTGTCATCACGAACGCTGCTTTCAAGGTACTCACAATACTCTTTTAAACTAGTCTTAAATTAGTGGGAATTATGGAAATACAGGGAATTAATACATCTTCGCCATTTACTATTCCCGTCATAATTATAGCTCTTCAAATATTGAGTTCCAGGTAATTTATAGCCGTGCCATTACACAGTCTCTGTGCATCAAGATTTCACATTAACAGGACCGGATCACCAACTTTCAACCTCAAGCTATTGGAAGGCACTCTTGAAAATTCTAAAGAGTTGAGAAACTTTACAGGGTGCAATCTAACTTAATACATTTTCATGGCATTGTCTACGGACAGATACTCGATCACATCGCCTTTCAAATGTGATATGGTTCACAAAGTTCACTGATCTGCCTCACCATTTCATGGTGACACGTCAAAATATCCCCGACAAAATATTCCATGACAAAATAACCCGCGTAAAAATATCCCCCACAAAATATCCCGCGTAATTATTTATTATTTATTTAAATTAACATTTACTGAATACAAAAAATGATTACACTGTGATAAAATGATCAAAAATTATTAAACTTATTATTATAATATAAGTTACATGAAGATATTAATACATTTATATAATACAAACAATTAACTAAAACATTTTTAAAAATATATGAAAATGGTATGTTTTCCGTCAAAAATTATTATACTTATTACTTATTATAATACTAAGTTATGTACTATTGATTTTAAATATTTATTGTTATTAGTTTCTTCATATCCTTTTACAACAGCAATTAACCGCTCGTCCAAATTTTTATACTTTCGCCTTTTTTTTTGTTGAGATGCACCAGCTGTTTGCTGGCCTCCTGCAGACCTTGTTCTCGCTTTAACATATTTATGAACTTCCACACTGTTACATGGTTAGCTGCCAGTGCAGAATTAAACGCTCTGTGCCATCCTTCTACTGAATTATTTGTCCTGGGATAGCCTTCCATTACAGCATCAAACATATTCCATATTTTAATTGGAAAAGTAGGCGCTCTTCGCCTACCACCACGTGTTGGTCTCCCAATCCACGTGTCCTCAAAATAATCAACAACTGTTCGTAATTCTTCTTCATTATCTACGTAGTAGTTGGAGTTAATTAGTTCTTCAAATGCAGAAATAACATTATCAACGGGTACAAAAGCAAGAGCCGATAATTTTTTTATTTCGTGGGAAAATATTGCGTCTGTGGAATACTTATTCTTTAATCCGCACGATTGCAATTTTCGCCATAAGCACTGGTTAAAATGAAAAAAACATCCATGTATTTTAACATCAGTGTATAATTCTTTAAATGATTTTATAAATGCTTGTTCGAAATCTATCACAATAGCCTTTGGTTGTAAATTTGGTTTGAGTATATTAATTTGATTTAGTACTTCGGAATAACTATTTTCGTTTTTATTACACATTAATATATATATAAGTGGATATACAGTGCAGTCAATATTACCATGAATAGTATACAGTTGATTAAATATATTGGGTACAGATTTAAACGTTCCATCTGCGAACCATATTTCGGAGTTATTCAGTATATTTAAATTTTCATTTGTTGTGAATATCAATATTCTGTTAATAATATCCCAATTTTCATTATTTTTACTGTCATATAACAAAAAAGGTAAATTACTTAAGGTTAATGTGTATTCGCTAGGTATTACTAAAGAATCAACAGTCACAGGGTTGGGTGGAGGTACATTATTTCGATTTCGAGAACGTTGAATTGTTCGACTAAGCGCAACAGTTGAAGGTAACCTAGCTGCAATTGGCATAGATGACTGAGAAAATGCCTCGCTTATAATATTTCTTGTTGTCTGATTAGAATCACTAGCTTTTTTTATTCGTTCTATTACCTTCTTTGATTCTAATCCAGCTGCATCTGGAGCGTGTTCATGATCTCCTCTCTTACCAAGAAATTCCCCTACGAAAAAATTGTAACAATATAGACAATATAATATTATTATATCTAGGCCTATTGAGAATAATCGTACGAGCAGTATTCGTTTTACAATTTTCATCAATTGTATATTACTTAAAAATCTGATAAAATCGTAACATATTTTTACACGTAGTTTAAGAAGGGTTTTTGTTGATTATACATATAATATTATAAGATCAATGGTATCGACAGTTCTTATATTTTATTATTATATATATTATTATATCCACGTCCTAAAGTTTAATCATAAATTAACAAACCTGATTCGTCGTCTGTGGTTGTGTAACATCTTGTCAAACATTTTTTTCTTTTATACTCAGTGCAACGCCAAATTATTTTTTCTTCAGACTTTCGGTGTATACTGAATAAATATCCTTCAAATATTAGTAAATTATTGCCTTTTTGGCTTTTAATAAATTCTAGCATTTTTTAATTAAATAAAAAGTGTTAGTAACAAAATTTGATTTAAGACTGTTAAATGCTCACGACACGCGCTGTAGGCAATGATATAAAATGACACACTATAATACCATTATCAAAATAACGAATATTACTAGATTAGATAAAGTGCGATTATTACTTCTAATCGCAACAGCTATTATATTATATTTTGTCGGGGATATTTTTACGCGGGATATTTTGTCATGGAATATTTTTGCGGGGATATTTTGGTTTGGGGATATTTGGTCGGGGATATTTTGACCGGGATATTTTTACTGGGATATTTTGTCGTGGAACCCCATTTCATTCATCGGTGCTAAAATCGTCCTTTCACCTAGCCATTCTCTGTTCTTCACATTCGTTTTCAGATCAGAATGGACGTTGATATTTAGATCATCTGTGAATTGTGATATGGACAATATTACAGAATTCAGTGTATTTGAACGAGGATCGAGCGCGCCGCGTAATAGTAGGTACATTAGAAATACATGGGTGACAATTTACGCAACGGTAAATGTCAATTGCATTGATAAGTTCAACATGACCGTTTGTGAAATAATAATGTGCCTCTCCCGCGACTACGCCACGTTGAATACGAAGGAATTAATGGAGAAAATGGGCGTGGTTACAGCCAGCCACAACAGCGCCGATACTTTGCATAATGAAAGTCTGTAAAAATTGAGTCAAGTTTACTATTAACCTCAAAACTGTTTAGTATGTTGGTGGTGAAAGAAATGCTGATGGTAGAAATTAATGTTAATTATTGTTGTTAAAATGATATTCTTAATACCATATATTTGATTATAATAACAGAGTAATTTAGAAGTATACATTTAGACTTGTAACATACTTATCACACATCTAAAATAAGTTCACAGATTTTTTTAAAAATATTATTTATTTAAAATACAACGAAAGCTTACTAATTAAATAACATAACAATACAACTAAATAGGTGATGTAGGTTATTCTAATATGGTATTTAAGATATATTATCTATTTCCTCTGTTGTATCTTTATGTTTGGAGAGCTTACTATATTTGCAAAATTCTTGTACGCTATATTTCTCATTAACTATAAACAATAATAAAAAAACAAGATTACATTTAATGGCCTTTTTTCCATAAATAGCATACACACACACATAAATATATATATACATATTTAAACCATTTGAAGTTGGTGTACTGTAAACCACGTCGTGCTAACATGACGTATTCTTGTTTTAAACTAATATATTAATCTAATAACATGTTTAGTGTATACAAATTCTGATTTGGGCCCTCGACTAATATTTGCTGCATAATACTTGTGTTCTGTCGGTCCCCTGACATGCTGATCATTGCACATAAACGCTGCATACAGACTAGTTTGACTCTGGAAGGCGTATGAAAGTGCTATCGACCTCCCACCAACTTTGCTGGCCAGATCTAAGTATTATATGGAACACGAGTCTCACTGGTGACATGCACAGGTTTTAATAGAGTAGAACGAGTACATACTTGCTCAACCTCTTATACATTACCCTATGAGCATTCGATTATAACTATAGATGATTATAAACTAAGATGATCGTTATGCACTTAATGCTTTCGAAGGCTTTTAATAAACTAAACCAATGTAAAATGCATCAACAGAAACAAGAGACGAATCTATAGGCATGGAGGCTCACCACCATACCGACGTTCAATAACAGTGGTATTAACATAGAAAGTGGTTAAACCTGGTGACCGGCATTGAGAACAGAGTAGAGCCGGATGTCGCTGGGATTAGTCTTTGATCCACCTTCAATAACGAGTATCTGCAACGCGAGTTTGAGACGGAAAGTCGGTTTGTGGACTACCATGATCTAGTTGTGAATCCATCTACTGTGGATCGATGTAGTCGCTCTGTCTGAATCGTTAACTCAGTTTGAAAGAAATACATGGGGCTCATTCCTAAAGAACAGTTTGGATTCCGGAGTAAACTCTCAATCATTGACCAGGTTCATCGTGCCACAAATGTTATAAACAATGCGTTTAATAAAAAATATTTCTTTTGAGCATTCTTTGATGTTGCCCAAGATGTTGATAAAGTTTGGCACAAAGGATTATGCTACATGAACAGCTGCCGCTCACTTAGAGCGCATTGAATCCTACCCGACTGAACGTCAGTTCAGAGTCATACACAAAGAATCGAAAAATATATCAGCTTGAATAACACAAAGCAGTGTACTCGAACCAGTTATGTACTTTCTTCACACAGCTGACAATAAACAACTAAAATGATATCCATGTTGGCCGTAATAATGGCAACTGATAAAGACAAGCAAACTATGAATGATAAACTTCAACGAATACTCAACAAAATTTCAAACTGAAATTGGGAAATCAAAATTCACAGTGACAAATCGATGACTTTATGTAAAAGTGTTAAAAGTCCAGTATTGTTAGACCAACAGATCATCACATGGAACGATTCATCAAAACATCTAGAAAAGCACCTTGATTTGTGCACTGAAAACATTTATTTCACAAATTCAAACATAAATTATTTTCTAGAAATATCCAACCTCAAGTTTTAAAATTCTAATTATTCCGCTCTTTTAAGTAAAATAGAAGAACATTATTATAATTTTGTTGGTGTATATTCATAAAAATAGTTGATTATAGCAATTCTAAAAATACATAATACACAACAATGGCTTACAGACATTCTTTCAACTGAAAATAAATAAATGTTTTTATAATATATATTTCACATGAACACCTACAATTTTCAATCAGTTTTTGGAACATTTCTTTGAGGTGACTGAAGTATTTTTGTTGAATATCTAAAACAAATAATTATAATACTTGAAATATTTGGGTACTCTCAACACTGGGGAACTATGTAACCAATAATTCCAATTTTGATTATTTTTTATCAATATAAAATAGAGGTAATAAGGTGGGTATTTATAAATTTGATCACTAGCTTATTGTTTATGAAATAAGTACTCAACATCATATAGTTATGCGATTTTTTTTTTTAAATGTGATATAATGAAAACTAAAAACGTAATTTAGTATACAGTTCGTATTCAAGAGTGACGTTGATATTATTGAATTTATTCAGACATATTAAAGTTATTTTTAACTTGGCAGTAAAAATATTTTGATTTTTTTGCATCAGCAGATCAACTTCTTCTTTGATAGGAAAGTGAATCTAGTTGGTACTTGGGAGGGCAGCTAAGTAAAAAGTTCCTGGTATTTTAAAAAGATCGGAAAAGGCTAAAAATAAAAAATAAGGAACAAAGACGATTTATCCACATTACCAGTTTTCAATAACATTGATTTTGTGTTTTGGTGTATTTGAAAAACGTATTACTGTTGATACTCTATTCTTCACCAAATGTATAAATGACCTTTTTCCATACAAAATTAATTGATCTACATGACATCTAGTCAACAAACAGAGTGGTACCACTTAACCACCTTTTTAAAATTCTAATGTTAGTAATAATAAAAGTACTATAAATACAGTTGAGCATAACTTCAGGAGCTCTGTTTTTTACCTTCCTTGTCTTTTTTTGAATAGTCTATTTAAAAATATAAATATATTAATTTTTAATTTTTGTTAATATCCAACTTTATTGGTTCTAAGGATTTAAAATGCAATCTAATATATAATGTATTGTATGCACTAAAAAAACTATTGTGCTTAAACAGATAATTGTTATCAGTGGCATAAATCATCGGTGATAGTGAAAGTAACTTGCCCTACCAAACAAAGAAGGTAATTTCCCCACAAACATAATTTATCGATAATGGTGGTAATAATTGCTGGATTGAAAATGCCTAAGTCTCCCCCCCCCCCCTGTAATAAAAAATGATTTTGCCACTGATATTGTAATAATTTTTTTTTCTGACAAGTGAAAATTTAAATTTTGCTAGATGCACAATAAAAAGGAAAAAAAAATTATGGCATAAAACAATATTGTTTCTTAAATATAGTTTATATATTCAACTATTATTCATTAGTATTCATTGATTAAAAATATTTCTAGTGTTGACTGTGTTTTTTACCTTGAGTCTCTTCTAAAGACTGGTCTAATAAATGAATTAAGAATATATTTATTTCTAGTATTTGTTAATATCTTAACTAATTGTTTCTTAATATTTAATTTGCAATCTAATGTATAGTATTCAATAAAAAAAAACTTTTGAGCTGAGATAGGCAGTTGTAATTATATATATTATTCCCAGTAGCGTGCTAATAAAAATGATATACTTATTTAATAATATTGTATGAAAAACGTCATAATTGAATTGTAATGGGGGTGGTTGACTGTTTTCTGACTGGTGAACATTTTAATTTGGCTTAGTTTACTGAGTTTGATGAAATACAGATTTGAATAGTGATGAATAAAACTATGTTTCACTATTTTAACTATTATGTTTATAGATCTTTGTCGAGTTTAATCTGTGGAATTTATATATATCTTGTTCGGTTGTAATAAAGATTTTTAATAAAGTGTTGTTCATAATTAAATATTAATTTTCTACACAATCTGAGCTATTTATTAATGATTTATAAATGAAACCTATTTAATATTTATTTAATCAATTCGTGTTACATAATATTATGTTCAATAATAATATTCTTACAATACTTATTTAATTTGATGAAGTTGAAGTATGGTTCATCATCTAATAAAGACATATTATAATTATTCTGCTGTAAATATAATTATTATTACCTAAAGTATTCTTGTTTATTGTGCTTATTATTTGTTGTAAAGGTACAGTTATTCCATATTTTAAAAAATGTTATAGTCAACATTGTCAACCTATTTATTACAATACTATTATTGACTTCTACAATATATTAAGAAATTTAATTTGTAATAAACTGAAAATTTCAATCGTAAAAAATAATATTCATATATCAAGTATCATACTCACTATATTCACCATTTTTTTTGATTGCATCTTTTTGAAAAAATTATAATTTTACAATTTTGATATTGACAATATCACAACTAATTGTTAGAATAATGGTAATAAATAACCAATTTAATAGTACAAATGTAATTTTTTTTACTTTTAAAACACATATCAATTGAGCATACTTTAAAATGTTGAAATTGTACATGTTATAGAATTTTAATGGGGATCTAAGAAAATATATTTTATATCCTATTATTTTTGGTTTATCTATCAGCAAATCAATGTCGATACGACATCGCTCGGTTCGCATTCTAATGGACAGTGCACAACAGCCTGCATCAAATAATTTATTATATTATTTTGTAAAATCATTTCTACATATTAAAATTAAGACAATTATAATGTCGTAACAAAGTACGGGTTGTTTATTAATATATACGCATATGCCTTTACAGAAACTGTACATTGCAATAGTTGATCTGACTATATGAATTCTAAAATAATATTGTGAAATAGTGATGTACCTAATTGAAATAGTAAACCAATTTTTAACAAAATCATATATGTTTTTTTCATTTAATATAACTATTTGCAATTACACAAAAATATGTTTGTGTGGGAAGTTCTATTGGCTGTAGACGGGATTACATTAAAAATACTGACGAGCACAGGACGTGATGTTATTATATTTGTGTCCACTGTCCATACATTATGTATGTAACTAGAAAATGCACGAGATATCATTACGTAGATCAAGGTCTCTCAATATTTTATGAATTATATTTTTGTTTTTATCAGATATTGTGTATTTATTATCGTATAGTGTCTACCAATTAAAATAATATTTTCCATCAATAGAATTAACTAGGAAAATAAAAAAGAACTTTCTCATTCTCATCACTGCTGATAAAGTTAAAAAAAAAATTGATGCAACAATATTTATCTTACTTGTACACACTAAAATTATAAAAAAAATTGTAAATTTTAATTTTTTTATTTATAAAAATGAAATGAGCGAAGCCCTTTTGTAACAATTATTGAAATATAAAATAAATTATTTACATATTAGATTTACAAGATACGTTAGAATCTCACAGTTAGACTATATAATACATTTTTTTTGTCAGTTTGTGGGTGACCATGACCTATAGTCGGGCTCACGAAAAGTGAGCGCTGGCGGCCGATGGGTTGAACTCAAATATTGTCGGGGCCAGGGGTTCTCAGATTTTCTAGTATTGTTCTGTATTACCGGGTGATGCGACGGCCGCGGCATGCAGTGCGTCTTATGACATACTTCAAATGTTTTGGTGATCACTGATGTAAAACGGCCGTTGGGATCGCTGCATTCAGCGCTCACTTTTCGTGAGCCCGACTATAGTTGTGAATCCACCAATAGTAGACCGACCTATAGTCCTTTTTAGCAAAAGTGGCCCTCGACTGTGACGCGACTGGTGGCGCTATTTCTGAAATCCAGTGGTTCTTAATATTTGCCGGTAGACGGCCAGTAGCTCTATGAATCAGCAGGTGGTCGACACTTCGCGCTAGTTTTAGAGCCCCTACGGCCGCGGCGCCTACTCCAAAACGTCCACCAGTCGCGTCACAGTCGAGAGTCACTTTTGCTGAAAGGACTGTAGGCTGTGTGTGATTCGGTAACTCAGTTTGAAAGCAATACGTATCGGACGTTATTTGCTCGTAGGAATTTCAAACCTAATAAGCAGTACGATAAAAGTCGGACCGGATAAAAAAAAACATCTGTAAATCTGTCGGTGAGCATATCTGGTCAAATAACTCTGTCGTCATAAATTGATTATACATTTTTAAATCGATGGGTTATCTTTTGTATTATAGTAGCACTCCATAATCGTGTTGAGAAAAAGGTTAATCGCTTGTAGTAGTGTTTCACCAATTTCTTCAACCCCTATAGGATAGCTCACACATTGCATTTTATTGGATCACGAGAATTGAAAATTTTTTTAAATGATTATAATATTCAAATTATTATTAGTATAGAAATATGAAATATTACATTTTGAAAGTTTACATGAATGATTTTGTGTTTACCTGTACCTTGGGCGCAGTTAACAATCTCCGGGTGCATTTTGATCTAGGTAGTTTTGGGGGGAATTGGTATAAAAAAAGGTACTCTTGGGGGCAACTAGTATGTACACGCCCAAAATTATATGGATTGAAAACGTTTAGTTCACAAATTCAAAAATAACTTATGCACTGCAACTGTTCAACTTTGAATTTGAAAATTCAAATTATATAACTGTATTACATTATGTTAAATACAAGAAAATTGTTATTATTTCATAACATAATAGTCATAATTTGATTACAGCAGTCCTAAAAATATCAAAAATACATAATGCATGCATAGGAGTGCGCATGGGGGGTTCCGTGTGTGCCTGGGCAGTGGGCACCCTTGACATTTATTTAGGGCCCTAAAATTTAAGTCCTATAGCATATATATGGGGCCATTTTAATTTATTAAAATATGTATTATGTACATGTCTATTGTTAAGAGAGGGCCTAAATTAAGAAAATTGCCCAAAAATATTGTAGGCACCCCCGAAATGTAGGTCTGCTGACGCCTATGAATACGTGACAAATGTTTACATACATTCATAGTTTACATTTTAAACAAAATATTAAATTTTTTTCTTACATCTGATAATAAATAAATATTTGTATTAATTATATTTCACATGAACACCTACGGTTTAAATCCTGGTTTTTAAACATGCTGGTGAAGTACTTGTAGTATGCTTCTTGAATCTCTAAAACAAAGAATTTTAATACTTAATATATTTTGGTACATTAAACATTGTGAAACTACACAACCACCAATGTCATCATTTTTATTTTTATTTTTTGTTTTCAATATAAAAAAGAGGTAACAAAGTGGGCACAAAATTACACAACATCATATTATAGTTTTGCGTTTTTAATAAATGTGAAATAATGGGTATACCAAATAATTAACAAATTTTATACATTTTGATTTTAAATTCCATATGTTTCATGATGGACAAAGTGCTTTATTAATAATATATTTAGGTCTGCCATCAAGTTTGAAGTACTATAAAATGATTCAATCTTCTCATTTAAAGGTGGTATTTGGTTAAAATAAAACAGGATTTAGTTAATATTTTGAGTAGCAGGGGATAAAAAAGAAAAATTCTAAGATCTTCAAATGATGTTGCCTTAGACTAATTTTTTTAATATTTTTGTTATTCAAAAAACAGTAACGTAGGTATATACAAATAATAGTTTTAAAAATATTTTGGATAGTTATTATTTACCCAAAATATTTAAAATTGTTGTATACATTTTTTATCTACTTGCAATCAATTTTAAAGTCTAGTTATAACGTAATATATTGTACTATACTGTATACAGTTTATGAAATATGATATATTGATTATTAAATAATTTATGAACATTTTAATTTCATGATCCATACATAGCTATTATAAACTATATTTTAAATTATTTTAAATTTAAGTCTTTAAAAAAATACTTGAAGTTTTTTCCATGTTATTCCACACGTCAGCTAAAAATTAAAATGAATACATTTTTATAAGCACTGCTCAAAAATGTTCTAATTTTTAAATTCCAATCTTAGTTATAATAGTTCTATAAATTGAACGTACCATAATTCCATGAAATGTTAGGTGTAAAATTCAAAGGTATGCTGAGATATCTGTCAGCTGAGTGCAATCGTATATATTATTATTGTCATAGCCAGTTCTTCATGTTTGAAGTAGAGACAAGCAACCATTCATACATTTTTTTAAAAACATAAATCATTTGATTTACTATAATTGTCTACCTTATAGATAGGTACATTATAAATCAATTTTTTCAAAGTTAACCTCGTTCTCCACTACTCGTTGTGATCTCCAATACACTACCCTCAAGAACAATGTAACTCGGATGATAAGGTACTGTATAATATTATTACTATTTCAAACATCAGTAAGCCATTCTATGCGTTGCTATAGTTTAGTTGGTTTAAGAACGCAGTTAATAAGTTTCTACAAACTCTAAAATATAACCAAAAATTTTTTATTTATTTCAGTGTAACAAACTGAGATGAGTTCGAGTAGTGATAATATGTAACCATCTACTCTTTAATAGGATACGATACAGTAAAAATATAGACAACCACAACGTTTGAAAGAGCAAAGGATGTGTGTGGCAATGCCATCTGGCATCTTTAAATGCTGTGTCCTAATTTCCTAATAAATAAAATAGAAATATAATATTTACGTCTAGTTTTTGTTAAAGTCCAGACTAATAGCTTCATAGAATTTAAATGTGCTGCTCTAATCTTTATACATTTTGGATTTTGAAAGAAACGATAAATGTACCCTATTGATTTTACAATGATTAGGTGTGTGTCATCATGTTTTAGGGCAATAAAAGTGCTTTGATTTTTACAAAAGCTTCTTCTCTGGTAGGAATTTGAATCAAGTTGGTACTTTTGGCCATCCAAAGTAAAAAGTTCCTAATTATTTCAAAATCGTCAGGAAAGACCGAAAAAAAAACAAGGAACAAAGAGTTTTTTTCCACAAAACCAGTTTTCAATCACATCGATCTTATGTTTTGGTGTATTTCAAAAACGTATAACTGGTGATACTTTATTCTTCACCAAATATATAAATGACCTTTTTCCATACAAAATTAATTGATCGACATGGCAGATAGTGACTCAGAGTGGTACCATTAGCCATCTTTTTAAAATTCTAATCTTAGTCATACAAGTAAAATAACTAGTCTTAAGTATAATTTCAAGAATAGTAAAGTGTTAACTCTGATTTTTACCTCGTATAACATACATTGAATAATAGTCTATTAACAAAGTACAAATATATTAATTTTTAGTTTTTATTAATATCTAAACTTATTGGTTCTTAGGATTTAAATCATGATTTCTGCATGCAGTGATAAATATTGTTTTTTAGTCAAAAGTTAAAAATGATTACAACATTTGAAATGTCTTTAAAATACAACGTAATAACGTATAACAATAACAAGATTTTCTCGAAACATATTATAAGTATACTACAGCAATGTGATTTTTGTACTTTTTTAACATAATTTCAAACTTTAATTAAAGTTTAAAAAAGAATATCAATCATTTTTAGATTCTGATTAAATTAATAAAACGTTTGTATTATGGTGGTATTCATCGGATAATCTACCATTTTGTGTAGGTATGATATAATAAAATAAAAGTGCA
The DNA here is from genome assembly GCA_022818045.1 of Neotoxoptera formosana. Classification (NCBI taxonomy): domain Eukaryota; kingdom Metazoa; phylum Arthropoda; class Insecta; order Hemiptera; family Aphididae; genus Neotoxoptera; species Neotoxoptera formosana. The sequence continues at coordinate 61,268,782 of CM040632.1, read as the reverse complement.
CTGATAATGTTAATATAAAATAATATATCTAATAATGTTATTATGTTTTAAGAATGTTTCAATCGACTTCATTATAAACAATAAGATTTTTTTTTCATTTATAGTTCAATACATTAAATTGTTTAACCATGGATGAAACCTTGGACGATACATTTTATGAAATATATTGGTTATTTAATTATTTTTGAACATTTTTATTTATATATCATAATCTATAAATAGCTTTTTTAAATATTATATATTCCAAAAATTAGTATCACAAACAAAAAAAACTTTATCAGCCCAGAATTAGCCATACGAGACTGACATAATATTATATTTATTTGATGGCCAATGGTGAACCACCAATCATATACCAATTATATTTTATATTTTTTTTAATCAAGGACTTTCAAAAAATAGTAAATTAAAATGTTTAGGTCTCCAGGTATTTTAACAAGAATTTAAAATAAATACATTTTTACGCCTTTTTTTGGGTTTGATGTAGAAACAAACAATCATTCATAGATTTTTTAAATTTCATAAATCATTTGGTTTACTATAATTATTGTCTACCTCATAGATAAATTATGATAAATCAATTGTTTCAAAGTTAGCCTCGTTCTCCGCTACACCATGTGATCTTTAATGTACCACACTCGAGAACAAAGTTATTCAGATGGTAGTGTACCTACTGTATAATATTACTAATTCAAACAATCATAAACCCTTGTATATATGCGTCGCTCTATCGTTTTCGATTGTGTTGGATTCAGAACGCAGTTAATATGTTTTTACGACCTCTAAAATATAACTAAAAATGATTTATTTATTTTAGTCAAACGACCCGGTTATCATCAAGACGAGTTCGTGTAGTGAGAATAATATCTAACCAACTATACTCTTTAATAGGATTTTATACGGTATAGTTATCGCAACCACTTGGTTTGAGGGAGCGAAGAAGGTGTGTTGCATTACAATATTTAAATGCAGTGGCCCAATTTTCTAATAAATTAAATATGAATAAATTAAACTAATGCTTTTTAGATTTTAAATTTGTTGCTCAAAACTATATAGATATTAGATTGTGAACAGAGCGATGAATGAGCCTATTGATTTTACTATGATAATGTTTATGGTTTTTTTTTGTGCCTGTCATATTCTAAAAATTATTGGGAAGGACCAAAAAAACAAATAAGGATAAAAGACGATTCTTCCTCAAAACCAATTTTTGACAACATAGATTTTGTGTTCTGGTGTATTTCAAAAACGGAGAATTGTTGATATTTTAAACTTCCGCCAAATGTTTATAAGACTTTTTTTTGTACAAATAAATTTATACAATTGACATCTAGTGATTAGTGAACGACAAAGTGGTACCTCTTAATCACATTTATATAAAATTCAAATTTTAGTCATAAAAGTACAAAAATACTGTTAAACATAATTTCAGGAATAGTAAAGTGATAACTGTGTTTTTTACCTTGAGTCTCTTTTGACGAAGGATCTAATAACAATGATTATATTATTGATTTATTATGACTCATATACCAATTATATTTTATATTATTTCAAATTTAGGTCTTTAAAAAAATAGTAAAAACAAATTTACCTGAAATTTTTTTTTGTTGTTGAGGTTTTTTGCCTATAGTTTCAAATAAGTACGTTTTTGTGACAGTTATTTGTGTTTGAAAAAGAGACAAGCAATCATTCATACATTTTTTCAATTACATAAAATATAAATCATTCAATTTATTTTAATTTTCTACTTTATAGATAAATCATTGTAGATCAATTTTTTCAAAGTTAGCCTCGTTCTCCGCTACTCCTTGTGATCTTCAATATTTTACTACCATCAAGTACAAGGTTACCCAAATGATAGTTTACTGTATAATATTATAACTATTTCAAACATTAATAAACCTTTATAGGTATACGTTGCTATATCGTCTTCAACTGTGTTAATTTAAGAACGTAGTTTATAAGTTTCTATAAACTCTAAAATATAACTAAGAAAATTGTATTTATTTTAGTCAAACAATCCGGGTCGTAAGATGGGACGATGAGATTGTGTAGTCAGAATATTTAACCAACTATTTCTGTTCAAGATAAAAGCACCATCCACGCCGTCACACCAACATCAACTATCAACATACATGCCATGCATATAGTTGCCACTCCCCTGCGCACAAGTAAGCCACGACAGGTTTTCTTATTTTGAACAGAGTATATACTCTTTAACAGGATAGGTTTAGGTATAAATATCAACAACCACTTGCTTTGAAGGAGGTGCGTTGCATTAATATCATTAAATGCAGTGGCCCAATTGTTTAATAAATAAAATTAGAATAAATTTACTTCTAGTTTTTGTTAATTTCCGAACTAATAGCTTCTTAAGTTTTAAATGTACTGACTGTGTAGACTAAAGAGTATAGATATTAGAGTTTGAACGGAGTAATAAATCGACATATTGATTTTACAAAGATTAGGGGTGTTTTTGTGTGCCAGTCATCAACTTTTAGGGCAGTAAAAATGCTTTGATTTTCACATTAGCTTCTTCTCTAGTAGGAAATTGAATCTAGTTGGTAGGTACTTTGGAGGATCCAAAGTATAAAGTTTCTTATGATTTCAAAAGCGTCGAGAAAGACCAAAATGAGAAAATAAGGAACAAAGAGGATTCTACCGCAAAACCCGTTTTTAATAACATCCATTTTGTGTTTTGGTGTATTTCAAATAATTCAGATAACTGTTGATACTTTGAACCTTCACAAAATGTGTATATGACCTTTTTCTATACAAATAAATTCATAAAATTGAGATCTAGTTAAGAACAGAGTAGTACCAATTAGCCACTTTTTAAAATTCTAATCTTAGTCATAAAAGTACCATAAATAGTGTTATGCATAATTTCAGGAATAGTACAGTGTTAACTCTATTTTTTACCTTTCTTGTTTTTATATGTATGGTCTATTAACAAAATATAAATTTATTAATTTTTAATTTTTGTTAATATACAACCTTATTGGTTCTTAGGATTTAAAATTCAATCTAATGTATATTGTATGCACTAAAAAAACGTTTGGTCTCATACAGATAGTATGTCAGCGATGTCTTACTAGTAGGTACAAAAATAATTGTATAAATTACTTTTTGGAGGTAAATATTATTAGTTTGAACTTTTTCATATTATTATGTCTGAGGTGGTATTATGTTATTAATTTAATGTATGCTTCAGTTGTAGTTTCAAGGAAAACAGTTCCAAACTCAGAACAATGACATGCGAAATAGGGTTAACTTATTTAATTACTTATAATATTGCGACAATGCCACGCTTAATCCTGTTATGGTAGCACTTTATAAGTTGATTTCTATGACAAATAATAGGTATAAGAGTTTATCGACCGTAAAAAACATTATTTCATTTAATATTACATTTGTTTAACAAGTTAGTAGTCAATATATATATTCCTAAAAAAGGCAGACATTGAAAAAGATTTGTCATCGAATCAGAGAATAATGTACGATGTACCTACTGTAAAATATCACCACATCATTTAGCAGAAACTGCAGAAGTCTTTTTCATGAATTTAAATTTCGAAGAAACGTAGAGTACTGTTTTTTTTATTGTTTGACGCTACACAATACAGATTTGAATAGTGATGAATTAAACTTTGTCTACTTTTTTTACTTTTAAGATATTATTTTGTTTGGTTGTAGTAACAATTATTACTTAGAAGTTATTCATAATTAAATATTTAATTGTACATTATCTGAGCTTTCTATTAATAATTCATATGAGAAACCTATTTAATATGTTTTATTTAATAAATCTATAATAATACATAATATTATGTTTAGTGATAAGATTCTTACACATGTTATATGATTTGACGAAGTTGGCGTATGAATCTACAGCTAATAAATACATATTTGAATTATTATATTATATTTTTAATTATTATAACCTAAATTTTATATTAAATTTGTATTCTTTGATTTATATTTATAAAAATAAAATGTTATTTCCAACGCAGTGACAAAGTGAGACATTTTTTATTATTAAATCAGGTTCTTAGCACTTTGTTTAAAGAATGGGACTATTTTCTTCCATAAATAAGGAACTGAATTCAACCACTGTCTATATTCATCCCCAAATAAGGTTATTTTTCATTCTCTAATACAAATTTTATTTGGATTTAGACGTTCTCTACTTATTCTATAATATTCAAATCAATTTGATAAACATGACCTTTATGTTGCTTATTTTTCAGATGGCACCGAAAATTTGAACAGTTGCGTACTGTATTACAAAGATAACGAAATCATAAATAATCGAAAATGTTGTAACTGTTAAACGTTACTTTTCAAATAGTTGATGAAAGTGTGATGAAAAATGATGAATGATGAATGTTTTATAAGGATAGTTTTTTACATATAATATAATGTAATTAATATAAAAATTGTAAAAGAGATATCTGATTGGAGATGCATACGTTTTGACGACCATTGAAATATTAAACAATAATAATTTCATTTTTATTATTTTACTGAAATTTATAACAGCTTGTTTATTAATACTTATCATTCAAAATATATACAGGTAAAAAGATTTTCATATCATTCACATTGCATGGGAACTGAATACAATAAGATATAAAGGTTAGTTTAGGTTAGATTGATTTAGGAACAAAAGGGTTTAGTGACGATAATATCTAAAATAATTGTACGTTTAAGTACCTAGGTAGTTTTTAATCTTCATGAGTACCTAAGAAGACATCCGTTGTATAGGTACAACTTTGATAGTGAAGAATATAAGAATAAATTCAAATTGAAAATGTGGACATTAAAACAAAAATTGGTTTGTGTGGAAAAACTAATACATTTACGAGGAACAATATTAACATAATATAATAAAAGTCTAATACTAAATCTAGTTATTACTATAATATTATTGACATATACAAATAAATGATATTTAATTTTGTTTAAACTGGGAATTTATATCGTAAATAATCATAATATATTAAGTATCATACATACTAAAGTATCCTTTATTTTGTATTAATCCTGTTTAAAAATGAATAATTTTACAAAATTTAACCCAGACACAAACCGCAACTAAGTGCTAGAATAATGGTTAATTAATTTAATAACATTTAATAATACAAATATATGCTTTTGTACTTATATAACTCATGACGATTGAGCATATTTTGAAATTTTAATGTAAAATTGTTGGATTTAAAAAAAAAAAATGTTTAAATTTTGTTAGGTTTGGTATATTTATTAGCGAATTTATTTCGAAACGACGTCGATCGGGTGACTCCGTTATATTATTATTCAATTTTTGAAATTTAGAAGCGTCATAGCAAATGGACAGTTATCCCCTTGGTGCATTACATAATTTATTATATTATTTTGTAAAATCAATTCTACATAATATTAACATTAAGATATATTTATAATTTCCTATCAAAGTACGAATTGCTTATTAATATACATGCACATACCTAAACCTTTACAGACATTTTATATCGCAATAGTTGATCAGACTATATGAATTCTAAAATATTCTAAAATAATGTTATAATTGAAATAGTAAATCAATTTTTAAAAAATCAAATATGTTTTTGAATTTAATACAATTATTGCAATAACACATAATGTATATGTTTATGCTTGTGTGTGATAATAAGAAGTGTATGTATTGTTCCATTGAATGTTGTCAGGAATTCCGGGTTACAGGAAAATACTGAGGTCGATGTTATTATATTTGTGTCCACTGTCCATAGATTATGTACATATGTAACTATATTTTTTTCATCAATATAATTAACTAGAAAAACGTAAAATAACTTTATCATAGGTACTTATCAATGCTGATAAAGTTTTAAAAAATATTTAATGTAACAATGTTTATCTTACTTGTACACACTAAAATCATAAAAAAATGTTATTTAAATTTATTTATTTATAAAAATTAAACAGGTGGAGCTTTTTGTTATAATTACAATATAGCATAAATTATTTACATTTACATAATGGATTTATAAGATAGTGCATATAAATTATGTTCTAGGACAGTTTAACCTCGGATTTTAAAATTAAAATTAATCCGCTGTTAAACATTACGTTAAGTACAAATACATTTTTATTATTTAGTGACTGAATATTCATGAAGTAAGTTGGTTACAGCAATCCTAAAAATATTAATAATAATGTATATAATACGCTAATATTGTTTACTGTAGACTTTTAACTGAAAATAAATAAATATTTTATCAATTATATTTCACACAAACGCCTACTATTTATATCCTTTATTTGAAACTTTTCTTTGAGGAAATTGTAGTATTGTTGTTGAATCTCTAAAACAAAGAATTGTAATACTTATAATATATTTTATTACTATCAACATTGTGAAACTATACAACCACCAAATTCATCATGTTTTTATTTTTATATTTTGTTATTAATATAAAGTATAGATAGTAACAAAGTAGGGCGTATATCGATTCCGCCGATTTCGTATCGACTCCGCCGGCTACTGTTTAAAATATCTACATATCGACTCCGCCGGTGTAAAAATATTATATTCACATAATCACATAAACATATTAATTATATTATTTATTTTAATTTTGAATTATACAATTATTTTTTTATACAATTTAGACTACCCATGCATTTTGCAATATTATATTCACATAATCACATAAACATATTAATTATATTATTTATTTTAATTTTGAGTTATTTATTATTAATATATAACTATATATTGTCCAAATTATACTAAAATATAGACTATATATTTTAAAATACATATACACCGGTGGGGGGGGGGGGGTGATGAACAGTGTCCGGCGGAGTCGATATGTAGATATTATAAACAGTAGCCGACGGAATCGATATGTAAATATTATAAACAGTAGCCGGTGGAATTGATAGCCGGCGGAATCGATATGTAAATATTTTTAAACAGTAGCCGGCGGAGTCGATACAAACCTTTTTCCTAAGCAGGTAGTTTCGGCGGAATCAAGAAATCCCCACAAAGTAGGTATTTTTAAAACGGGTCGGGTGCAGTTGTCCGAAAAATGATAAGGAATACCATGAATTATACGATCACATACCAATGATCTATCAGTGACGCCAAACATTAAATTATGTACAGTCATGCCAGCGCAGTGATGCCCACGTTTCCCTGCTCTCGGAAAAAAAACGACAATATCCCCCGACTTGCTATGCAACACCACCTCAAGTTGGTCATAGGGTAACCACCCATAGATAATAAAGATTCTTTATAAATATGTAACCACCGTAAAACACTCTTATCAATTTTCTGACAACTGCCAGCCACCAATTTAAAATCTAGATGATTGGTTTGTTGCTTATACAAAAGGTACATAATAACATCGCATAGTTTTGCTTTTTTAATAATTATTAAAGAATGGGTGTACCAAATAATAACCTAATTTAATACATTTTGACTATAGATTTTTAGTGCTTTATGAAAATATGATTGATTTTATTGACTATATATCGATGAACTGTATTAATTATATATGTATGTGTCCGGCGAAGTAGTGTCTACCATCAAATTTTGAAAAACTATACATTTTTTCAATCTTCAACTTTAAAGTTGGCTTTTGGTTAAAAAAAGTAGAATTTCGTTGGTTTTTTTAAGTAGTGGGGGATCTACAAAGAAAGAGAAAATACCTTAGAAAAATAACCTTTAAATGATGTATCTATTAAATAATTTTTTTATTTTGTGGTTATTCAAAAAATATAAATCATAGAGACGTATGTGTATAGAAGTAAAGAGTAATTAAAAAAATATTTCGGATTTATTTGAGCAATACAAAGACAAATAAAATGTTTGTATTTTGTTAGTATTTTTTCTACTTGCTGTGATAAATTTTTTTTTCAGTCAAAAATTAAAGTAGTTATTTATACAACATTGAAAATGTCTTTAAAATCTTATGTAATATCAATAAATATATAAAAATATTTATAGAAATAAAAACTTAAATCGTCTTCGCTCAGGATCATATTTTATTTTATTTTTAGAATGAATTATCATTGGATTCAATTTAAATACATACATCACAATGACTATAGATATTCTCGAAACATATAATTATAGAGCAGCCTGATTTTTGTAATTTTTAAACACAATTGTAAACTTAACTTTTCTTATAAAAAAATATATCAATAATTTCAAGATTCTGAATAGAGTATGAAAACTTTTTGTCTAATAATTGATGTGGATTGTTCTCTTCGAATAATCTACCATTAAGAATATGGCATTATAAAATAAAAATGCACTGAATGTTGGAATTGATTAAATAAAGATTGCACTTCGCACATTCTTTTCAATATGATTTTATTTTATTTTAAGTTTAACATTTTAGTAAAATATCAAGATCCAAAACTATTTTAATTAATATTTTTTTTTTATTTTATATTTTTTTGAACCTAAGTGATTTGAATTATAGTAAAAAAAAATAATAACCTGAAAGTTCTATTAGGGTACTCCATGTTTTACCTACAGCTGTAAGTGAATACGTTATTAAATTAGCTATTCAAAACTATTGTAATTTTTAAATTCTTATCTTATTCATAATAGTACTAATAATAGTTCATAAGATAATTTCAGGAAAAGTAATGTGTAAAGCTTAGCTCTAGTTATACTTAATACATAAAATCTGTTCTTACATAGTGGTAATTTTATCGCATAGTCTGAAATATAAAATAAGAATATATTTTATTCTAATTTTTGTTAATATCTTACCTAATAAGTACTTATTTTTCAAAGTGCAACCTTATTTGACTAATGGATAGTATGCAATAACAAAATTGTTGAGCTCAGATAGGCAATTGTTATCAGTGGTGCCATCCCCGGTGACAGAAAAAGACTTTGTTACAACATGATTTCCTCCTCTAATTGTTAAATTTTTCTTTCTGACAAGTGAAACTTATTAATATTTAATATGTACGTTGTCTGAGCTCTCTGTTAAATTATTCATAAGTGAAACCTATTAAATATTTATTTAATAAATCTATAATACTACATATAGACATATAGGTAGTATGTTTAGTAATAACATTCTTACGATATAAATATGATTTGAGGAAGTTGTAATATTGATCATCAGCTAATGAATACATATTTTAATTATTTACTGTTATTATTTTATTTTGTAATTGTATTATTTATTTAAATATAAAAAATTAAAATTTATTACCCGCTCAATGTCAGAGTTAGTTATTTTTTTTATTATTAAATTAGGTTATCAACGAGTACATTGTTTAAAAGGTAGGATTATTTTTCTTCATAAGTAAGTTACTGATTTCCACCACTCTCCACATCCATTTATAAAAAAGTTTATTTTTAATTTTCTACTACATATTTTTTATGGATCTAGATCTTTTATATTTAACTTAAGATATTTAAATAAATTCGATAAAAAAATACGGTTTTGTTGCCTACATTTCAGATGGCACGAACAATTTGAACTGCTGTGTACTATACTGCAAAGAGAATGTCAGGAAATAACAGCCAATAACCTCGTAACTGTTTAACTTAACTTTTTAAATACTCGATAAAAGTGTGATGAAGAAGAAATGAAAATGTTATGAGGAGAAGTTGTTACCTAGATATTGTAATAAATATAAAATTTGTAAACGGAAAATCTGATTTGAGATGCACAAGTTTTATTGACCCTTGAAATATATTAAACAATAATAATTTAATTAATATTTTTTTTTGTTCACCTATCATTACTTAAATACCATAAAAACATACAGACTGGATCTTACAATAGCCAGTTTATTTTTACATATCATTCAACATATAAACAGATAATCAGAGTTTCATATCACTGCCATTGCATGTGAGCTGAATATAATAAGATATAAACGGTGTTGGTGAGTTGCGTCCCAATCCATAAATAACGTACGAATTGCGGCCCGGGTTTATGATAGGTGTACGTACGAATTGCGGCCATACAATAATGTATATATTACGTACACATATACTTAAATATATGTTATATAAACATTAAAATATAAATTTATTAATATTGTCGTATATTAATATTTATCTTTTCAAGAATATAATATAATAATGACATAATGTTTAAAAATTAAAGGCCTCTCTGCGAGGTCCACAAGAACAGGCCTTTTTTATGTCCCCATTTTGTGATAACACCATTTATCTTTTTTCCATTTTTTTTCACAGAGTTTTTATTTCAAATATCCTCCTGAGTGTCACCAAATTGCCCGATTTTTAATTTTCTTTTCTCTGGAAGGTGTGGGGAAGGGGTGTATTGTATTTAAATGTTCCAATTTTCTGACGACGCTATTGAACTTTTTTACAATTTTCATTCAAACGGCTTCAATTCCATGTTCAAGTTTCTTTTGTGATTAACAAAGCTCAAAGTCAAAAATTTAGGTAGACCTTTGTTCAGAGTGCTTTTCACACGGACAATTATACGTGGGATTTTCTCGAACTGGGGACCCGAATTATTTAATGATTTTGATATCAACAGGAGATAGAACAACAAACGTTATATTATACTCAGAAGTCTTATAAAATTCTTTATAAACAACAGATCAATTAGCATTTCTTTTGTATCTGTATTTATTTTTAAAAAAAATATATTTATCATTAATACCTCTAGAAACATTTCAATACGTTTTCATTAACCATTTTTTATATTTACTTGCCGATCACATTAAACAATTTAATTTGAATAAAAAATTCTACATAATATCATCGTCCGAAGTCAAAATAATCAACCAATCACGAGCGAAGCTGTGACGGGTCGGCTAGTATAATATAATATTGTAATAGTAATAGTAATAGTATAATAGTATTAATAATACTAATGATAATAATAATATCTACTATCACACTTACTAAAGTATTCCTTTTTTTTTATTAAAGCTGTTTAAAAATTTATAATTTTACAATTTTAATATTGACACAAATACATCTGCTAGAATAATAGTAATGAATAATAAATGTAATAATACAAAAGTTAATTGTTGTACTTTTATAACTCACAACAATTGAGCATATTTTTAAATTTTAATATTGTCATGTTATTTAATTTTAATTGGAAGTATTTGGATCTAAGACAAATTTAAAAATGATTTTATATTCTGTTATTTTTGGTATGTTCATTAGCGAATCAATTTCAATACGATGTCGCTCGGAAGACTCCGTTGTATTATATAGTTTTTGAGATTTAGAAGGGTCATAGTTAATAGACAGTGCACGTTGTATTAAATAATTTATTATATTATTTTATACAATTATTAACTTCACGCATTTAAATTAAGATAAATGTATCATGTTGTACTGAATTACGGATTGTTTATTAATAAATACACATCCACCTTAGCCTTAAAAGAAATTATTTACTATTAAGATAGTATAACTGATCACAGAAATTCTAAAACATTGGGAAATAATGATACGATATAATCATACGATATTATCCTAATGGCCTAACCTAACCTAACCTTGATTCATGATTCGTTTTTTGATTTTGCTAATAATTTTATTTATTTATTTTACTAGTGCCTAATATTACGTAGATTGATTTAATTTTTGCAGAAAACATTTCATTCGTAATATTATTAATATTGAATTATTATGAAAGTGAATATTATATGTCGCTTCCAGTATATCTCTATCATCACTGCTAATTATAAGGTTTAAAAATATTTAATGTAACATTGTTTATCTTACTTGTACATGCTAAAATGATTAAACAATTGTAAAAGATACTTTAATATTTATTTATAATCATTACACGGACTGAGCCTTTTTGTTCTAATTTTATTACAGTAAATACCTTCATCGTACACATTGACATAATGCATTTACAAGATAGTGCATATGTTTAACTTAATAATACATAATTTTGTTTTAAAGGCGATGGAGTGAGCCACATTGGCAATGGACATTAAACGTCTTATGGGTTAGTTAGATATATAGTAACGACTCTATTCCACGAGAGATCATGTCGGTTCTGCGCATGCCGAATGAGCGGGCTGTCGTCCGTGGTGGTCGGCAGGGCCGTCATATCCCCTCCACGAGGGTACATTTCGCCAACGAGTTGCCACACATGCTGCCTCTACGACGGCAGCCGATTCCAACTCCCAAGAATTTGGTGGGGATGCGCAGAGCCGACTCGAATTGGTACTCTCGCGGCATGATCTCGAGTGGAATAGAGTATAGTTTGAGTTTGATTGTGGAATGGTAAAGTGGGTTAGAAGTAGGCCGAAGAGTTCGTTGAGGAACTTAAAAATGTATTAAAGACAGCTGTTTGGGTGATTTTCGTATGCTATAAGTAACTTTCTGCGTTGTCCGTGAGGTCAAACCAAATCGTTTGGTATTGTGTCCCGGTTCTCTGTGTTGGGTTGGTATAAAAATAATTTTGAGGTAATGAGGTAGTGTGAGAATTGATAAATTTAAGCCAAACCGTAATTTATTAGATATTGGGGAATATAGTGATCATTTGCTAGCAATGTATTATTACTGAAATCAAGTAAAATAGTATAATATAATTAGGTACTATTATGAGCTGACATTGAATATCTGTGAATTTATAAAAGTTATTAATTGATAAGTGTTATGTATCATAAGCTATTATGATACTTGTTGGAACTACATATTATATAATATGTTAATTCTCATAACAAATTAAATACTGTTTTTAATTTATTAAATGTTAAACAAAATTATATTTGTATTAAATCATAATAGCACTAAGTCTATAATAGTCCTAAATAAGTGTAACTCCGTTCGTAATGTAAGTACAAAATATGTATATTTTATGTATTTTGTTTTTCAACAATAAATACGGATTTTAAAAGTGAATTTGACCCTCGCTATAACTTTCCTAGGTTTAGTAAATAATGCACTATTCTGTAAAGTATAAGAATTTATTCACTAGAAGGTACGTTAATACTTATTTTTTATTCTTAAATATTTTAAAATGTATATTAGGTATCTAATTATATTTATTTTATTTGTAATATTATAATATTGAGGTATGTATTTTAATAATATTTATACGAGTATAATAATTTTATGTACAATAAATAATAATTAGTGGACTTACTGGACCATCCTGTAAATAAATGAACATACACAGGTATTTGATAAATATAATTATTTTTAAATGTTTTCATGGTTAATAAAATACTACGATTTAAAATGTTAATTTGTTATTAATAATAAATAATAAATACTTCATGCTTCATTGATTTTTTTTTTATTGTGAGTGAGTTGATGAATTTATTAAGAGTAACAATGAGATTTATTATCTCTTAATTATATCTGAAATTCTACTGAACCGATTTTCATCAATATTTTTTTTTTAACGTGAATGTTTGGTGTGTAGATGAGCAATTTAATGAGAACAATTTTCAAAATGTCTTAACTAAATAAGTTTTGGAAATTGTTTTATGATACAAACGGCTCGATGTGATTGGACAGACATTGAATTGTCTAACCTATAATGAAACTATAATGGGTTTTTTTTTGTCAAAGCTAATTTTAGTTAGTTAAAAAATTGCGAAATATAAAAAAACAAAATAACATAAAAATACAAAAATACGCATTCATATTTTGCAATAATGACAATATATGCAAAATAATATTTTTATATAACTAGTTATAAAACATTTTTTTTTGTTTTTAATTATTAAATTAATTAGATCTGAGAATCTAGATAAATTGAAAGTGAACTTGAAATTAAATTATTATAATTTATAACATTATTTATAACAAAATATTGTTTTGCTCTTTTTATATTTCAGCATTTTGACCATGTTATCTGATAAATTAATCATAGCCCATTATGTACGGCTATTACGGCATTATGTACGACTCGTAATATCCACTATGGGCAACTTTATCTTTAAAACTAACAAAATACTTATTTTCAAGTACAGTTAAAATATTAAACTGATTATACAATAACCATTTGTAAGTCTATCATATTTAAGTGTTAGTTATTTGGTAAAATGTGTGGCATTGAAGTTAAAAATAAACAAATGTTTCACCTTACCCGAAAGAATTCCGCCTACATAAACGCAATCAAATATATAATAACTATAAACTATAAGTTATAACAAGCTTATAAAGTTCATATTATAGTTAATTCTAATCACAAATAATAATTATTTTATTTATTTAAGTTGTGTTGTTTATTGGTTATAGCGGTTATTGGTTAGTCTATAAGCAATATTATATACTTAGATATATGAAGTATAAAAATATGGAATCCAAAAAATGTATTCAAAACTTGTTGGATATAAGTATTTTTCATTAAGGTTTAGGAAAAGTGGCACTCAAATCACCATTATAAAAAGGATGTTATAAAATAGCCAATTGCCAATGACTTTGAATTTTTGGGGTTGACTTCTCACCCAGAAAGGTTTTTAATAGGCTAAAGACCCGTCACATTACAAACTCAATCACGTTCAGGACACAAACATAGGACCTAAAATGTTTAAAGACAGTACTCAATACTGTAAAACGAAGAACTGGTTTTACGTTTTGACACTAGGAAAAAAAATTCATACGAAATGGGATTTGTAGACTATATAAGTATTTTAAGCAAATTGATGAAGAACGGGATTGAACTAACACCACTTCAATAAATAATCAATACAGCTGAAAAATACTATTTTCCGTCAAATGAGAGTAAACTCAGATGGCTACAGTGGCAGTGTATGAAGCTAACACGCATCGAGTGCCGTGATGTAGGGAGCATTATTTTGTTATTCTAACAAACACCTAACTTGAATATTGCTAAGAATAACACAGTAAATTTATTTTTCAACGGCAGCCTATCATATGAAACGCTCATAGCTGACGACTAAAGTGAACGAAAACTGATTTAAGTGATAGGTGTAAATTCTTTTGATTTTGTGTGCTCTTTCATCTAACGTCCTCTCAGTCCACCTTCTATTTTTTTTCCCAAATTAAGCTCTCTGAATGTTCACAGAATTAAAATGGGACCATATTCTAAAATCAGGACAAAAAGTATTCTGTTTAAAATTTGATAGGACAACGAAACATAATGATCGAAAAAAATCCAATCCCGTTCTATACAAAACCTAGTACCTGTCATCTTTGTAGGCTCGTAGGTCTGGTGACTGATAAAGATTTTACTGTAACACTAATAACACTATTTCTTTACCCCAAAACATCCATAAACCCATATGAAGACCAACTAATAGAAAGACTATCAATAAACTAGACGTTGTACTTGTTAATTAAGAATTTTCTAACTGGAGCGTGTATGTAAAAAAGCATTTTAAATGCAGATGGCGATTCGTGCCATTTCTTAGTTAACAGAAAATTAAAAATGAGCTTTAAAAGAAAGACAGGATCTAATAAGATAAACCAGTTAAGAGAGATTTTCAAAATAAAAATGTTAGGTAAGCTAACTACCATTGAATTCTTTCACAAAATAATGGAATTTTGTCCCACAGCCATAAAGATGGACCGTCGAATTGATTATAATAATAATAAAGAAGAAGAATAATGGAAGAGTAAATGTGAGATCAATAATACTAAAAAATTATAAGAATAATATAGTAATATTAATACATTTTTGAAAAACTTGAAGAGGAAATTAGAAAATTTAGTGGAAGAAACAGTAGTAGGAACACGTCAGATAGAGAAGCTATACATATTTAAACTTTATCTTCAAATTAGTGATAGAAAGAAGTTGATTTGCTACACTCTATTCCATATAAGAATGTCCAAATTCGCGCGTAAATAGGTACTGATAACCGAGCCACCGACAATTATTTTTGATAATTGGTAATACTATGAGCAAATACTATATTATATTACATATTATTTGTTAACCTTACCTAAGATAACTTCCAGTGGCTCAGTACATAGTATTCATTCGCGAATTTATGCATTCTTATCATAATAGAATACAGTGATGAATGGTTAAGTGACAGAAAGAATCACACTACTACGTTAGGTACGTTGCTGTATTAACATTGAGGTTTCTTAGGTTATCTAACGAATACTGCCTAACTATATCAGGCACGTATACAGGGGGGTCTTGGGGGTTCAAGCAATCCCCAAAAATTAATAGTTATGTAATATATTATAATATGTTATATATATATTACATATTTGTAATATTGACTATTGTAATTTTTTTTATGTACCCCCCAACCTGAATTCATTTTGGATACGTGGCCTGAACTATATATTAAACCTAGAACGATAGATCAAATATTCATATTACGACGGAGTTTCAAAAAAATGCAAGTGTCTATAATTATTTTACAATAAAATAAATTAATAAATATAATTACCTATACGTTTAAGAAACTTTTGATCTGTAACAGACAAAAGTTGTATAGTAATCCAATTGTGATAAATACTAAACATAATAATAAATATTCTAAATACATATCATTTTCCATACATAAAAAAACTTGAATATTTGAGCCATTTATATGAATGATAAATATTCGATTTTTAAATCTGATTTTAGAGAAAGCATGTTTTGATTTTAGAATCATGTGTGTATTTATTTTATGTCTGTCAACATCTCTATTAGTTTCTTATAAGTAATTGTCGATAAAAAACTTTTTGCTCTTTAAAATAACTTGAACATTTAATACGATATTCTCCATTGGTGGTTCTCCATTTGTGTAATTAAAAAAGATATTGATTTTAAATTCACGGTTTTTATTTTTGAGCGTCTGAAGTTTGAATTTCGACAAAATGTTGAGTTAAAATGTATGAATATTTTCCTTTTTATATATAACATTAGAAAATTGTATGCAAGATAACTCATAAATTTGCCTAAATTATAAAAAAAAATTATTGTCAATTGTGTATCTTAAATATTTTATATTTTAAAACTTTATGACACAGCAAAAAGTTGTTTTTATCGATAAAAAAAAAACTAAAATAAATCGAACATTTGTTATGTACTTATGTATATAAATAGCACAGTAAGAGTCAAAATATTATATTCAATGTCGAAAAAATATTTTAATTTAAAAAGTTAATTTTATATAGTTGAAGCTTTAATATTTTGAACAAGGTTTCAAACTTAAATATAATCTCGTATATTTTATAAATATTCCTTATTTTTATGAAACTGGCTATTCGAACAAAGAATAACAAGTTTAGTTATTTTGTTGCAAAACAAAAATATTCTTTAGCACTTGAAACTTTTTCATATGTATACTATAACTCACCGATTTTTGAACAAAAATGTTTTGGTGTCATTATAATACCTGTAAATAAACTTCAGTTATTACTATTATTGTTATTTTTCATTTATTTACACCAAAATGAGTCAATAATAGATTTACATTGATAGACTAAAATTATAGATAAATAATCTTATATATAAAATTCTCGTGTCACAATGTTAGTTAAAATACTCCTCCCAAACGGTTTGACCGATTTTTATGAAATTTTATATGCATATTCAGTAGGTCTGAGAATCGGCTACTATCTAAGTTTGTATGGTGTGCGATAAGTGGTTCCGGAGTTATCGCCTCTTAAGTGCACAATAACAGTAGTTCACACAGTAGTTTTTTGTATTTATTTAAATGGTTGCCATTGGTTATAGATTTTATTACTATTATATTATAATTAGTAGAAATCTATATATACCTATATAAAAATGAATGTCTGTCTGGCTGTCCTTTATGCATTCCCAAACCGTTTAACCGATTACGATTAAATTTGGGACAGAGATAGATTAGACCAATGGGAAGAAGATAGGATCATTTTATAAAGGTAGAGGTCTAGCCCCAAGTGGTGCTCACACGGGGATTTTGAGATTTACAATGGAAATATTTGTTTATAAATGGTTGCCATTGGTAGCAATCTATTAACTTGGTTGTTGTTTTTTTTTTAATGTACCTAATTCTGATTTCAGTTACTTACGCATCTCATGGGGTCCGCATTCGACCGCAGGTGGATTGCCTACCTGATAATTTACTACTGCTCGCATATATTATCCACGTTTCGATGCAGTGGATTGCTTACCTAGGTGGCTTAGATGTATGTAAATAACTTGAGGTTAATCTTAACATAATATATGGGCATATGATTCAGGCAACGCTGGAAGGGACAGCTAGGATAGGACAGCTATTATAGCTGACACTTCGTGTCACGAAGTGCACGGGATCGGCTAGTATATATATATATATATTATAAAATACATTATTACGAAAACTTAGAAATTTAAAAGAAAAATTATTTTAAATTCTGAGCAGATCTATGAATGTATTGATTTTAAAACGATGTATGTTTTTTTTTCGTGTGTCACAATCACCTTAGTGGAAGTAATAATGTTTTGATTCATAATCATCTAGTTCTGGTAGGAAAGTGAACCTAATTAGTACTTAGGGGAATCAATAAGTAATAAAGTCTCAATAGTTTTCAAAATCGTTGGGAAAAATCAAAAAAATCAGGAAAAGTCAATTTTTAACGAAATTAGTTTTTTTTGTCTTACACAAAAAATAATATCCGTAGATTCATGACATTTTCACCAAATGTGAATATTAATATTTTGTGTACAACATTACAGTTTCAATATATTTTCACTCTTTCTCAAATATTAATAAACATAATAAATAATTGGTTTTTTTTTTTTTTTTGATAGTATATTTTTCACTGTGTCAAAATTGAAAGTTTGAAAATTAAAAAAAGTTGAGGGTAAATCTACAATACTTTTTTATAATCGTCTAAAATCAAAACAATCTACAAAATACGTCAAAATCAAGAAAATTTGCAACTCTTATTGATTTAGAAATGCATAAAAAATTTCTGTTCACACTTAAAGTTTGAAAATTTAACACTAGATTCTCCAGATTTTTTCTACCTTTCACAAAAAAAAAATGTACCAAAATTAAAACTTATTTTTACGAGCGTTTGAATTTAGACATTATTGTATTTCACCCATTTCTTTTTTTATGCACGGGAAATCAGGTTTAAGTTTATTTTTGCTCTTTATTTTTAAAATTTTTAAGAATCTTAACTAATAATAAAAGTTGGTAACTCTTTCACCAAAACAAGAAACATTTTAATTTACATTAAAATAATTAATTTTAATTATTATTTTTATTGAGTACACCTTTATTAAATAAAGGGTTAACGGTGACCCTAGTTCGCCATGGTCACACATATATGTAATAACATTATGTAATTAGGACGCCGCGTGTCAGCCGTTCTCGATAGCTTATCGTGTTATGTGTGTCCCGAATAAACAAACGATCATGGAACGATTTTTATATTTTGTTGTAATTAAAAAATATATTCTTTATGACTTGAAGACTTTTACATAAGAATATTATTATGATTCTTTGTTACTACGTTGGTATAAACCATATAATAATATTTCGAAACATTTAAGATTTATAAAATTTGGATGAACATTAATATTTAATATTTATGCTTATAGTTTATATTATTACCATCAAGGTCTTCACAAAATTTTTCTGATACCATTCCAAGAGCTGTGATGAAATTAAATAATAAGTACCTATATATTATTTGGTTGTGTTTAGTAAATTTTTTACATGTTACATATCACAAACAAACACAATATGAACACAACTAAAAAACGCAATTTCTGGGGTGAATACAATGAATTATTAATATAAATAATTTAATGTATAAATTAATTAAAGAATTATACATACCATCCTCTCTAATTTTTTCACTAAAAAGTTGGTTGTGCAATGTCAAATCTTTTTTTAGAAAGCATATTTTTTTGATTAATATTTGTATTGAAAAGTGTTATTAAGTATGCATATGCATTTTATTATATATATTATTTTTTGAATGCACAAAATTCTATAGATCAAATACAATATTTAAAACAAATGATTTTTTGGTCTTATACATAATTCTGACTCTAAAATGAATTTTCGTATTGTTTTAAATTGCTAGATAAACTTAACTAGGTACACTTATGAACATTGATTAAGCAAAATATTTTAAGAATCGTATTGATTTTGTTTGAATAAGGTTGATAAATGTAAAAGAATCCTGTAAATAGATTTCTATGTATTATAATAATTAATAATAATAATTGACTGTTATACAAATTATACTGTAGTTTCAGATACACTCAACTGTTAAGTCAGTCATGCCTACTCTTTTTTTTATGGTAGGTAAAAAATAAATTTTTTTTTGTCATTTGATGTTGATTTCTTATCATCCTCATCGTAATAGCAAGCAACTCTCTATATGTCATCATAAAAAATATCTTTTATAATACATATAATATTATGGAACTTACAAGACATAAATGAGAAAATTAATTAAAAAGGATGGAGTAAAATGTTACTACTTGTCTACTACTATTTTTAGGGGAATTTATAATAACTGCTATTGATGTTATTTGTTTATAAACACCTCAATGATTAAATGAAAGATTTACATTTAAAAATTAATATGATAGTTAGATAATATTACAAAAGACATATTATAACGAAAACTTAAAAATTTAAGAGAATGGATCCCTAGAATATCCAGAGATGCCACCTTATCATAACCTAACGATTTCTCATGAAACAATTGTCTCATTTTGTTAAATACTCTTTAGGGCTAGAAACTTTTACATAAGTATATTATTATAATTCATTGGTAGGTAATATGTCAGTACTATGTTGGTATAAGTCATATAATAATACTTAAAAACATTGCAGATAGGTATTTTAAATTTGAATTAATATTATTTTTTTTATGCTTGTAGTTTATACTTTATACTATTACTCACCAAGGTCTTCACAAAATTGTCTTAGTGTCTTAATATCTGTAAAAATAATCAAATTATAACTATTATTGTTATTAGTTATCTATTAACAACCCAATGATTAAATGTAAGATTTACATTGAAACACGAATATGATAGATAGAAAACATAATAAAAGTTATTATTACGAAAAATCCAAATAAAAAAACAATTTTTGTAGATTCTGAGATGAGCAATAAAATATGTATATTTATTTTACAATGAATTGTGTTTTTTTTTTGTCAGTCATCTCTTTTTGGGGCTGTAAAAATTCTTCGATTTATCAGCATCTTGTGTGAAAGAGTATTGAATCTAGTTGGTTCTTAGGGGGTCAAAAGCAAAAGATATTTCCAAAAGCTTTGGGTAAAACAAAAAAAAATAAACTAAAACCTGATTTTGTACGCAAAACCAACTTTTAAATAAATCATTTTTTACGTGCTTTACACAAAGTTTAATATCCGTCGATTCATGACGTTTCCTCCGATTGTTTTTATTAGCATTAATTGTATAAAATATACAATTTTTATTACTGTCAATAAAAGTGCTCACTGTGTCAAAAAACTACAAAGCTTAAAACAAGGTTTCTCATTGCTTGTAAGTGAAAATTAAAAAAATTGTTGGACGTAAATCCACAATATTTTTGTTATAATCGTCTAAAACTATAAAAGTTCGACAAAAAACGTCAAAATCACAAAAGTTTGTAATTTTATTGATTTAGAAATTCAAATATGTTCTGTTTGTATTTAATATTTGAAAATTTAACACAAGATTCTTTAAAAGTGTTTCTACTTTTTAAGAGACAAAAAAAGTTTACATAAAAACAATTATTTTTTGGTAAGCGTTTAAAATTAGACATTGGATACTCACACGTTAACTAACGATTTTTCATTTAAAAAAGTTCATATTTTATTGTAGCTCTAAAATACTTTTTAGGATTTGAAACTTTAACATAAGTTTATTATTATAATTCTCTGGTACAACGTCAGTATAAACCATATAATATTATTTTGGAATGTTTAGGATTTATAAAATTTGATTCAATATTATTATTTATGCTTATAGTTTGTACTATATATAACTCACCAAGGTCTTTACAAAATATTTTTGGTTCAATTTGATCAACTGTAAAAAAATTAAAAATAAGTAACTATTTTATTTTTTTGGTTTAGGTAAATTTTTTACATGTTACGCATTACAAACAAACACTTATTATAATAATGTGAACACATCTAAAAAATGCAATTTCAGGTGTGAATACAATTAATTATTAATATAAATAATTTAAAAAATAATTTAATACAAGAATTCTTCTTACCTAAAATTTGTAATTCGTCGTATACAAATTGTTCATAGAGTTTCTTATCATTTTCTAAATTAATTACCATTTTGATTATATTTTTATTGAAAAGATGTAATACGTATTTAACCTACGTCACTATTTTGCGTTTTATTTAATGTAAATATTAATACTGTATTTTAAGGTCTAATAAATAATTCTGACCATAAAATGCTTTATCATATTGTTTTAAATTGTTAGATAAAAACCTATCAACACTGATTAAGTAAAATATTTTAAGAATCGTAATGATTTTGTTTGAATAAGTTTGATAAATGTAAAAGAATCCCATAAATATAATTTAGTTTTAATTGGAATATATGTTTATACGTTTTTGATAGTATCCACAAAGGATATGTCTAATACAACTATCTGGTTTTTATATCATAAAATACAAAATATATTATTAAAAAATTAAATAAACACAAATTATAATACTTATAAAAAGTATTAAATAATAGACCAATTTATCTCGATTGCATGGTTATATTTGAGAATATTCACTTTTAGAGTGAGAGATATCATCAACAAAAAAACAAAAGAACTTTCCATTTGTACAGATAACAAATTTAAATTATAAATCTGATATGATATTATAATTTATAAGTTAGAACTTGTGAATTGTGATTATTCTACATGGAAGTCGTTAGATGAAAATGCATTCATATTTCATAGATATCAACAAATAAAAAATTATATCCTTTCATGGATAATAAATTTGATAAAACGTAGAATAAATTCAATGAATAACAATACATATTTAAAATCGATAAATTAATCAAAATGTGTGAATGACTATTATAACAAAGACTGTGGCTCGTAAAAATGTTAATTTTTGACAGTTTTGGGATTCCCGTTAATTCCTAGTACCGATCTTTTCAACAATTCCGGGGATTCTTGGGATTTTTTCCTGGGATGGATCCCTAGAATATCCAGATGGGCCAAAACTACCCTAAACTACCGATTTCTCATTAAACAATTGTCTTATTCTGTTTAACATTCTTTGTGGCTTGAATCTTTTACATAAGTATATTATTATAATTATTCTTCAGTACTATGTCGGTATAAGTCATATAATATTATTTCAGAACATTTCTGATTTTGTAATTTGAATTAATATTATTTCTCATGATTATAGTTTATACTATTACTCACTCGCGAGGTCTTCACAAAATTCTTTTGGTATCATTGGCATATCTATGTAAAGAAATAAAAAAAAAAGATCTGTTATTTTGTTGGGTTAGTTTATTTTATTAATATATTATATCACGAACAAAAACATATAACAATAATACAAACACATCTATACTCTATAGTCTATAGTATGCAATTTCTGGGGCGAAAACAATGAGATATTAACATAAATAATTTAATTGCAGAATTATACTTACCTTTCTTATCAATTTGATTAGCTATGATTTTATCGTAGAATGCCATAATTGTTGCTAGAAAGCATATTATTTGAACAAAATGTTATAGATCGAAAAATAATAATTATTATTATACCCGACTTTTGGTCTAATAAATAGTTCTGACTATAAAATACATTTTCATATTGTTTTAAATTCCTAGATAAAATCGTAATGATTTTGTTTGAATACGTTTGATAAATATAAAATGATCCTCTAAATATAACACTATGTATTATTATAATTTATAGTAATAATTTACTGTTATTTAAGTACTGTAGATTCTTAAACACTTGACTTTTATTTCAGTCACACCTACTATTTTTACATATCCATTAACCATTGTACATTCAATTTTGCATTTGGTGTCTGTGTTCCTATACCTATCCAATTATGACCGGATACGGGATAACGACAACCAACAATTTAACTCATAGCAGTCTGGTTAATAAAATCATTGTATACTAAAAACGATTCCAAGTGAAGATAGCCTGACAGCCTACGTCTTTCGTATAATTTATTTTATGGAACTATTTGTGAAGTTAAAGCAATTCATTTTGCCATGAATAATACAGTAGCTAGGTTGAATTATTTTTTGCCAAAAATATTGCGTATTTTGAATATTTTATTGTGTGTATAAAATGAATAAAGCACCTGCATACTCTTCAATAACGTCTCTCGCTGTCCTTTGTTCTACTAGACAGTATCAGTACTTAAGCACCACACATCTTAATATCAACCAGTATCATCCATGTACAAATCTTGGGGGCAACGTTGGATATTTTTCTGGAATGCTTTAATTAGCGAGCTAACATTTGATTTGTGTTACTTATACTCCTATTATAGTCCTATTTCAGCGTTGTCCATAGGCAGATGTAGGTCAGGTAAGAATTTAAAATACATACATTTTTTATTCAAAAGGTGTACGGTGCATTGGCTCAATTCTCGAGGAATGTAAGAGAGTAAAATATATATTATCTGATCATATTTTCCAGCTGTTATTATTGCACAGAATCATTCTGATACATTATAAATCATATTCGTTTTAGTTTATTATATTTACGTTATTAAACGTCTGTACAACATATCCTTTCCAACCATCCCGTTTAATTCTAGTACATTATCAACATTATCATCATCATGATTTTATTGAGAGGCATCATTTCTGAATAGATTTGCATACTTTTTACCATCATAATATGCACGCTCAACAGTAGGAATTTAAACAACAATGTACAATGTTTTTATTAGCATTAGCATTTATTTAGCATTGTTATTAACAATGACATTATAGGCCGAAGAGGAAAAGCACTTCGTAAACTATAAAACGTACTTGGGAATAATGAATGTATAAACTCACTTCCGCATTGATTGCAATCCTTTAAATATTGTATATGTACTTTAAATTTCTCACGGCTACCTGTGATAGTTAATTTTTAATTAAAATCACCTTACAAAAAAATATACGCATAATATATATTAAATTTAAATATTTTTTACTAAAGACGTTTAAACGGTTATTCCATATCAAGCAACACTGTTTGTATGTGTATAGTGTAATTTACTGTGAAATATATTAAAATCCCCTTACATACACTAACACGCAAATATATTATCTACAATATTATGTGTTCTGGTTATCACTGTCATTATTTAATAAATGGGTCAGTCTGATACACTTTTTATGTGAAAATATTCAGAAAATATACTTATATATAAATATGATAATATGATGGTTGAAGAATTCGATTATATAGGTACATTATAATAGTAATAATAATATTTCCACATAGATTTATTTTAAAATCAACAAAGTAAGTAATTTATTTAACATCCATGACAAGTTTTTTTTGTATTTAACTTTTTACTATTTTTTCAGTGTTATTTACATGATAATTTTTTTTAACACAAGATCCTAAAATCAATAGCTTTGTTTTAGTAAAATTGTCAGTTTGATTACCATAATAAATGTTAAATCCCTTCAAAGGGTTATGATCTATAGAGAAAAAAAATGATTTTGGTACTTCTAACTTAATTAAAACAAAAAAAATAAGAAATGGGATTACTTAAATATTTTGTATGAAAAAGTTTAGTTTATGTTAAATGCAAATCAAATTCATAAAATACGTTAAGATTAAAAAAATAAAAGTGATTTAATGATTCAGTTTACTATAAAGATCAAATAGGTTAAGAAAAATATACATTTGATTTAGATGAACAAAAAGTAGTTTAATTCAATTATGCTAAAAAAAAAATGAGATGGATGTGAGCTTAACGATTGAAAAGAAAAAAAATTGTTTTTATGTGAATAACATCAGATGATAATTATGAAGTTAAAAACCAAAAATTACACTTCCTCGGTGAGTTTAAATATTGACAGTTACTTACTTACTTACTCCCATGTAAATATTATTACTCAGTGGCGGCTCGTGCTATGGAGCATAGGAGCACGTGCACCACCTATATATTTTAAGAATACTAAATTGCTCAACAGCAATAATTATAATTTGTATTACATAATATTTATGAAAGAGATTAATATTTATTGACAAAAATGAAAATTAGTTTGTTGATTAATTAGTTACTCATTTAACATTAGGGAAGTACTATAATAGGTGATAATTGATAAGTGATAGGTCGTAGGTGTTGTGGACTATAGTGCAGCTGTACGAGTTACGATGATAATGATGCCGAATGCCGATTAACGTGGATTGAGCACAGTGCAAATGTGATCGGTTTGCACATGCGCATATGCATTTTTATCCCTACTACTCGCGTAAAAATGATGTATCTGTCATGGTATCTTGTTCACAGATGAGGGTGTGCTCACAGCAGCGGCGGCGTCGCCTTGATGGTCGGATGATGGGTGGCGGTCGTTTTCCAGACGTTCCGCTATCGCGTACTGTAGTAATACGTCTTATAATTAGAACTATTTTTATCAACAACGTTTTTTCTAATGTATCTAATTTATTATTAATTATTACTATATATATATTATAAAGTATTAAATATAGGTATTTTACTATTTTATATATGTGCATTGTGCACCACCAACTATTTTACCCACGAGCCGCCACTGTTACTATTATGATATGTAGGTATCATACTTTAATAGTTAATACCTAGTTTAATGTAAATAACAGAATCCCTTAATGTAAGATTATCATAGATATTTTTTGAGATTACTTGTAATATTATTATCATGTGAAATTATTTTAAGTGGAAATGGTGTAAAATATATGTGACCCACTTATTACTTTTATAAATATTGTATATAGTATAATATATTATAATATGTATTCAGATGTATACATAAATGTGTACATTTTTAGGTGTTTAACTCTACATAACTTTTAAAAGTACGATATTGGCAAAGTCATAGATAACAAAAGTTTTTCAACATTTCTGGTCACTGAACCTGTATTTCACATCTTCTTTTGTCAACTTATTGACTCCTCACACATCTTTACTGAATCATCAGAATTTTTGATAGTGTACTTATTTAGAAAACAGCTCTCTTCAGGGCCGTTAGACTCAGAATGAGCATTCAGCATTCAACTCAACATCGAATTGGTGGTCAAAGATAAAATGGATTACTTAACAAGATTCAACCAAATCCACAAAATTGATATCTTGTCGCTACAATAAATCCATCCACCGAACGAAAGTAAAATACAAATATGTGGTTATATTGCAGAATTTAAACTCGCAATAGTGTTATACGATTGTAGGTAGGGGATTGTAGCATACATTTAGAATATTATTAGAAACTGAAAATAACTCAGCTTGCCGGAGGTAAATAATGTATGTAATATGTAGCAATTGAAATTGGAGAAATTACAATATGTTGCCATTGGGCCCTGGGCAGTTCGGCCCCGTGATAACAGACCAGATTTAATCTCATGGAATAATCGCTGAAATCGGGGCCAAACGAAATGAGTACAAGTAGATCCCCATGATAAGTGATAAGAGTGGTTATACTGTGGTTACCCTGTGACCAACTTGAGGTGGTGTTGCATAGCAAGTCGAGTAATATTTTCGTTTTTTTTGTCCGAGCGCAGCGCAGCGAGCGAGTGGCAACGTGGGCATCACTGTAAATAATTTTTAAGTTTGGCGTCACTGATGGATTGCTGGTATATTGTGGTATAAGATAAAAATGGGGATCTTGTTGGTCGGGGATCTAGGTGACGCGTCACCGAACGATTTGAGGTTAGAGTTCGAACTCAGAACTACGCTTATCATCTATAATTCTTATCACGAAGCCGAACTGCCCCCATCCCGTTGCCACTGTGCTACGGCGCTTATAATAACATGTTATCTCCACGTCGTTAGTGTTCGTCAAGTTGGCACCGACAGTTAGTGCCATAGCATCAAATCATACAGCATTATATTGCTACTAGTTTGCTAGCATTCGCTACACCTTAAGAATTTTCTACTTGCTTCAATTTGTTAATATGCCAGTATGAGTGTGCTATCTTGACCAGTACAATTCTCAAACACCTCAAAATGGGTGTCAAAATCTTTCTACGAAATTCCTAGTTTTTTAGAATTTGCCACCGTTTATGTTTTTACGGAATCCCGGAAGCAATATTTCGCACGATTATAGGTGGTTAGGTAAGATTTGTAAAGGATACCGAGTTCAACTCTTTATAATGTTTTCTTAGACCCGTTAAAGGTTAAAATATTTAAATCCTGGACAGCCACAGAAACGAATTTAGAAATTAGCTGTTTTTAGAAGGATGGTCTTGGGGAAAATCTTTGTACCAAAAGAACCCTAAAAACACGAAAATCTAAATTCAAATGATCAACGAAATTCTAAATAAATTAGGTATACTAAGAATCCATCATAATAGGAATCATAAAAAGAGACAAGATAAAATGAACGGGAATGTATACATAATATGACGAATGCCCGACATACTGTCGGACTCAAAACACTATTCATATTTTATATATAGTGCTGTTTTGTTGAGTTATAAAAATAAACATATGTGTAGTATATTTGATCTTTTCAATTTTTAATTTCCTTATGAAATACTTAAGTATAAAATGTAATTAAAACCTCATTAAAATATGGCATCTGAAACACTTTTAGTTTACAGATTATAATCACTCTAAATGACTTACCAAATCGCATAGCAAAAAAGTAGTTGTGAAGTCCATTATTAGCTAAACAAAATAATATTTCATACGTTTAATTAATTCTTAAATTGTCATTACATAATAGTATGACCTATATTATCTAGATAACACAAAATAGTTATGTATAACTTTAACTGATACGTCATTTTAACAAATACGTGAACCAAAAGTTATTAGTATTATAAACTTATTTCTACTTACCTTCAAAGCCAATTGATGTTAATAGCACTGTTAGTTGTGTACCAAAATTATTAAAACAATGCCGGAAAAATACAATTTATTGAAAGAAATGGTTAGTGAAAATTGTTACCAGATGTAAAAAAAATTTTTTTAAAAGTTAAAGATAAAATTGGTTTTTACTGTTTTAAGAAAATGAACTATTGTTCTAAAGAAGAAGAAGTAGGTAATAAAATATGAAAGAATGGAGTTGAATTTTGTTACATGATAATTTATAACCGATAAACCTTAACATTATTGTTTGAATATTATGCAGATAGGTTAGGTATGCCTAGTACGTAAAATCTATATGCTTCAACATGGTTATGTTGTTTTATTAAATTGTTAAATGTATTGTTTACTAATTACTAATGTGACTAATATAACGTCACTTACTTTCGCAGGCTAAAAAACAAAACAAAATGGTAATAAATAAATAAAATGTGTATAGAGTATGCTCACTTTATTATAGTACCTACTACCTATACTTTTTTACTATAGTATATTCTGTATTAATTATAATAAAATTATATGAATGTCGAGTACTTAATCAATAAACGTGATTGGTTTTTTTAAAATTAAATGTTATTATAATTGTTATTATATATTTATTTTTTTTTTTTAAACTTTAATACATTTAAATTTATTATTTCTAATTACTGATTATTTATAGATTTAAATGTACGATGTACCTATTATATTGTGCGGAAAGTGCGTATTCATTATTAGATACTGAACGAAGGGAAGGAATGTATTGATTTTACAAAGATGTGTAAATTTTTACCCTAAAGTGGTCAAAATAATGCTTCAATCTTCAAACTATTATATTTATTTTAAAAAAATATTATGATAATATGCTTAAGTTTTATTTTTAATTTCCAGTAATCAAACTAATGATGAATATTGTATTACATTTTCAAATATAAGGTAATGAAATTAAAAATGTTATACATTTTGAACTACAATATAATCATTACTATAATTTAGTTTTGAATTCCAACAAAACAAAATGGATTTGTCTAAAACTGTTTGGCGTAAAAATTCCAGTTTTCAATATTTTTGTTTGTTTTTCGAGATTTTTTTTGATAAATGGGGATTTTCAATACAACATTTCCAACTAGATCCAATTTTCCACCAGAAACCATCGTTAAAATCGAAGATCTAAATATTTTTCTACTAAAAAATATGAAAACAAATCAATACATTCATCACACTTCTCAGAATTTTAAGAGTTTTATTGTATTAGTATAGAGTATACCGACCATTAGATCGTTATATGTTGTGTACCTATGTGTTATTAAAACCCTATTTCTATTTGCTTGTATAAAACAATGCAACTTATATGGTAAGTGAATAAAATAAAAAATGTTTAATATTTTACATGTATATAATCAACCTAATCTTTTAACTTTACTGTTAACTTATAAATAAAAATAAAGCAAATACAATTTGTGTAAATTAATTAAGCGTATTGTCTATAATATGTCTATAGGGGATAATAGGTAGTATTATGATGGATATAATGATTGTGATGAATGATTAAAAATAACTTAAAAATAACTTTTAAATCCATTTGTTATTTGTTAATCGTTTATAGCAAAACCATAAAAGCTTATCAAAAAAAATAATATCATAAATGTACATTGCACATAAGCATCTTTAATATTTAGACTATAATTTGTATTATAATACAACAATAGCCTAATTTCATATATTTATTTAAAAATAAAATTATTGTTTGTTGTTACTTATTTCATGACCACAGTTTTCCACCCAAAATATGCTCGTCAAAAACACCACTGTTAATATTAATTGAACTTTAAAAAAAATCATAGTTATTATTCAGATTATTACGAAAAACAATCAAACAATTTGTAATTCAAGAGTAAAATATAATTATTTTCTGAGTAGGTATACGATGTTAAACTCTGGGGTTTATATATTAACAACTTGGTACACATGTTAACCATAAACACTATAAACACGTTATACTAAATCAATATCTGTTTTTTTAGGACCCATATGAACAAATAAAGTACACATATGGCTTTATTATTTTTATTATTTCTCAGTAAGTTGTTAATATAAATTACAATAACATTGACAAAACCACAGTTTGAATAGGCACGTTGCTATAATCGGACAATTACTATTTACAGTCTATCTACCGTGGGTGATGGACATAGGCTAAAATGCTGGCCGTTTTGTTTAATTGTCTTGTCTTTTACGGCCGGCCGTGCCCGACGTACCGTTGCGTCCACTCGTGGCCGCGTTAGGTTTTGTTCGGTTGAACCAGGGGTACGAAACTCCCTGCGTTGGCCGAATCAGGTGATTGTGGCCCTGAACACGGTCTCCAGGGGGGCGTGGTATAAGTTGTCAATTAAATATATCATATCAATGTTATCACCATACAATTCCGAATAGTGAACGATACCAAGCCAACTCCGCCATAATAGTCTTGGAACCGTTTTCGTAATATTGGTAACCATGGGTCTAACATCATGTTGATGCGTGGAACCGTTTTCATATTTTTCGTAGGTTCAGACTTCAGATTATAGGTAACCCAGACCCCCATCAGCTGATCGAGTTTCGCTTCTTTATAAATTGTTCTATGGTTGAACCGGTTGTAGTGCGGAGGAGCGTCTAAACACAGGAATGCACCTTATGCGTATTGCGCATGCACGTAATTTATTCTCCACTATCATGTATTCATGTTTGACTGTTATCAATATATTATTATTCAGAATTTAAACATTCTTTACATTTTTCTTGTGCTTCGACCACATTCATAATATCTTTTGATATTTGTATACTACCATAAATTGTATATTATTAAAAATAATTTACTGCAAATTTGAAAAGTTAATTATTTTCTAAACTGGTTGAGTCGTCTTCGTCTTACAAACATATTTTATTGTAGAAATATTATTGTAAGTATTACGTGTTATATAAATAATATAATATAATAATAATAATAATTAAAGTTAAATGTTTGTACAATAATAATTTACAGTTTGTTATTTAATTTTAGTTCTTTAAACATATTAAATTGAGTATTAACAATACAATTCACAGATATCTTAAACATACAAATTCAATATTATCTATACGACTATATACCTATATAAATGTAGGGTTACCATATTTTATTTGACAAAAACCGGGACAAACTCTTTTTCTTTTTTTTTATTGATTTTTGATGACCCAAATATAATTTGTAACACACATTATATACTCGTTCATAATAATATTTGAAGTTTAATTTTTATTTTAAATTATTTGATATTTTTAAATTAAAGAATACATAATAAAATATACAACATTTTTAATCCGCGTCCGACGTGTTCTTCGTCGGCAAAAAAAGTCTGAGTTGTTTGATACTTGGCTGAACTATGTACTTTTTGAAGCAATGTTTTGTTGGCAAGAATTGACTCATAAAATAGACAACAAGACATGTTATCGAAACTTGTTTTTATTATTAACGAAGCCTCAACAGTTCTTATATCTAATTTATTTCGTGATTTTATCCATATGCTATTCATTAATGAAAACACACGTTCTACTGTTGCATTTTAACCAGGTAATGAGAAAGAAAATTCAACAACTATAAATAGACAATCAATATTGTTATATTAAGTTCTTTAAAATGTTTAAATGCTGATAACCAACGTTCTTCGAGTGATGTGTTGTGCCATTCTTCACTTTGTTCTTTGAAACATTTGTTGAACATTTTAAATTGATCAAAAAAATTGTTTTCATCAATGCAAATCGTATTACAACGGAAAAACGAAGAACGTATTAGACAAAAATCGTCGGGAAAATAATTTAAAAATAGATTTTTTCAATTTTTCATTTAATAATTATATTCAATCAATTATTCAACTTGTTATTTTTATCATGGCTATATTATAGTTTTTCCATCAAATGTCTAATAAAAGACATACATTAGTTATTTCTCTCATTCCGGGATATTGTGCTGTCCCGAAACATATTATCGGGACACCGGGACGCCATACTCAAAACCGGTACTGTCCCGGCCAAACCGGGACGTATGGCAACCCTATATAAATGACATAATCTTAATAGTAAATACTTAAAGTACATAAAGTATAGGTAACCATAATTCAAATTGTTGATCTGTTGGATTTCATATTAAGAGGATATCACACAGGAATTTGTTGATATTTATACATCCTTCGAGAAAGAAACTTGGCAGTGAGCATAACAATTAAATGACAAACTGTAAATAATAATAATAATTACATTATATTATTTATTTAACACGTAATACTTACAATTGATGGAAATTGATGTTTTTGAGAATTTTAGCAGTAAACATAACAATTAAATGACAAACTGTAAATCATTATACCATTTAATTATTATTATTGTATTATATTATTTATATAACACGTAATACTTACAATAATATTTCTACAATAAAATATGTTTGTAAGACGAAGACGACTCAACCAGTTTAGAAAATAATTAACTTTTCAAATTTGCAGTAAATTATTTTTAATAATATACAATTTATGGTAGTATACAAATATCAAAAGATATTATGAATGTGGTCGAAGCACAAGAAAAATGTAAAGCATGTTTAAATTTTGAATAATAATATATTGATAACAGTCAAACATGAATACATGATAGTGGAGAATAAATTACGCGCATGCGCAATACGCATAAGGTGCATTCCTGTGTTTAGACGCTCCTTAGTGCGGGATGGGGGCAGTTCGGCCGCGTGATAAGAATTATAGATGATAAGCGTAATTTTGAGTTCGAACTCTAACCTCAAATCGTTCGGTGACGCGTCACCTAAATCCCTGACCAACAAGACCCCCATTTTTATCTTATACCACAATATACCAACAATCCATCAGTGACACCAAACTTAAAAATTATTAAAGTGATGCCCGCTCAGTGATATCCACGTTTCGTTCAAAAAAACGAAAATATTCCTTGACTTGCTATGCAACACCACCTCAAGTTGGTCACAGGGTAACAACAGTACAACCACTCTTATCACTTATCATGGGGATCTACTTGTACTCATTTCGTTTGGCCCCAATTTCAGCGATTATTCCATGAGATTAAATCTGGTCTGTATCACGGGGCCGAACTGTCCAGGGCCTGGTGTAGTGCCAGATCGATGGGTGTTTGTTTAGTTTTATCACAGAATAGATAGAACTAGAAGGGACACTTTAGATGTAAACAAAATCGTGACGGGCCAGTGGCCTAACTTTCTAACGTGCACAATTCTTATCAGTTATCATTATTAATTTGATAAGCGTCTTTTCATTTGTGGCGTCCCGTTATTAAAAATGTACTAATTGAGAATAATAAGTTTAGTTTTAAAGACTGGTCACACTGATTTCGCGTTAGGAAGATGGCTGTCACGATTTTCGTCCGGGCTTATGCTGTATGTGTTAATTCTCATCATTGTTGGGGGCCTTGGTTTTATTACCCATAACTCATAAGTGTTTTTGTCAACCGTGGTAAGCCTTGAGACAGTATCTTAGTTTGATTTAATGACTCCCGTCGTACAATAGTTGCAAACAGTCACCGGCCCGGTCTGAAATTATATAATAATATGTATATTTACTAATACGCGTTTTCGTATCTGTCGTAAGATGCTGTCACTTTTCCAGCGAGGGCCGAGGACCGTCCGTGGAGTTGCCGTTCGGGTCATATTATTTTTTGTATTTGTACTATCCCGTGATAGCCTGATATCATGTGTATTGCCTTGTGTATTCATATTATTTATTTGTAGTTTCTGGGCGCCCAAGATTATATATTTGCATTGGGTTATATTATATATTATATTATTATGTATTTCGCATTGCGCTTTATAACCATTTATTGTAGTTATATCATATATAATATTTTATCTTGGGTAACCCTTCCATTTTCAACACCTCGCAAGTCGTTGCCGCTAACTACGAATTATTGAAAGTAGGTAATAAGCTTTAAAGTTTAAGAGTAGTATCATTATTCAGGGACTGTAACCGAACCGAAAAAAACCGGTTAATTATGAACCGGAACCTGACGGTACGGACTGCGGACATTATAATACTTTCGGGTTTCGAAGGTGGGCATTAACTTACAAAAAAGTTAAAGTAAAGTTAAAAAGTTATTTTTGTTTTTAATTTATTAACTTATTTAATTAAATGTTGTATTAATTTAACTTTTTATAGTTAATTATCGTTATTAAAAACAACACAATTAAGCACGAAAATAGAGGAGACTTTGTCACTTTGCACCATAGAATATTATTATTAAAAATAAAATTCATTTGAACATTTCATAAATATTTATAAATTAAAATTTTTTGTTAGTATTTTATTTGGTAAAGATTACGGTCTATGGTGGGAATTATTTGAAAAAACTCCCGATTGTTGAGAGTCCCGAATAATTCCGCGTTTCAAAATTATTAATTTTTATACTCAACAATAAAATATATTATTATAAATACGCATAACATAAATATTCCATTATATTATTATGATACAACGTTAAAAAAATAATAATAATAAAGCTCGGCCAAAAGAGGTTCAAAATTAATGTTGTATCAGAGTTTTGTAATAGGTTATAGTTTTACAATCAAAACTCAAAACAATATTATTATTGCCAACTGTGAACTAATGGGCTTTTTGTCTTTGAGTGTTTGGTTTAAGGTCGTACGGTGTCGATGTTAGTAAATACACGGTTTTAAAATGTATAACTAGTTTAAAGCAAATGTCTGCCCCGTGTGTCGCCGTGCTTAATAATATTATTACATGTGCGTTAACGACATTTAAAAAATATGCATAATATTATATAGCTTGCACCTGTACATTTTGTTTACAACAATATTATCATAGTTCAAACTATTTAATATTGAACACACGAATTTATTACAGCACGGAAAATAATAATAATTTACACTTAAAAAAAAACATTTTATATATTTTAGAAAATTGATTCAAAGTTTATACTATGCATGATTTAAGTAGATGTTTACCGAAACTTTTATAATTAGTAGGTAATCGTATACAGAATACATTGGATATCTGATTGAAATTGGGTTTAAAAATACTAAGATTGTTCTTTACCAGAATTTAAATCGATATTTGATCGACAGGGCAATAGCTTCTAGGTCAGTGTGGAGTAGAATTTCTTCGGTGGGTAGGTTATTATTGACCAGGATGGCTACGCCCCCACTGGATCTGATGCAGGAGTCTCTGTTTTTTTTAAATATGTTGAAGTGATGAAGAAAGGGATTACTTTTGTTATTAAAATTAGTTTCCTGTAGGCATATGATTATAGGGCTGTGGTCCTTTATAATAAGTTGAAGTTCTTCGTATTTACAGAAAAACCCATTGATGTTCCATTGAATAATGTCGCTAGTCATTTTAGTAATTGTATGTTATGTGATCAGAATATTTAGTGTTTGATTATCAGTGAGTGCAGATAGGGATTAGTTTTCTTGAAGTGGTGGTGAGGCTTGGAATAAGAAATTCGCAAGTCTGGTGATTAGAGATTTGGTGTAGCGATCTGTGATTTTAGGACGAATAAGGTCAATAAGGTTCATTAGATATGTAATGTCCGAGTTAATATCCTTGCAGATACTATGAATATTCATGTTTTTGTTAGTGAAATTTTCCAGAACATAAATGAAATTTATTAACGATATGTGTTGATTTTCATTGAAGACGTCTTCGGCAGGTTTGAGGCCCGAAACCATTTTTTTATGAATTTCGGAGGAGGAGTTCGATCTGGATCTGTCAATTTTTGCTTTTTTTGATAGACTTCTACTTCTATCTGTGTTATCTTTATTTGTTGTTTTATTTGGCGAAGGAGGAGGGGATGATGTTACTAGGGAGACGGTGTCAGAAAGAGGTCTTTTGGAATGTTCGTTTAATGGCTTCTGAGTCTCATTAGCTGTATGAGTTGGGCTTGGCGATGTGAGTTGAGAATTTTCGATTGTATGGTAATCCTCTGTGATTCTTTCCATTACTTGAGGTGTGGTGGGAGAATGGTTGGAACTGTTTAATGTGAGGGGGTTTATATCCTTTTCAGTGGTGTCCAATTTTGTGAGGGGAGATAAGGGGGGTCCGATGAACGAGTCAGGTTGCGTGAGATCGGTAATGTTTTGTGGGCTGAGGTCGGTTTTCTTGCATGTGTTGGATGTGTGTCCAGTGGATTTACACAGAAAGCACGTAATTCTACCGTCGGTAAAGAATATTCTGAATTCTGTGTTGTTATGGAGTAAAGGTTATTTGTTCATCAAAAATTTACCAAAAAGCAGCAAAAACCACTTACTAGCGATATACAACACAATATGGGATAACAACATATTCCCTAAGTCTTGGAAACATGGGCATGTGATTCCTATTCTCAAGCCTAACAAAAATAAATTCTTAGCGGAAAACTACCGACCTATTTGCCTCCTAAATACATTATGTAAACTTCTGGAAAAAATAATCAACCGCCGGCTAATATGGTTCCTCGAAAAATTTGATCATCTCACACCCATACAAAATGGATTTAGACGGAACAGAAGCACAATGAATAACCTTATAACGATCAAAAATGAAATTAATATATCCTCACTAAATAATCAAAAAATGGGAATGATCAGCTTTGACATTGCCAAAGCATATGATACGGCCTGGAGACCCAGAATTATAGATAAACTAAACAAATTAGTTGCCAAGGGTAATATGCTTGATTTCATCTTCAACTTCCTCAAGAATCGTACATTCCAAGTACAAACCCCCAACACACTCTCAGACACCTTCTCTCAGGACAATGGAGTTCCTC
This sequence comes from Neotoxoptera formosana, assembly GCA_022818045.1. NCBI lineage: Eukaryota > Metazoa > Arthropoda > Insecta > Hemiptera > Aphididae > Neotoxoptera > Neotoxoptera formosana. The sequence continues at coordinate 61,231,067 of CM040632.1, read as the reverse complement.
AAGGCTCCACGATTTCCGTAACTCTGTTTCTGATTGCCATCAATGATATATCTGAAGAAATAACTCGTCCAAATATACCCCTACTATATGCCGATGATTTTACCATTCTCTGCAGAAGCTCAAATATTAGTTCTATCCAACATATCCTACAGAATTCCACCGACAAACTCATATCCTGGTCAAAAACATCAGGCTTCCGTTTTTCCCCAGAGAAAACCAGTCTTATAATTTTTAACCAAAAGAGGATAAGAAGCAAGGTCATTATTAAATTAGGAAACCATACAATCGAAAATCAACCAAACGCTAAAATTTTAGGCGTTAACCTCACATTCTAAACTTAAAGAACACCACCCTGCCAAGACTCAACATTATTAAAACCCTTTCTCACACCTCATGGGGAGCCCAATCTCAAACACTTCTTAAAATACACAAAGCTCTTATCCTATCAAAACTTGATTATGGTGCTCCAATTTTTTCAACAACCAAACACACACACCTTAAAATATTGGAACCAATCCACAATTCCGGAATTCGCCTATCAATTGGTGCTTTCCGCTCCAGCCCCATCAAAAGTATCCTGAACATAGCAGGAATTCCGTCCCTCGCAGTACGGTGGAAAGAACAAATTACCAAAACAGCAGCAAGAATATCAAGATATCCCCAAGCCATAATACACCACCCAAAACACACCTTTAACCACGATTACGTAAAATACGATCTTGGAAACATAATACATACAGATACCTCTTCATACCCTCCGTGGCACCTAAATATGAACATTAACCTAGACCTACACAGATTCCCTAAGAAGTCAACCTGCCCAATCACATACAGAAATTTATTTGAAGAAAATTGTTATAACGCACAGCCACAAACACACATATACACCGACGCCTCCAGTAATGAAGGGCGCGTTGGAATGGCTATAATATGCAACGGAACCACAATCCAATGGAAACTCTCAAACAAGTGTTCAATTTATACCGCCGAAGCTTTGGCAATTCTCAAAGCTATTGAACACACTATATCCAATGTAAACGACAACAATATAACAATTTTCAGCGACTCCCTCTCCACCCTTACCAGTATTCAAAATTTTTACACTCCTTCCGACATTGCCAGGAAAATTCAGAACACCCACATCACGGCATAAAAATCGGGTAAAAACATTACATACACATGGATTCCTGGGCACTGCAACATAACCGGAAATGAACAAGCAGATAAGGCAGTCAAACTCGCTCACTCGTCTTCTAATGCACTAACCTTACCCTTGTTCTCATATAACGATGTCAAGAGAATTATCGAAGACGACACACTTCAAATGTGGCAAAATGAATGGAATGAAATGTCCACCAAACTAAATGAAATCAAGAACTCCATTCAGCCTTTTCTCTTCCCAGCCAACACTTCAAGAAAACACGAAACCTCCATCAATCGCTTCAGAATAGGACACACCTTCATAACACACTCACACTTAATGAATAAGGAAGACCCCCCCATTTGCACAGGTTGTGGGGTGCCCATCACAGTGAAACATATACTAACGGAATGTAGAATTTACGACGAGGAAAGGGAAAAATTCCACTTAGCAGAACACCTAGAAGAAATACTCAACCCAGAGCCCAACAACATCTCCAAACTCATTCAGTTCCTAGTTAAAACATAACTCATAAATAAAATATAAAACATGTTATATAATACCTAATAAGTAAAGCCATTGTTCTTTTTTTTTTCTTTTTACTATTTGTTATATCTTAAAATACCTCTCTATGTTTGTATGTATCTTACTGATATTTATGTAATGTAATAAGTATATTAAATGTAGCACGTCCAATGGCCTCCGTCGCCGCGGATAGTTAATTCAATAAAAAAAAAAAAAAAAAAAAATCGATATTTACTACCTAATGACTAATGTTACAGATTATTACTTAAATAATAGGTAGGTACGTACAAATAAATTGTTCAAAAAAATAGAAGTCATTCAAAATATATTTTGTTTGTCAAAGTTTGTCAACTTTTATTAAATTAATTAGTTTTGGAAATTATTAATAATATATCAAATAAAAACAAATTAAGTTACATTACAAAAACATTTATTTGTGATAATCAGTAGGTATAAAATTTACACACATAAGCCTTTTAAGATATTATTTAATTTATACCACGTCATACGATGTTCAAAAATTATTTGAAATTGTTATATTTTCTAATTGTTTTTGTTGATTGTATGTGTGGTATATAATACATTTTACACCTCGGATGCACAAATGAAAACACTTGGACTATGCGCAACACTCAACAGGTGTCTGATAAATTGCATTGTCCATTACCATTTTAATTTTACAAATATTTTCCAACGATATCGATTTCGATGTAATATTGATATCGTGGCTTATTTTTCATGTTTTCGATATTGATATAGAATTAAATTTTATCTATATACGTACATTATTATTATTGTTTTAATGGTACACAAAATACAACGGCTAGGCAACACAATCTCTAATTACTGCGTGAAAATACCCATATGATAATAATACTGATGATGTCGATGATGTCTATGATGATGATGCAGGTTTCATCTATTACGGTTGCCTATGTGGCCAATGTCATTTTGTCTTTAAAAACAAACTTTACGGAAATAATGATCCTGACTCGTAGAATCGATTAAATTTGATTTTTTGGAGGGAAATATTCTACAGTCCGCATCAATCTTATAGTTTTGTCATATTTTAATCTCAAACTTTATATAAGTCTTTAAAAAAAGACAATTTAAAGCTTTTAAATATTACTATTGCAATAACACATTTATGTTAGTGTGTTTGGTAATAAGTATTGTTTGTAAGTCCATCAGCTGTAGTCGGGTTTAGCGGAAAAATAATGACGGACGCAGGTGACGTGTTCACTGTCCATACTGTCCACATATTAAGTATGTAGCTAGACGATTCATGAGCTATCATCACCTAGATTAAAACCTCTCAATATTTTTTAAATTATATTTTTGTTTCTTATCAGATATTGTGTACCCATTCACTATCGCCTGGCATATAACGGTTGAAATAATATTTTCATCAATATAATTTACTCGGAGTACAAAAAAGAACTTTCTAATTTTCATTACTGCTGATAGAGTTTAAAAAATATTTAACGTAACATTGTTTATCTTACTTCTACACGCTAAAATTATAAAAAAAAAATATATATATAAATTAAACTACATTTAGGTATATACAAAAAATAAACGAGCAGAGCCGATTCCTTAATTATTAGGAATGTGGTTGAATAAATTATCCTTCATAAAATGTTTTTTAGAAATAAGAGAGTGAGTGCATGTTTGCGATTAGTCAGGTATCCCTAGTCTGGTAGCTATGTGTTGATATTCAGAATTCTATAGTACTGTGTTGTAATTAACCTCATATTTACCGAGTCAATGAATCGAACAATAAATTGTTTTAATGTTTTGTTTAAACATTGTGGAAATGTACATTTTAGGTAATTTTAAAATAAATACTATTATACTAATTTTTTCTATTTTTTTTTTAACTTAAGATAAAAAAAAATCTTGAGTCTGTCAAAAAACTTGAAGATATAATACAAGAATTGTCATTACTTTTTGTTAGAAATATTTTTAGAAAAAATTAAGGTAAAACGGTAGTTTTTTTTATAAGATTTAAAAGTTAGAAATTTGTCATAATACATTAAAATCACGAACATTTTTTTATTTTATTTAGGTTCATAAAAATTATTGTGTTTATAGTTAGGATTAGAAAATTGAACACATTTTTTAAAAAGTTAAGCTAATTTTTTGTGAGCATTTAAAATTAAACATTACAAGATATTCAACCGTAAACCAGGTAATGAGTCATTTTCGTGACGTACTTTGACGGGGATTCCCGTGAACATGATAGAATACCAGGGAACCATAAAATCATTTTGGAAAAAATTTAAGTTTTCGCGTCACAAGTGTACATTATAATCAATTTTATTTCAATATTCAAGTTTTTTGCTAAATTGTAAGTTTAAAAAGCATATTTTTGTTTTATTCATCTATTATAAAACAACCTGTACCGGCGGAATCGATATATAAATCTTAATGTGTGAGTGAGACTGACGATTTCTCATGAAACGATTTTCTTATTTTGTTTTGTACAAAAATATTCGTTGGACTTGAAACTTTTACAAAAGTAAATATTATTATAATTATTTGGTACTATGTCGGTATAAACTATATAATATTATTTTAAACATTTCAGATTTTGTAAATTTGAATTGATATTATTTTTTAAGCTTATAGTTTTAACTATTACTCAGCGAGGCCTGCACAAAATAGTTCTAGTGTCATTGAAAGATCTGTAAAGATACTCCAATTATAGCTATTATTCTTATTATTTATCTTTTATACCCTTATCATTAAATTTAACATTTACATTGATACACAAATATGATAAAAACAAAACATCATAAAAAGCATAATACTTATAGTTTATACTATTACTCACTGAGGTTTTCACAAGCTTTTTTTATTATCAATGTAGGATTTTTTTTTTTTTTAAATTTTCATTTCAACAGCAAGTTTTCTGGTAGGAAATAGAATTTAGTTGGTACTAAGGGGGGTCAACAGTTAAATATTCTCAATAATTTCTAAAAGCTTCAGCTAGAACAATAAAAGTTAAAGAATAAACCGGAATTTTTATGCAAAACCAACTGTTAAATAAACCAGTTTTTTTGTGTGTCAACAAAAAGGAAGTAGAATCGTGACATTTCCACCGATTGTTTTTATTAGGATTTTTTATAATTATCGATAGAAAATGTTCACTGTGTCAAAAAAAATGAAAGTTAAACACAAGGTTTCTCATTGCTTAAAGCGTAAATTTACAATAGTTTTTTATAATCGTCAATTATTAAAAATTCGACAAAATACGTCAAATAAAGTCATAACATTTCCAATTTTTATTGTTTTAAAAATTCATCTAAAATTGTCTGTTTATACTTAATATTTGAAAATTGAACACAAAATTCTTCATATTATGTTTTTCTACCTTACACAAACAAAAAAAATTACCGAAATTCAAATTTGTTTTTAATGAGTGTTTGAAATTAGACATTGTATATTCACCCATAAACTAACGATTATTCATGGAACTATTTTCATATATTGTTGTAATTCAAAAATACTATTTAGGACTTGAACCTTTATATAATTATATTATAATATTTCTTTGGTATTACGTCGGTTTAAACCATATAATATTATATCGGAACGTTTAAGATATAGGTAATATACAACTTTAGTTAATAATATTATTTAAGATTATAGTTTATACTATTACTCACCGGAGTCGTCACACAATTGATTACGTTCAATTTCTAAATATGTAAAGAAATGAAAAAAAAAGGTAGGTATGTTATTTTATAAGGTCAGGTAATTTTTTTACATTTTTATATCACAAATTAAAACATCTAATAATAATACATATTATTTTGGAACCGATATATAAACCAAAATGTGTGATTGACTATAACCAGTGGTGACATATAATAATAACAGTGAATTATAGCTCATAACAATTTTCATTTTTGAGAGATTTGGTGTTCCCGAGAATTTCAGTTCCTAATCCTTTCAGAAATTCCAGAGATTCTCTAGATTTCTTCCTGGGATGGTTCCCTGGAATATCCAGAGGGTCCAACCCTGTCTTAAACAAACGATTTATCATAAAACGATTTTCTTATTTTGTTTTTAATCAAAAATATTCATTAGGACTTGGAACTTTTACATAAGTATATTATATTATTATTATAATTGTTTGGTACTATGTCGGTTTAAATCTTATAATTTAATTTGGAACATTTCAGATTTTAAATTTGAATTAATATTATTTGTTATGCCTATAGATTAAGCTATTACTCACCGTGGACTTCATAAAATTGTTTTAGTGTCATTGACATATCTGTAAAGATACTCCAATTACTACTTTTAGTGTTATTATTTATCTATTAACAGACCAAAAATTAAAATATGTAAGATTTACATTGATACACATTTAATATAATAAATAATAGAGAACATAATAAAAGGCAATATTAAGAAAAATTAAAAATTTAAATTAAATTATTGAGGGGGGGGGGGCCAAAGTTATAAACTCGCAATAGTTTTCAAATTCTTCTAAAAAACAAAAAAAAAATTAAGAAAAATAAAGTTTTGACAAAATCGGTTAGCCTTTTTTTTTTAGAGCGTGCCATGAAAAAAAATTAAAAAAATTATATTTTGTTATATTATAACTTGATTGTATAATTAATGTATTTGTATAAAAAGGTCAATTTAGGTATATAATAATAATAATATAGAATAAATAATAATAATAATTATAATAATACTGCTTTGTTAATTATTTATTTTGATGTGATTTTTGTTGTTGAACACTTGATGCCAATTTGTTGATATTTGGTTTATAATTAGTAACTTTTAATAAAGTACATGCGGCACTGCATTCATCAGTTAGTCGGTTTCTTAAATCAGATTTTATAAAATTCATTTCCAAAAATAGTGACTCTCATGAATAAGTTGAAGAAAAAATAGACAAAACAGCTAATGCTACTATTTTTAAAGTGGAATAATCTTTTGGAATTTCGTTCCACACTTTCAAAATCTTGTCCCCTATGTTTACGATCAAATACTTTTACCTATTACCTATATTCTATATTTCTATAATCTATAATAGTAACAATTTTCGCGTGCCCACGAAATCTTTTCGCATGCCACCTCGGGCACGCGTGCCGCGGATTTGCCATCCCTGGTATAGACAGTGCTTGAATAGGCCAAATAGAGTGACTATAGCCTTGAACTCGGTCTCTGTGGCACACGTAATCAACCAAATATATCATATCAATATTATAAATTATTTAACAAATTTCAAATAAGTAACTACACGAGTTAAACAACAAAAACTGACAACAACATACAGTAGAATCAAAAATACCGAAGTCTGAATATTTGAAATTACGGCCATCGCCTCTGGTCTCTATATACACTCTGTACACTATATATATTTCATATTTTAAGGATACGGTAGCTCGATCAGCTGATCAAGTGTCTATTCTATATTGTTCTGTTGTCAAACCACTGCCGTCGACCAAGTGCTGTCACCAGCCAAGGACTGTTGCTGCCGCTACCCAGAGAGAAAGCCACCATCGCCGCCTTCACTAACTTCTCAGTTCTCTGCGACTTTAGTCCGTGAACTATGAACACGGTATATCCGTGTTAACTCCAGTACACAGGCTATAGCTTAACAGACGTACTATATCATAGAACAATATAGAAGCGAAACTCGATCAGCTGGTGGGGGTCTTGGTTACCTATGATCTGAAGTCTGAACCTACGAAAAATATGAAAACAGTTCCACGCACCTACATGATGTTAGACCCATGGTTACCAATATGTGTATTGTATCTCGAAGAGCACTTGTAATAAGCATATAAGAAAATATTGTAAACTTGAATAACTATATTATATGTAAAAAAGTAATAAACGTACACTAGATTAACCAGACAAAATACACAGAGTTAAATTCCGTTACAATGGTTTGAAATTAGACATTGCATATTAACTTAACCCAATCCTTAAACTAACGATTATTCATGGAGCATTATTCATATTTTGTTGTAATTCAAAAATATTATTTTTGACTTGACACTTTTACATAAGTATATTATAATATTTCTTTGGTACTACGTCGGCTTAACCATATAATATTATTTCGGAATATATTTAAGATTTATAAAATTTGAATTAATATTATTATTCATGCTCATAGTTTAAAATATTACTCACCAAGGTCTTTAGTCTTTAGTTCTGTCGGAAGACCTGTAAAGAAATGAAAAAATAAGTACCCATGTTATTTTGTTGGGTTAGGTAAATTTTTTACTTGTTACATATCATGAACAAACACATTTAATAATAATATGAACCCATATATAATATTCAATCGCTGGGGTAAATATAATGAAATAATGAATGATTATAAATAATTTAAAATATAATTTAATTGAATAATAAAATTATTCTTACCTATAAATGTATTTAGCTCATTTACAAGTAGTTCGTGGTAATCCATTTCTTCTTCTAAATAAAATATTATTTGATTAATAACCATAATATTTATAAGATTTATATAAGATTTATAACCTACGTCCTATGCTTTTTATTTAATGTATATTATTTTTTGCTGTACAGAATGTTATAGACTAAATAAGTTATTTATTATAACCGACTTTTTGTACTAATAAATAATTCTGACTCTAAAATGCATTTTCATATTGTTTTAAATTGCTAGATTTAAAAACCTAATATCAACACTGATCAAGCAAAATATTTTAAGAATCGTCATGATTTTGTTCAAATAAATTTGATAAATGTAAAAGAATCCCTAGATAACTCCATGTCAGTGGCGCAACCAGTGGGTGGACTCCGGGTCCGGACCCCCCCCCCCCCCTTGGTATGACGGCATGGGCGCGTTTAACAATATATTAATATCATAATATTCTCATAAAACTTGAATAAATTTAAATTGATTTTTTGGACTACAACAATTAATGTTGTGGTTACACTGCTACAATGAAATAGCCAATAATTAATAATATCAAAGTATCAAGTTTTCATGTTATCTATGGCCTTAATGATTATTATAACTTTTTTATTATTTTTATGATAAGTTAATATACAATCTGTACACGTTAAGCACAATATGATAATATGTACACATTTTTATTTGCACTCAATGTTCGTTAACGAATTCACCTACGAATCAGATTTTTCAAAAATGTAAACAACGCTTGCAGAGTATACATTTTATCGATTTTTGGGACATCGAGAGTGCGAAGGTGAAAAATTATTTTTTAGTTTTTAAGAGGGTTAATAATTGGCTGCGATCAATTATTAGGTAAAGTAAATTATCTTCATTATCGGTAGGTACTTGCAATTGAATACTATATAATTGCTCCCAAAAATCAATAAATACCAAACAAATCATTGAATCATTTGCAAACAAACTAGTTTTTATACCTTTAGCTTATAGTATAAACTATTACTCACTGAGGATTTCACAAGCTGCTTTTATTATCAATATAGGATCTGAAAAAATACTTCAATTTTAACTATTATTCTTATTATTTATCTATTAAAACCCCACAGTTTAAATTTAAGATTTACATTGATACACGAATTTTATAGATATAAAACATCATAAAAAGTATTGTTATGAAAAATTAAAAATTAAAAGATAAATTATTTTATACTCTGAGCTGCGCAATAAGTGTATATTTATTTTGAAATTTTTCTTTTTTGTCTGTCATCCCTTTTTGGGGCTGTAAAAATGATTTGATTCATCTGTGTCTTGTGTGATAGAGTAGTGAATCTAGTTAGTAATTAGGGGGGGGTCAAAAGTAAAACATTTTCAAAGATTCCCAAAAGCGTCGGCTAAAACATTAAAAAGTAAAGAAAAAACGAAATTTTTTCGAAAAACGAACTTTTAAATAGACTAGTTTATTTTGTGTGTTACACGAAGTTTAATATCCATAGATTCATTTCCACAGATTGTTTTTATTAGCATTTTTATACAAGATAACATTTTCATTATTGTCAATAAAAATGTTCACTGTGTCAAAAAATTTGAAAATTGAATACAAAGATTCATATAACTTTTGTTAAGGAAATTAAAAAAATCCACAGTAGTTTTTTGTAAGAGTTGTAAGTTAGAAATTTGACAAAACATTTATAAATAATAAATATTTTTTTTTTATTTAAGAAATGTAAAAATATTTGTGTTTATACTTCAGAAACTTTCTTTGAAAATCGTTACTAGCTTTCACAAAAAAAAACATTTATCGGAAAATAAAACTAATTTTTTGTGAGCGTTTGAAATTAGACATTGGATGTTCATCCGTCAACTATAGGGAATGGTCATTTTCCGGAAACTTTGACGGAATTTATCATGCAGGAATTCCAGGGAACCATAAAAACATTGCCGGAACTAATTATTATAGTTAACGCATCGTAAGGGTACATAATAATCTATTTCATTTCATAGGTAACCATGACGTAAGCGTCGTCGCGTTAGGGTGCAGATACGTTACACACACGGGCATGGCCGTTTTCGACCAAAAACGTACCCTTCCCTTTTCGGCCGATTCACTTTTCGACCAAAAAAAGTTTAATATAATACACAATATTAATGTTATACAAATTGAAAATTATTAAAACATATAATAATAACTTATATAATATAATGTTTTGTCGTAAATAGTGGTCGCCGAGTTTGATCGTGATGTGATAACAATTGGCAACTACCATAATATTATAAAGGTTGCTGTATATGTAGAATGTACATAAATATTATTAGATATTCATTTATACATTTTAGTATTTTATACAACTTACACATTTTTTAATATTTTTTTATGATATGTATAACTTAAAGACTTATATGTAATTATTATCATTATTTATTTGTAACCTATACTACTATATTTAAAAATAACTAACAAAAATTATTTTTTCTATATAAAGACTTATAATTATTATTCAATAATATTTTTTTGGTCGAAAAGTGAATCGGCCGAAAAGGGAAGGGTACGTTTTTGGTCGAAAAGTGTCTCGCCCACACACACATATCGTTGGCGTCGAACATCGGCCGATACCGTGAAGACCTAGTACCTACTATTAGATTCTAATAAATATAGTTTTATTCGGAAACGCAGAGACACACGGATGAAATGGAAGTGCACTAATAATAAATGTACTGCAAGCATTATTACAGATTCTGATAAAAATCTTTTTAAACCTTTTTTAGTGTAAATTCCACCGGTACGTTCTTAATACCCGGAAGAAAATGTAAACTAGACCGATGGAAAACTCCGTCGATTACATCTATTTTTAAAATAGCTGCACAGCAATTTTACTGTCTACTTACTTAAATGACATTATTACACTGATTTTATTTAAACTAACGATCATTGTATATTTTTAGTGTAAATAAGCTGCATCTAATAATAATTATAAATCTCAATTTTTAATTTTATTAAATAAGTTTTTTGTATTAATTTTATTTTTACTTTATTTTAACTAATGATTATATATTTTTAGTATAATGAAGATTTATATGTATCCACCTATATTATATTATTTTATGAACCAACTACTCATAATTATTGTGAATTATATATATTTTTCAAATTAGTTTTAAAATATATAATAATATATATGTATATAAATAAATGTACTTAAATAATTGATAACAAAGGTTACGATCATAACGATGTCTCATAGAACAATTTTGTTATTTTGTTAAATATTCTTTAGGACTTGAAACTTTAACATAAGTAATTATTATAATTCTTTGGTACTATGCCGGTATAAATCATATAATATTATTTCGGAACATTTCAGAATTTTGAAATTTGAATAAATATTATTTTTCATGCTTTTAGTTGATACTATTACTAACTGATACTTGCACAATATTGTTTTGGCACCATTGGAATTTCTGTAAAGAAATAAAAAAAAAGGCCTGTTATCATGTTGGGTTAGTTTATTTTATTAATATGTAATATCACGAACAAAAACATATAACATTAATACAAACACATCTATAGTACCTATGCAATTTCTATGATGAATACAATGAATTATTAATGTAAATAATTTAATATCAGAATTATACTTACCTTTCTCATCAATTTTCTCAGCTATGATTGTATCGTAGAAATTCGTTATCAATTCTAGAAATTAAATTATTTGATTTTTTTTTTATTAAAAAGATTTATTACATTATACGCCTTGTGCACTAATTTATTTAATGTATATTATTTTTTGCTGTACAAAATGTTATAGACCAAATAAGTTATTTATTATAACCGAATTGTTGGTCTAATAAATAATTCTGACCCTAAAATGCATTTTCATATGGTTTTAAATTGCTAGATAAAAAACCTATCAACACTGATTGAGCAAAATATATTAAGAATCGTTATAGTTTTTTTTTTAATAAGTTTGATAAATGTAAAATAATCCTCAAATAGCTCTATGTAATACTATAATAATAATTATTTTTAAAATACTGTAGTTTTTGATACACTCGACTGTTAACTCAGCCAAACTCAGACTCAGTATGTTGCCGATCTCAGAGGTTCCAGGTCAAAATATCTCTATTGAAAATATCTCCCATGAAAATATTTTATAATTTATTATATTTTATATCAATATTAATGTTTTCATAACAACAATTATTAAAATTCTATAATAAAAATATTACTGAAGAAAGTACATTTTCGAGTTACAAAAAATATATATAAAATTATAATTTAAGGTTGTAAACGATTGAGTAATGTAATAAAATTAAAAAATAAATAAATAAATATAAAATCCAATCAAGATATAATAGTTAAATATAAGATTGTGGACAATGCGCCTTAAATTTTGTATTAATATTAATGTTTTTAAAGCAACAATTTATTATTAAAATTTTTTAATTAAAATATTACTCAAGTAAGTACATTTTTTAGTTACAAAAAACTATACTGACACACTGTCGTATCCATGCAGTCGTTAAGTCGATAAAGTCGTTTATCATGGTTCGTAATCGCACTCGTAATCATGAAAAATACATCAGAAAATACAAATATAATATAAATATTAAAATATTTTTATGCGAGATATTTTCATTAGAGTTATTTTTAACAGGAGATACTGTGTATCGGAGATATTTTGTCGGAGATATTTTGACCGGAGATATTTTTGCGGAGATATTTTGATCGGTCATCGATCTCAGCACTTATTTGATCATAAGAAAAGAACGCCTTCACGACTGGAAGGTAGGCAATCTATTACGCTGCACTACCCATGTGAAATAATAATAATTTTAAAGATAAGTCATGAACACTTGTTGTTGGATACAATTGTTTTAATCATAATACTAATCACAAATAAAATGTTTAATAGGAAAGTCAATAAAAAATCATAAAAGAAGATATAAAAAAGACTGCACGTCATTTCAGGTAAATACAATTATTTACCAATGGACATGACGTCTTACAAGTTACAACCAATGGCTATCACGTCTAAAAGTTCGAAACCGTCTGAAAAATATTGTTCTTAGATATAGTAGGACCATGAAGGACTAAGTGTAATACTTACATTTTAACTATGCAGGATGACTTGACTAAGTATACGCTAGGAATACCAATTCCTAACCACCAAGCAAACACTGTCCCAAAAGCTCTCGTAATTCACTTTGAATTCATACACGGAATACCGGGAATTATATTGAAGGACCAAGAAACCGAATTCCTTAGTAAAAAGTTCACTGGAGTTTGCAAAATGTTAAAAATAAATATGATAAACACTATAGTTCTTTCCGGCCACAAACCAATGGGGGTCCTAAAAAATCGCGTATAGAACGTAGCTAGCTGAGAGTAACTTACGACATTACGAAGATAACAATTTAAATAATTGGAATATTTTATTAAACTATGAATTTTTTGAGTATAACTTAACAGTACATACATACATCGACCAATTTTCAGCCATATTATGCACTAGGACGCGGACGTACTTTAGAGATACCGATCAACCTAAAAACTGAACCAGAACCGTGTTATAATTACAAAGATTATATACATGATTTAAAGGAAAACATGCCAAAATCGCATACAATTTCTAAGGAAAAACTAATTAATCAATTTAAAGTAAGGAAGGATAATAATATTATGATAAAGAAGAAAATCCAGAAGCTCCATATCTTTAGTGAAGTAAGGTCTTGGATTTTCGCAACCCGATTACCAACAAAAGTTTTTAGATTAGCTGATGGGGTATTGATCCAGGCAAGAGTCACCATAGAGTCGGTCCAAGCATAGTACTGGTCAATAGGTAATGACTTCAGATTAGAACGGAGATAATCGATCGTACGTGCTAATAGTAGTGCGCCACAAAGTTCAAGTCGAGGAATCAACAGTTTCTTCTCCGGAGACACTTTAGATTTGCCCATTAATAAGTGAACTTGGATCTGACCGTTAGAGGTGCGTGCTAGAAGGTAAGCAGCGGCGGCGTAGGCACTCTTCGAACTATCGCAAAATCCATGGAGGACGTAGTTAGCATCCTCGACGGTAATCCACCGGGCCACACATACTAAAGCAATAAAAGGCAACTCATCGTGATATCTTGTCCAAGCATCCTTGGCCACTACTGGCAGATCATCATCCCAACCAATTCTAATTGCCCATAAATACTTCATTAACCGTTTTTGACTAGCTAACATTTACATTATCCAAATGGTGTTGTAATTTCATTAACCCGCCTTGATATTTGTCGGATTGACCGTGTTCAAAATAGTTTTATGCGTTTCGCTGGTCATTGCCTCAATATCACACATCTACCACATGATTATGGGCCAATAAGTCAAGCTCTGAGACCTAATTCCCTTTCAGTTAGGCGTGATAATTTTGGTATCACTTTTATTAAAGGTTTGATCGAAGGTCGAGTTGATGCCTCAAGGCTTCTTGGAGAATTTAGTTTCCGTATTCCTAGTAATACTATGCTTCAGTCTAATTTTTATATACCCACCAATAAATCTAATTTCTCCAGGAATGCCCCACTTTTAAGATTGATGCATAACGCAAACAATTATAATATCGATTATTAAACCATATTTAGTACAGAGGCTGATATAATATAATAAAAATGTCTTAAATGTCTTTTAAGTTTTTTAGAATTATAATTTTAAGTAATTATATGTAAAGCATTTTATAAGTTGCTATAATGTGTCTTTATCTGTTATCTACGTTTTTTTTCTTGATTGTAAATTTGCGTAAAAGCGGTTTGGCGTGGATTATAATAAAATAATAAATAAATAAAGAATAAATTAAACAAAATGCATGGCTAACGTCAACATTATCCAAATGTTAACGTTACCGTAACATTTACATTTTTTATTCAAAAGTTGTACGGTGCATTGGCTCAAGTCTCGAATAAGTTCCCTCGAGAAACCCTCCGAACATCTTCAGAGATGTAAGTGAGTAAACATATTATCTGATCACATTTTCCGGCTGTTATTATTGTACAGAATCATTTTGATACGTTATAAGTCATAGTTCGTTTTGCTTTATTATGTTTACGTTATTGGACATCTATATAACTTATCCTTTCCAAACCACCAAAAATTTAATTCTATTACATTAAATATGTACGTTAGAGCACATAATTGTATTGAGAGTCATCACTTCTTCCTAAATCTGCATACTTTTCACAATCATATATGCACGCTCAATAATAGTAATTAATAGACAACAATTTATAATGTTTTTATTAGCACATATTGGCATTATAGGACGAAGCAAAAAGCACTTCGTAAACTATAAAACATACTTCGCGATAATGAATGAATAAACTTACCTGTGCATGTAAAACACTGCACTTCCTTCTTCATAGCCACTAAAAATTGTGTACGGCTACCTGTGATAGTTAATTTTTAATTAAAATCGCCAGCACAAAAAAAGTACGTACCTATATAATATGTTATGAAATTTAAATATTTTTTACTAAAGACGTTTAAACGGTAATTCCATTGTTTGTATGTATATAGTGTAATTCACTCTGATATTTGTATATTATTACTAGCTGTCCCGCACAGCGTTGCCTGAGCCAAATATTAAGTTAAGATTTACTTCAAGTGATTTACATGCATCTAAACCACCTAGGTGGGCAATCCACTGCATTATTATATCACGGACAATATGCGAGCAATATTATCAGGTAGGCAATTCACCTGCAGTGGATTGTTGACGCCACGAGGAGCGTAATTGAATGAAAACAGAATTAGGTAAGTGAAAAACATTACAGAGTTGTCATTTTATAACACCGCTCACATATTACATTTTTCTAGCCGATCCCGTACACTTTTTATTTCATTTTTAGTTGTTGATCTAGGAATGACTGGCAGCGTTAGGCGAAAATCTCCAGCTAGTAGAATCATCGCGTCTCCACAGAGGTTCTGATTGCTCTGATTAAATCTCTTTAACGATTTTAATTTATATGTACCAAAGACACGTCAAACTTTTTAGTTAGTTGGCATTTTTGAGAAGTGTTTGTTGAGCGTAAAAAATGGCCCCTTTTATATGATTAAAACTTTATTGAATTTGTTATTTAATATTTTAATAAAATAAAATATATAACTAAGGGCAACTTTATAAATAAACAAAGATTATACATAAATCCCATCGAAAAAAGTATTTTCAGTTTTTCCAGTGCTATAATTTATAGATAGATGGCGCCACCAGTAAGACATAGTATATTCAAAATTTTTGATTTCTGCACAACCTAGGGGTATGCAAAATAGTTTCCTACTAGACCTACACTATATACACACAAAATTTCATGAAAATCGGTCCAGCCATTTCGGAGGAGTTTGGTAACAAACATTTTTCCGTTGTGACACGAAATTTTTATATATTAGATATGTATTAAATGTATTCCTTTGCGCCGGCAGTTCAGCCCCGTGATAACAGACCAGATTTAATCTCGTGGAATAATCGCTGAAATCGGGGCCAAACGAAATGAGTACTAGTAGAGGGCCTGGGGCAGTTCGGCCCCGTGATAACAGACCAGATTTAATCTCATGGAATAATCGCTGAAATCGGGGCCGAACGAAATGAGTAGAAGTAGATTCCCATGATAAGTGATAAGAGTGGTTATACTGTGGTTACCCTGTGATCAACTTGAGGTGGTGTTGCATAGCAAGTAGAGGGATGTTTTTCACGAGCGTCTCATTGCAGCTTGGCAAATTGGCTGCTGCGCGCGCAGCTCCCCTTATCATACCATTATCACCGTTACTTTCAAATATGATAATCTGTATAAGCGCACGTGATAAACTGATATAATTTAATAATATTAAATATTAATAACTAAGTAATAATTACAAAACATGAACAGTGAACACCTTAAGAATACACCCTAATAATTTGGTAAGTAATTGTATAGTTTAATAATTTATTGTATATTTAAATATAATATTTGTTTATCCATATTTGTTTGTAACAAACAATATGACTATGAACTAATGTAGTAAAAAGGTACAACTTTATATAAAAACAACTAAATTATAATTAAAAATAAATATAATATAAACATGTTATTCCGCAACAAAATTTAAAATAGTATTAAATATTAATATGATACCATTAATTTATTTTTTGTTCATAAAAGTATTACCTGCAATGGTCGAAAAACTTAGTTCTTTTACTTCTATAGTAATGTTATGTTTTTCAAACAGGTGAATCCTTAATTTTGAAAATTTAAGCAAAGGTTCGTTACACTCATCATAAGGACAAATTATTCTTGTTTCTCTATTTTTATCGCCATTTTTATGATATTTTTTTATATGGGTATCTAAAGTTTTCGGAACTTTAAATGTTTTCTCACAAACTGTACAAATAAAACTATTTACATCTAAAGAATCACTACCGTGTATATTCCTTAAGTGAGCATCAAGATTTTTTGTTTGTGTAAACTTTGTATCACAAATTGAACATTTAATTTCAGATGCACTAGATGACATGATGCTCAGATGCCAAGATACAAACAAAAATAAAATACTAGCTTAATGAAAATCACAATAAGTATAAACACAGTATGAAGATTATGTAAAATGATTGTGTCAGCAACATTGGTCTGAGATTAATAACTTATTTTTAGAAGATTTATGACTTGGAAATTTCTTGTTATTATGTATTATTTAAAATTTTTAAATATTTTGTATATCAATCAATAATATAGTATCTGGACTTGAATAAAACAGATGTCATATGTCTAAATATGTACACACAAGTAACTAGGAATATTTCCTAATAGCGATAAAACTAAAAATAATAATATACATTGTTAAATCTGTCAATATTTATTTAAATTTTTTCATTTGTCAGTTTTGTTTTTAATTTACAAGCCAAGATTACTTATAAATTATAATATGGGCATTTTCTAGATCAGTGGTTCTCAACCGGTGTGCCGCGGCACACTAGTGTGCCGCGAGATTGTCTAGGTGTGCCGCGGGAAATGTTATTAAATATTGAAAACAGTGTTTTATTTCGTGACATTTATTTTTAAAAATATAGCAGCATAATAATATTTAAAGTAAACAAAGGAATATTTATATCATAAAGTGAATAAATTTTAAATTACTAGTGAGAAACTTGAGCTTGTCGTTTCGTACACAAAAGTTCAATACGTGGTCGAATTGAAGACAAGCAGACACGCATTTCCTGATCAACGGAAAGAAGCCTCTCCCGTTTTTTGTTTTTTATGTTTGTAAGTGCCGAAAAGCCTAACTCGCACAAGTAGGTGGTTGAAAAGTGTAACAAAATGTTGATTGCTTCAGCTGCTATTACTGGATATTCTGTCTTTGCATACATCCAAAATCTAATTAGTGGTGATTCATTATATTTCAGTCGTAGTGTTCTATCCTCCTGAATTTCTGCCAGCTGTTCTTCTTTCTCAAGAGATAGGTCAGCTCTTGATTCTGACGAAGTAGCGTAAGGATTGCGCACCCAATCATACTTTTCAACTGAGATATGGGGAAAATACTGTGCCATGCTGTCCTCAAGATCTGTAAGGTGATTTAAAACTAGTTGAGTGGTTATGTCCCCCTGAGGATCTATATCAAAAGTTAAAGGAAACATCTTTAAACTTTTATTTTCTACATGCCGTTTCCAAACTTGTAGTTTCTTTAAGAACCCTTTCAATTTATCACTTGAGGTCAGGATATTTTCTTCTTTTCCTTGCATACTTTCATTTAAGCAGTTTAAATGATAAAATATATCAGCCAAGTAAGCTACTTTGGCACACCACTCTGTGTCGTTCAAATACGCAGCAAAGTCTGGTTTTTCAGTGCTAAAGAGTTTTGACAGCTCGTTTTTAAGCTCATAAAATCTCTGCAGGACTTTACCTTTCGACAACCAGCGTATCTCTGTATGAAGAACCAGAGTATCATGTTTAGATCCCGCTTCATGACACATTTCTTTGAGAAGTCTTGTCTTAAGAGCCCTCGATTTAACGAAATTTACCATGTTTACAACTAGGTTCAAAACAATTTTCAATTCTGCAGGAATAGTTTTCACCATTAGGGCCTCGCGGTGTATAAAGCAATGTGTTGAGCCCACATTCGGAAAATTTTGTTTAACTTTAGCAACAAATCCTTTGAATTTTCCTGTCATAGCAGGTGCACCGTCAGTACAAACAGAAAGACAGTTTTTCCAAGATAGCCCATTGTCTATTAAAGTATTGGACATTGAATC
This sequence comes from Neotoxoptera formosana, assembly GCA_022818045.1. Classification (NCBI taxonomy): domain Eukaryota; kingdom Metazoa; phylum Arthropoda; class Insecta; order Hemiptera; family Aphididae; genus Neotoxoptera; species Neotoxoptera formosana. The sequence goes on along the minus strand of CM040632.1, from coordinate 61,211,732 downwards.
ATACACGTCTGCTCCAGTTGACGTTGTGGGTAGTTCAGAACATGCCAGAAATTGTTCGATAACTGAGTCGTCATCAATGAATCTGATATAGCTTAGTAATTGACATTTCTTACTTATATCAGTTGACTCATCGAGCTGCAGTGCAAATAATCTACTGTCACTTAACTTTTCACGCACATGGCATTGGGTGTTTGAAGACATGTCACCAATACGCCTTGATACTGTATCGTTTGACAATGGAACCAAAGATATTTCCTTCTCTGCATTGTCACCCAGCATAGATTTAACTATTTCTTTGCAGGCCGGTAAAATGACGTCTTCTGCGATAGTGTGAGGCTGCATTCGTTTGGCTACTATTTCAGACACTTTATAACTGGCCAATAGTGCTTTCTCACTAATAGTAGCTCTACGTACCATGGTTTTCGCTTGTTTTTCTTCCGATAACAACAGTCGACTGAAGTAATTTTTATCTTTTCCAAGTAGATAGCTATGTTTACTACTTAAATGCCTTTTCAGTTTACTAGGGACCATGGATTCGTTGCTGAGTTTTTCTCCACACACGATACATTGTGGTACAGGACGGTTTTCAGGACCATTAAATGTAAAACCAAAGCTCAAATAGTTATCAAGGTACTTACGGACTAAAATAGGAGTAGGTTGTTTATTTTCCTGCACCACTTTACTTACAACACTTGTACTTGCAACAGGATCATCCTCCTTTTCGATGCTAGTATTCAATGGTACACCATCTTCAAGTTTTCTTTTTTTTACTATAAATTTATCCATATTACAATAAAAACTACGCACTAAAAAATTTTTTAAACTTTAATTTACGAGTACGTTTACGTCGTCTACGGCCTACACACGTGCAGTTAAAACTGTACGATTCGACTGAACAGTTTTATCTGTACAGATAAAATCATACGAGTGTAGATTAATACGACGTAGTTTTTAGAAGTGTACAGTTTTTCGGAAATAAATTGATCAATTGTGTGCTAATTGTGCAGATAAGACGATACCGGATACTTGTATAGGCGCGTGGCAATAACAACTAATGCCTTCGGCGAAGTTGTCGAAGTTGATGTGGTTGTCAAGTGCGTGAGTGTGCCGTGAAAACTTGTGATGTATAATAGTGTGCCGTGAACTAAAAAAGGTTGAGAACCACTGTTCTAGATACTACTAGTCTAATCTTTTAATATTATAAGTCACCACGAATGATTATGTTTTTGAATTACAACAAAATAATACAACATAATAATCATACAAATTTGAACTTAAAATGTCCCCCTAGAGGTGGAAGCCTGAGCGCATTTTTCACTCCCAATTGTTGCGGCACTGCGCATAGAATGCAATTATTAATTTACTAATGATCTATTTCTGAAACTAAAAATATTAACATTAGAACAACTGCCATCATAAATTGATAATATTTTTTATTTCAAATTCACGCGCGCTAATACAGATTATCATATTTGAAAGTAACGGTGATAATGGTATGATAAGGGGAGCTGCGCGCGCAGCAGCCAATTTGCCAAGCTGCAATGAGACGCTCGTATATTTTCGTTTTTTTTGTCCGAGCGTAGCTCAGAGAGCGAGTGGCAACGTTTGCATCACTGCGCGGGCATCACGGTAAACAATTTTTAAGTTTGGCGTCACTGATGGAAGGTTGGTATATGATGGTATAAGATAACCATGAGGGTCTAGTAGGATGGGAATGGGATCAAGGTCACCAAACGATTAGAGCAGCGGTTCCCAAACTGTGCACCGCGGTGCCCTAGGGGCACCGCAGTCTACGGCTCATAACAAATAGTTTAAAATGTATACATTTTTTTCGTTATTGATAACCTACAGCAGGGCACCGTGGCTAACTTGGGCCCCCTAAAAGGACACCCCGGAAAAAAAAAGTTTGGGAACCACTGGATTAGAGGATAGAGTTCGAACTCAGGAATACGCTTATCAGCTATAATTCTTATTACGGAGTCAAACTGCCCCCCGTCCCGCACCGACATACACCAACACGCAATAATATCTACAATATTATGTGTTCTGGTTATCTGGTTTAGTCAGTTTACAGATTGGAATCACTCTACCTAAATGACTTACCAAAATCCATAGCCAAACTGCAGTAGTTGAAAAGTCCATTATTAACTAAAAACAAAAATATTTCACACGTTTAATCAATCCTTAAATTGTCATTACATAATAGTGTGACCTATTTTTTCCAGATAACATAAAATAGTTTTGTACAGCATAAACTAATATGTCATTTTGACAAATAGGTGAACCAAAAATTATTAGTAGGTATTATGAGTTTATTTCTACTTACCGTCAAAATCAAGGAAAGTTACTACCACTGTTGGTTATGAACCAAAATAATATTATAAAAATAATGCTAGAAAACAAACAATTTATTGAAACACATGATTTATGAATGTTGTTACCAAAAAAATAATCATTAAAAAAAAAATTAAAAATAAGATTTGTTTTTACTTTTTTTTTAGAAAATAAAACTATTATTCTAAAGGAAAAGTGGTGTATGAAATAAAGAATAGAGTTGAATTTTGTCACATGATAATTATTTATAATTGATAAACCTTAAAATGATTGTTTAAATATTATACGGAAAGGTTAGGTATGCCTACTAAGTAAAATCTATCTGCTTCATAGAGATGTTGTTTAATTAAATTGTAAAATGTATTGTTTACTAATATTACTAATGTGACTAATATGACGTCCCTTACTTTCGCAATCTAAAAAAAAATAATAATATTATTGTATTAAAAAAACAAAACGAGTGTAGAGTATTTATGATATCGAAAAGATGATATTATACATGTGATGGACAGTATAGTGACGAGCACGCGCTCAATAAAATTCATATTATGCACGACACGGAAAAATCTAGTTTTATCATAATTACGTTAGAGCCGAGGTCGGAGACCATCGTTCAAATATCTATCGCTGACCCAATAGTAGAAAGTAAAAGTATATTCATTGATAAACAACAAATTACAAAAGACGTATTTTGTTGTAGCGCGATAACCACCGTTAATGAAGGTATAACTATAGTTAGTATGTTAAACATTTCAATATTTCAAATTTAAAACCCTAAGTATTATGATTGATTAATGGTTATAAATAACTTATATATTATAACTCCTAAACCCATCTGTTCTTTGGTAACAAATAATAAATTTATTAAGTAAATCAGGAGCATCAATATCATTGTTCAATAATTTGTTAACGAAGGTAACATCAAATTCAACACGTCTATCAGTTAGAGATTTAAAATTATACGGGTTTATCCCGCAACGAAATGAGCTCATTTTTATAAATTTATTTTGTACTTTATTTATTCGATTAATATGTAATTAAGTTTTAAGTATCAACTTAGATCCACTTTGTTACCCTTTGTAAAATGAATAATCAATGATTTATCTACCCAACACTTATACTGCCTTTGTTATTAGTTTATTGTCATTAACTTAAAATGTTTACGGTCGTTAATGAATACAATTTAAAAAAAATTGTTGTTTTATTGTGCAATATTTGCTTATCTTGTTCAATTTACATCTTTCAGTGCTACGAATTGATTAATTTATGAACATATTTAAATATGATGGTTCTTGTAAAACGTGCGCGATCTACCGTACGCTGTAGTGACTAATAACTATAGCTCTTATGGCGATATTTTGTTGGTTTGTGTCACGATGTAGATAAAATTCTATCTACATCGTGGTTTGTGCCAAGTCATTGCGATATTGAGACAATGAGACTTGTAACCGCGACTTTTATAATATGCAAATTTAAATATAACAATATAATATGATTTACGAGTTTTCGTATTTGAGTCGTTTAAAATGATTTTAATAACTACCTATAATAAATGTTAATCTAATTTTTTTCATCGAAAAACAATTAGCCATCAGCTTTATATAATAGCAAACACTTAACAAACGTACAATCTATAATAATAATTGTCATTTATAAATATATTTAATAAAACACTTTGTGGTGTGTGTGTGATGCATTATTTTAAAATGATTTAATTGGTATAGCTAGTCGGTGGACGTATTCGTTCATTTTCAAGAATAAAAAAAATATTCTATATAATTCAAATGTAAATAGCTTCTTTAATTTTTGACTCATAAAAATAAAAGACCCATCAAAATTCATTAAAAAATAAACTGTATTTGAATCATATTTCAAAAATATAGGTTCCCATTCGAATTTTAAAAATTACCCCTAAAATCTCCCCTTATTAATTAATAAAAAAATTAATTAATATCAAATTAATCTAGATTGTATGATTCGAAAAGGTTTTCAAATAAGTCAGTTTTTGCTAATTTAAATATGTAATGCTGAAATCTACTGTCACATATAATTTGGAAGACCCCGTACAACCACTGGCTACCATATGAATAAACAGAGATTATAAATAAATGATAAATCCAATCGAAAAAAGCACTTTCAGTTTTTCCAGAATTTTTTTATATTCCTGTGAACTTTTCCAATTTTACTTTCCTCAAAAACCTTATTAGAACTATTATGAAGATTTTAAAAAAAATTAGCCCAATCTGTTTTCATGTTATGCGCTTTCCGACCAACAGCATTTCATTTATATAAACTTAATATTATGTATAGACGGTTAGCGCCGCTGGTAAATTTTAATACTATGTTAAATGAAAAAATAATTAAACTTATTTACACAGTTATCATATCTGTTAGAAACTTATGGAACTTACAATTAATTATAACCCGTTGTCCTATAATAAACATTTAATTTGTAATAGAATAATGTCGATGTCATTAAAATCGAGATAAAAACTGTCCTAACCTCAAGTTGGATCAAATAACACATATCGAGCAACATATTATCTTATCAAGATCGGTTAAGGTTAATTTCGGAGTTCATCGCCGACAAACATCGTGACACGATATTTTTATATACATAATATATAAGAAAGGATATATATGTTATGTATAAATTATATATGTTTGAGGAAGGCGATTATATTATGTATACGTTTAACGAGCTTGTCCTGTATTTTTATTTTAAAAATCTGAGTACCCTGCTGTACACGCCAATATAGTTGTATTATTATATTATTATGTTGTTGTTTACTGCGGTCAATATAATACTATATAATTGGCATAACCGTATTATTATATTTTATTATGATATATACAATCACGTCATCGTCGCAAATATATGCTGCACATTATACTAACTCATATTTTACCTAGTTAAACACATTTGTCATACAAACAAGTACGACTATAGTATTACAATAGGACGTGGTCACGGTGTCGTTATTGACGCGTTGTTATTGCCAAAATGTGCAGACGTGCAGTGTCGTTATTTTATACAGACATCAAAATAATAACAATAAATAATTTAAAAAATATGGAAGAGTAGGTAATCTGGATGACGATTTTCATTACAGTAGTCTAACTCCGCATGGTGGGAAAATCGAAAACGCAAAAATCACGTCATGTGATTATGTTGAACGTATATATAGTTTTAGCAAGTACAAAACCTTACTTATAGATCTGAAAAAAAGGTCTTTTATTTTTGAAAATTGTTAACTCCACGTCATTGGTTTATGTAATACTTTTAAATTATATCAATATAGTTTTTGGTAATATTTTTAATACCTATTTTAGAATTTAAAAATTTAGTTTTTGTATTTTGTGTCATATTTTTTCACATTTCTTTGTTGCATGTTTTTGCATATTATTTTTAACAAACCAAATGCATATTTTAACATTTTTTATCGCATATAAATCCTAGCCCTAATAATAATATATATTTTATAACAACGTGAGTATCAGTTCATTCGAGGGGCGGCAAGGTGAACATATTTACCCCTGTCTGATTGGAAAACCAGTCCACTTGTAGGTGAATAATAATAGGTATTTGATTATAATTTTTTTTAATTTCTAGGAAATAAATAATATTATATAAGCACTAGAAAAGTGACTTTTATCACGATAATAATAGTTATAATATTTATGTTTTTTACCTCGATTATAATATTATCGAGGATGATACTAATAATCTAGAAATTCTAAAAACAAAATAATCATTCTTAACTGGTTACGTGATTTTGAAAAAACCTCTTTAACTTAAGGTACTCACTTTAGCAGTCGTGTTTCATGTTGAAAAATATATTTCATTTGTTCGACACCTCTAGAAAAATATAAAACGACTACGCCACGGAGGTAGGTATCATAATTATTTAGCTCCTATACGTCTTCGTTGCTATTAAATGAGGCTATACTTTTGATAATTTTGCGTACAATTTTATGCGATATTCGGGAATCGTATCGAGATAAAAAATATAAGTGGAATTTAGCTTGGGAGCTATATGCGTTCTGGTTTTATTTTTTGGTTTTGTCATATTATATGAGCCGGTCAAAACTTTTGCCGCTTTCTATTTAAAATTGAAATGACGCCGCACTGCAGGCGAGTACCTACATAATAATATAGTTATTGTCATGAAAAACAATACGGAACGCGAATCCTTCTGTTCGTGGGTTTACGTTTGACAGTCATCGCCGCCTGCAGTAATTGAAAAAAAGATGAATTCTATCAATATAGGTTAAATATGGCGAAATGGCGTATATATACATGGTTGATCGACAAGCATGCTCACCCCCATTTTTTCGTTTAATAATCGTTTTTCTCGAATTCTGATACCTATTTGGATATTTTTAATATACTAGAAGACCTTATTTTCAAATTCTTGAAATTTTTAGTACTAGGTAAGTACTTAAGAAGTGCCCTGTGGAGATACAAGCTCCTGTTTTTCAAAAGAGAAAATTGCCTTTTAAATTGTAAATTACAATGGTGGACATTTTTTTGAAAACTTTGACGTATAAAAATTAAAATTCAAACGAATAGTTTTTTTTACGATGGTTTAGATTTTTTGAAAACAAGATTTGGAAAAAATCAGGTAGTCCGGCACATATACATACCTATTTATTCGTGAACGATATTTGTTTGGATTAATTTTTTGTGCGATCGTTTAATATATTTTGTGTAAATTCGATCGGTGTATATACCTATTACCTACCGTGCAATAATAATAATAAGGATTGTTCTTAAACTGGAATTACGACGGGTAACGCGCGTGATAAATAAAACAAAATGACATTTTTCAAAATGAACATCGGCAGACAAATGATACAATTAAGACAACCCGAAGAGTAATAACCCGAGCAAATAAAAATTTATCGTGTTCTAGTATTTCAAACTGTTGTTTTTTCGTTACCAAATTGGAATTGATTGTTTTGTTTTGCCGGAGATGTGACATACACCTTTGCGTATTTGCGTACCTACACAATATATGTAATATAAAAGGATTTGAGAATCCAAAACGCATTTCTTCAGTTTAATTCACCACCACCCGACTGTATAAAAGACCGCGTCGCCGTCTCCTGTGATTTATTCATCTCCAACAACTGTACAGACATAGTAAGCAAAATGTGCACCGTGTGCTATTTGTGGTTTGTTGCGTGTTCTCTCTTGATGACAAATGCCAGCATCTTAAATGGTGAGTATTATTATTATTATTATACATTGGACATTTTAATAATTTTTACTACAACAATGATTATATAGGTACATAAATTGTATTATTTTGAAACATTTAATTTACAATGTGATAACTGAAACGGTTTTTTTTTCTTTGAAAAGAATGTGAACATTTTCTGTTACATTTGTAATGCAATTTATATGATTACTTTATAGGTATATAGGGATATACCTATACAATAATACAATATACATACCTTCTTGCTGTAGGTACGTTTGTCTGTACAATTGTTGTGTACATTCAATAAAATATTTTAGATTCTCCATTCTCGGCTGTGCAAGGTTTGTAACAATAGTATAAAAAACTTTACATTTTACACTTTCATCAGTTGTAAATTGGACGTGTATCGTACATTTTGAAATCTAATACAGTACTAACAATTTTTTATTTCATACACCAAGCTCTGTTTCAAATTGTATTATTTATCATTAAACCATAGTTTTAAAATCCAAAGACACCTTCGTCAAGAACACATTTTATATATTATATTGTAATTTGTAGTTGTTTTTGACAACCAACACCTTTTTAATATACCTAATTAATAATTATGATTCTTTTTTTTTAAATAGATGATAATATAATAAAGGTGACATTGAATTCTATTTTATGAAATTAAAATAGTTAACACTTTATCATAGATAACTATTACATTTAAGGGTTTTCAAGCAAGTTTCAAAAAAAAAATGTCAAGTTTAAACAATTTATAGAATATTGCCTTTTATTAATAAAATTATTTAGTTGAAATTTGCTATAGTTTGAAATAGTTGTAAAGTTATTTCCTACCATAACCATAGATAATTTTTTTTACTTATTAGCAATAATGTTATATAATACCATAGAAATAGGTTTAATATTGTACACTAATATAAAACAATATTTTCTTAACATTTAGTTATTAGTCTTATAATATCAATAGACTAGTTTCTATATTCAATAAACAACAATACTAATAAAATTAAATATAAATTATTATTGAAAACGTGAGTGTTATGTTATTATTTATTACTTATTTATAGACAATAATTTAATTTATTTTTCATTCCAATAATGTATAAAAATGAATCTATGGTTTAATTTCATAGCCAAGTATAGTTATTGTTAAGTTTTAAATATTTAAGGAAACGTATGCATTAGATTTATTTTTTTAAAAATACTTTCTTACGCAATGATTTTTTATTGAATTCAAATTTAACATATCCCTTTTAGTGACTTACTTCTCAATGACAAGGTACATCCGACATCGACCTGTACAATAGAACAGTTACCCACTTCCCTTTTTTAAATACTTATTGCGTACCTATATTTAAATAATATAAATAAAACCTTTTAATGAATTTTCATAGTGCCAGAACAGCTAAACCTTACAAACCGATAATTTTAGTACCTACTTAACATTGCTTGGAAGGAACTCAGTTGGTATTGAAAAATTGATTATTTATGTTTATATATAATATATTTTTGCATTATATTTTCATTATACTATTACAAAAGCATTGTTAAATAAATTTCCAACATTAAAATAGTTGTATAAAAAACAAAAGAAATAAAAATTTTAGGTATAACAACTATTATACATTTTTTATTGGATTTATTATCCATAATTTATTACAAACTATTATGTACATGTTTAATAATATGAGACAAAACTGCTATAAGTGTTCTATTGAATACTATTTTTTATATTATTGTATAGTATTTACATAGAATAAAGTAAAATTTGTATTAAGGGAATTGGAATGTAGCATGTTTTAAGGAGGAATAGTTAGGCAATTTATATGACAGGTACATTTGGGCTATGTCAATGTGTAAGTAGTAAATTGTTATTGCTTTTAACTATCACACCCAAACGCACATGTCAATAGGTCACGGAAAATGAAATATATTTTTGTTTGCATAACTTTACATACTACTAAAATCGGTAGTAAATTTAACATACATACTAAAGGTTAATTGTAATTCCAAAAGAGTTGTTATATTCAGAAGTTTTTAGACTATTTAGGAAACACTTTTTTTTAAAAAAATCTGATGTGCCTAAAATAAATACAAATGTAATAAAATTATATCACAGAATTTTAAAAATAGTATATTAATTTTAAGGTTTTTTAAAATTTAAATTAACATCCCGAATAACCTAGTTATTTTGTTGAAAAATTCATATATACATTAAAAATTAAAATCGGACGTTGCTAAGTATATGTAATTTACCACAGCTTATTGGTTTAAAACGTATGAAAAATCCCCTAATGTATTATTTTAAAATTAAATATTTTTAGGTTTATTATGTTATAACAGTGGAAACTGCAGTTTATTTATTTATGATAAATTAGTTATGTTTTAAATAGGCTTAGCAGTTGATATTGTTAAGAATATTCAGACAATTAAGGGACACTGTTGATGACTTGATTCGTTGATTTTTTAATAACAATGTTTGGAAATGTAAATGACAAAAAAAAATGGTTAACATATTGCACACTATTTGTAATGAATATATTATTATAAACTATATTTTAATTTATTTTGAACAATATCGAACATTAATAATATAACAAGCAAGTTTTACTCAAACTATAGGTATGTACAATACAGAACCATTAAAAACGATTTATGTTACTTGATTTATATTGAAAAGTTCCTCGTTCAATTACTACAAAAGTTAACATTAGGGTATAATAAAGAATAGAACACAGAAATGTAGGTATTTGGCTAACCAGTGTTGGACCTTTGGATCAACTGGTTGAATCTATGTGCAATAATAACTGAAGAGTCGAAAAATCGTTTAACGCAGTTCGATAGGCACGCTTCGGTTTTTGCGCCAAGCTTTGCGGACGGTTTATCCACGCACTTTTCCCAGCACATTTCACTGATCTCTTGTATCTAGAAAAACAAATTAACTGATAGGATAAACGATGAGGGCACACCGGGGTGAGAATAGTAGTTATTTTACTTGAGCGTTTAATTGAGCTTTCTGTTGTTCCATCATTATAACTTTTTGTATTTCTTCGGCTTTCAACTTGTCGGTAGTGCCGGTACCGGAGGAGGAACCCAAGTCGAAATTATCACTGTTATTATTAAAGAAATCTGCCATTGTTGTTTAAATATTTAACGACTAGGTTCTGAAATGAAAAAAAAACTAAAAATTCACGTGCGAATACATACGAAAAGTAAAAAATTATAATTGTAAATGTTATCGTGAAATTTATAAAATGATACCGTGCCGGGTCTTATCACTGCAAATCTTTTTCCACGGCTACCAACTGCTAAACACTATATAATTATATTTTCTTAGGCTCGTACAAAAATGCATGATCCAAAAGAAGTCTACGAGTATCATAATAATATTATTCTGTTTAATATAAAAGGCAAAACAATTCGTTAAAACATGCAAAATCCAAATTAATACGAACTGAATGTTAAAAAGTACATCACGCATAAATCCGTTATTTTACCACTCAAAAAATATGTAATGGGTTAATTGATGAAAAATATCGAATATTTATTTCAAAAAATTTAAAACAATATTATTATTAATTCCTGTACACTTGACTTGCCACGCAAACGTCTACAGCGTAACCACTGGCAGTTTATCCGTTTGGTTTTTCTCGGGACGTTTTTCACAATAAAATTGATTAGTGATGGGAATAATCGAATGAAATAATCGAATCATTGGAAATGTGTTCTAGTATTTAATATTAATTATAGTAGATACTGGACAATAGACAGTAGACAGTATACACTAGTATCTTTATAATTATTGCATTCGTTATTCGAAATAATAATTTCGTTTTATATATAAGATATTGTCTTGTGTATTACAATATATTTAGCTTCACAAACAAATGTATATAAATTAAATGAAACTCCTGAAAACAATAATTTTCAGTAAAATTAAAATTCAATATTTATGTTACTGAAGTAAAACATGTTTACAAATGAGCTTTTCGATGCCTCCTCGAAGAATATTTTCCCGACATCTCGTGCTTCCAGTCAGGACCTCTGGTTTCACCTCGACGCGACGGTAGAAAAAAATGTTTCCGTCTATGTGAGTTTTTGGGCAGGTGAAAATATGAAAGTCTAAAAACCACCTGCAAGTCTGGGGAGTATCCGAGTACCTATGCTGGGTGGTTCAAATAGTGTCCAAACCGAATGAATCAAAAAGCGCCCTGGAGGTTACGCAAAGGCCGCCTGTATGTATCGTACTGCTTTAATCATCTCTCAGCGAAAATTCGGTGAAAACTGTCACTTTAACGTCCCATAACATAGTACCTATAACCACGAACTTTTCATCCAAAATTTGAATTTTATCGTGGATCTCATTTTAATTATGTAAGTACAATCTGACAAACATAATGGGCTCGTGCAGTTGTAGTCTATAATATAAAGTTTTGCTCGTTCTAATGATATACACATCTGCTCGTTGCAGTGGTGATTTATATATTTATATACATGATAATAATATCAGTGGCGCTGAGTCCTATGTTTAGGTCAGGCCACGGCCTGACCACGTTTTTAAAAGGGGCCGACGATCATAGGGGAGCTGAAAGTCTTTGCAATATTTTAATAAACATAATAAACTATACTTGGTTACTTGATGAAAATAAGAGATACATATTATTATATTAATACTTATTTATTTAGGTACCTAGTTCGTAGTTCAGAGACTTCTTTATATCTCAGTTGAACGCTAATAGCCGCAGAAATGAAATATAAAAATAATGAATCAAATTAGCCATTGCATTGCGTTATCGTCATCATCATCGATGTTTCTTCGAAACCATATTACTCGTATTATATGGACTATGAGTTTTTCGAAGTGTTTCAAGTGTTTCATAATTTTCAACGTCGTGACGAATTGAGACAAAAATAGAAATTCCTATTGTTATCAAACTTTAGATACAGCTGTTATTTCTTAATTATTTTTGATGCACCAGTGCTCGACTTAGAGGGGGAGGTACGCAGGGGGACGGAGTAGGCTTGTGGCCGCTGAGGTGGCTTGGGGCCGTTGTATTTTCATTTGGCCTGAGTACATTTTTAGAAGTTCGGCGCCACTGAGTCATGATTTATTCGATGAAATGTCGTGAGATTATTATAATAATATTATATTATAGACTTACAAGAAGCGCAAAAGTTCATGGAACAGTTGGACTACGATTATTCGGCGGTGATGGCCGACGCTGCGGCAGCAGCCGCGCAACAGAGGCCCGTCGCCGACCTGTTGTGGTACGACTACGGCGGCGGCGGCGGCGGCGGCGGCGGCGGCGGCAACGGTGGCGGAGGCGGTATTAGCGGCGGCGTCGGCCGGGGAGAAAGCGGCGGCGGCTCAAGCGGCGTCGGCTATTACGGCGCCGGATCTCCGGCCACGGGCGCGTTCGGGGCCGACAAGCGTGGCGGCGCGACCCAGTCGAGCAACGGCGGCATATGGTTCGGGCCGCGGTTGGGCCGCAGGAAGCGCCGCGGCGGGTCACCCTTCGTCGGCGGCGGCAGCGGTGGTGTCGCTCAGCCCGTGGACGGCAACGCCATCGCGTCAGCCGCTTCGTCGCTGCTGCAACAGGATCCGTTGGCGGCGAGCTCGTCGGCGGCGGCGACGGCTGCGGCAGGGCAGGCCGCCGTCTCGGATCTGATCAACAACGTTCCGTGGGTGCTCGTACCGATCATCGATAATTCCCGTGAGTATATAATTATATTATACAATGATTGTGTTTAGTAACCCTATAATTACATTAATTAGTCACTTTAGTAACCTATTAGTATACACCGCAATTTAAAATAATAATATTATTTATATTGACGTATTCGTCTAATAAAAATATAATTATATTGCAAAATAATTTACTCCGAATCAACTTTACCGGAATACTGAAACATTATTGGCGAGTGGTGATAACATATTATATTGTGTGAGACTCATAACCTCAGAAAGGTTCAATAGGGGAATTTCCTCATCGAAATGCCAATAAAAATATAGTTATAAACGGGGCCGGATCTAGGGGGGGCGAACCGGGACACTTGCCCCGGAAGTGTTGGTCGGGGGACTCCAAATAACAAAATAAGTTGTGTATATATATTAATAGTTTTTATTCAATTTATAATAAAAGTATTATACAAATTACAATTTCTATTTCCAAATGACTTTGTATAATGATTATTTTCATGTATTAGTTTGTAATAATTTGTATTTAAAGTTTTTTATTATTAATACATATTTTTTCTAATCTAGCAAATATTTTTTTTCTTTTATTCTCTTCGATTTTTTTTTTTTTTAGAGTTTAACTGCTACATAAGTATAATTGTGGGCATAACAAAGGGGGAGGGTGCTAATTTTATACTTTGCCCCGGATAAAAAATATACTATATCCGGCACTGGTTATAAACATATAAGGTTATAGGTACCCTATATATTGAAATCAATTGAATGTATTATATTATGTCTTTCACTTATAGATTGTTTGTTTAATCATGACGATGTTTTTTTTACGTAAATTAGTTAAATACCTACTCATGTTTTAAAAACTATCGACATTTTCGTAGGCCGACTAGACGCAACTGCAGTTAAATAATGCACTCCAAATAACTGCCATTCTTATAGGTATATAATATGCTTTTACTGCAGTCTGATATAGTAGGTATACATATAATACATTTGATTTCGTATGAGACAAATGCGTGTCCGTATTCCATTTGATTATATTGTTTCAATTTCATATATACATAAAAACTTCTTTGGACTTTGAATATCTTATTATATTATAATTTATTATAAATTTCGTTTAAAGTGGTTTAAAATGGCTTTAATAATGTATTATAATATATATATTAACTGATCAAGTGCACTTCGTTGCCCATTAAAAACATTAACAAAGGTGTTACGTTGAGGACAAAATACATACCATACCCTATTTCAACCCCTTACAGCCCTTTTTTAGTATTAAAAAATAGCTCATATCCTTTCTCAGTGTCTAAACTATCTATATGTACCAAATTTCATTTAAATCGGTTCTGTAGTTTCGGAGCCTATTCAATACAAACAAACAATCAAATCTTTTTTCTTTATAATATTAAGTATAGTATAGATAAAATATGTAACCATTGACAACCCTATAAATAAACAGTACATAGCAACCATGGTTACCAATAGCAACCATTTATAAACAAATATTTCCATCGTAAATCTCAAAATCCCTGTGTGAGCACCTCACATCACCACCTCACCTCACCACTTTGTGAATCTAAACCATCCAGGGCGTATAACCGTAAATGCAATACATATAATATCAAAACAAAGCGTACAAAAAGAATGCTATATAATAGTTATAAAATATGAGAGGTGAGGTGCTCACACAGAGATTTTGAGATTTACGATAGAAATATTTGTTTATAAATGGTTGCTATGTACTGTTTATTTATAGGGTTGTCCCTGGTTACAAATAAACAAATACATAGCAACCATTTATAAACAAATATTTCCATCGTAAATCTCCAGGTCCCTGTGTGAGCACCTCCCCTCACCACATCATTTCACTCCATAGTCAATATAAACCATCCAGGGCGTCATCCAAAGGCATACAAAAAATTTCATTCAAATCGGTCCAGCCGTTTAGGAGGAATTCGGTGACATACACACGTACATTAGAATTATATATATAAGATATGGCGGGTAGGTCGTATAAACGTTTCGAATCGCATTTTGATATGATTTGACCAATATATTATAATATGTAATACAGACAAAATAATAACTTATTTAAATCGTTTAATCGTCTTCTCAGCTTTATGATTATGCGATAACTATAACGTGTCTGTATAACATATATTATACGGCCTTAATTATTTTTTTTTATTATTATTATTAATCATCAATTAAAATACAAAGATACAATTACAATCTTACAAATGTTTGATTAATATATTAACCTCTATACGCGAAGCTTGTGATGACGTAAATAAGTTACAACGTGTGGTTTGTACCTCATAACAAAAGTAAGTTATACTATAATAATACTTGAGGATAATAATACAATTTAAGTTACTCAACCTAATACTTACAACAAAACATAAAAACAAAATTCAATATACCTACATTTTGTTTAATGTATTTTGGTTTTATACCTATAAAGTATAATTTATAATAATTAATCAATAATAATGCTGAGACTTACATATTATTATTATTATTATTATTATAAGTCTTAGTGGTGAATATATAATGGTAATGTCAAATGTGACCTGTATAGCCACCACGACAGCCACTTACGCCCTATTTCCTTGTTTTTGTTTCACACCCCTGCGTGGTTGATCTCACACATCGTATTATGTTTTGTTATTGTAAAATATATAAGCTATGACCACACCCCGTAATGACTCTCTGGTCACCGCCATATCATACACACACACACACACACACACACACACACACACACACACACACACACACACACACACACACACACACACATATATATATATATATATATCCGCATAATTTGCCATATATTATACTTATTACATATGTACTTACATATATATATATATCATAAGAAACCTGCAGCTGTCCGCCTACCAGTGACCGAGTGGTATTATCGATGATGTTCGACTTGAGAGGATGGGACTGGTGTACACACGAATGCTCTGTGTCCGCAGTGTTTCTGTTTATCGTAATTATACATGCATTAGTATAATATTCCAAGATATTCCAAGAAATATCCATCTGGACGTCAGATTGGAGTTTCGACGAACAATGTAATATTATTCGACACGTCCGGCTTTGAAAAAAGGAAAACTGAAGAAAATTAAATCCGTCACGTCCTCTCACGTTTTAATAATATACTATTAACAAGTTTAACAACTTAAAAAACTTTTAAGTTATATACCAGCAATATTATACCTTACTTTAATATACTATAGGTACTTACAGTAATTTTTTAAAAGGTATATTGAGTTCATTTTTAAGTCATCAAATATCAAAAATTTGGTACTCTTTATTAATGTTTTATACAGTATGCGTTATTGTCTTTGTCTTGTATACCTATATAGAGAATATGCATATATTGCCTATATACTATGATGATAATAATTACTAATAATAATCAAAGGCTGCAATCATTAAAATGCTGTCGTATCTGCAGTTATGTGGAGTTACTTATTTAGAGTTAAGACATTTCATATCGTCACTGGAAAATAATACCAAGTAGTAATAATAGATAGGTACAGTTAACAATTCCGATTTCACATAAGCAATCTATAGGTACCTCGTCGATTCTAAACGTGGGCTGAATTTTGGATTAAAATCAAGGTAAAACACACTAATCATACACGGGCAGACTAAAACCTGCAAACTGCAGCCACATCATATCAGTCAAATTCCTCTTCAAAACTAAACTCAAAACCAAAAATTAATCTTATTTCCATTTACTGAATAGGTAAATCGTACCGAATTTAGATTGGTATTATAATGCTCTACGATGATAAATTAACGTTTGTTTGTTAGCTGAACAACTTTAAAATTTAGTAGGTGCAACCGGGTTTTTCTTAAGTGTTTCTTACAACCATTACAAATATCAAAAATTCATTAGTATAGTGACAATATTTTTCATAATTATTGTATGAAATTAGAATTTTGACGAAAATCTTTAATTAAAAAATTAATATAAGTGACGGTATGTACATAATTTATAAGTACCAATTAAATTTATTGTATACCAAAATGATAAATATCATTATAAATAGGGCTGGGACCTATGCCCAACAATTCTAAACAATGCACTAAAATATAATTTTATTTTTAATAGTCAAGGTGTAAATGATAATTGATAAATTGTTAAATAAATTTTTAAGGACAGCATGTAAAAGAGTTTTAGAGACATCACTGATCATTTTGGACTTCTTTAATCTGAAAAAAAAACAATTATTTCCATAATTTAATACAAGAACCTACTTTATAGTTTGTTGAATTTATAAAAAACTCATGCAAAAATCCTAAAATCGAATTTCAAATTCAAATGTTGAATTAAAAAACTCCAAAAATGCAAAATAAAAACTTCTTATTCTTATTTAAAAATACATGAAACGTATTTTGTTATAAAACGAGCATCGCTATATAGCTCCCGAAAACAATGCAAAGTTTATCGAAATCCCAGCCTTTATTATAAACTAAAAACAAGTCGATAAAAAAAAAAAAATGGTTCTAGTGGGTGATGATTTATATTATATTTATCATTCACATCAACCACAATAATTATACCACTGGGCGTGGACGTCGCGATAATTGGTCATAATAATTATTATATTATATATTGTACTAATTTCATATCGCATATTTTACAGGCGTATTATATTCCGACGTTCTGAGTCTCCATATACTCTCGATTATAATAATATTATTTCTAGAGACGCGTATGTTGAGTATCATCATGATTAATGGCGATATATCATCTATATATTATACGAATAATAATATGTTTGAGGTCTGCAGTCTCTGTATTTCGTCCGAAATTGCGTATCATCGGATTGCCGCTATCGCGTTTTTTGTTTCGCCCGTTTCGTGTTTAGAACTCGGCCTGCAGGGGAGTCATTCGTGGGATGCAGTGTGCGAATGCATCCCACGAATTTTTTTTTAACACGCCTCCAACGACGAGTAGATAATAGATAATATTATGTTGATACATAGTATATATAGCCAAATATAGGTATAAAACAAATACCCAACAATAATTTTGTAAATGTACAAAGATGAGTGTTTTTTGTGGTCGCTTTATTATTATTACAACTTTTTACGGTTAACAAATATAACTTTGCAGTTATATTCACTTCATATATTCGAAGACCGTGCAGGTTAAATAATATCGATTGTCAGTTGTCACCGATTTTTTTTTTATTGTTCGTTTGGCGTTTTTAATTACGTTTACAAATTTACTTACTTATAATCATAACGTTATTATATTATATAGGTACGGTTTGCCGGTCCTGGTTTCAAAAACTGTCGTGATAAATTGCCGACCAGACTTCGCGCCGCGAGGGGGGAGGGGGGGGGGCGTGACTTTGGAAACCAGCACCACCACCGATATACTGTCGGGCGAGTGCTCGAGCGCCAGACCCCGAGAAAATATTAATAATAATAATAATTATTATTGTCGTTTCACCAACCGCCCCCAAACTGTATCAGCTATAGGAATAACAAAATATCGTTATCTGAAATTTAAATAACGCGTCTTACGATCGCATATGCTGCAGCGTGCAGCTGTACCGATGCGGACCACAGTGCGTACGGGGCCTTGCTGCAATGCCGCAGTGTATATTATTGTAATATTTTTAAGTGAATATAGTAATATATAATATGAGTGGCGATAATCTCCCGAGTCACCTTTTTTTTTTCTTCTCGGGTCGGAGGCGTGTTGCAGGAGTGATGAATCTCGTTTTCGTCCTCGCATATACAACAGTAGTCCGACAATATTTTAAACGCGTGCCAGTCTTGTAAAGAATATAATACATAACATATAGTGTTACTGCTGTCAAAGACGTAAAATATGAATTAACGTTAATAAAAGTAATAACTATAATCGATAACGAATGTTTCCGATAAAATTAGAGTATAGTTTACGATATATTTACTTATAGGAAATAACGTCAATGTCTTTTACTTTCAGGCAATTGTGCGTTTAGGAATATTTCCTATAGGTTTAATGATCGACGATAACTCCGGACTTTTTCAGCTATAATTGATGAAAAAGTTAGATCAATTTGCGTGTTGAATTAGAAACGGATTTTGCCCCGGTAGGGAGGAGGGGGAGGAGGCACTGCCCCGTAGTAAAAAAACAAAAAAAAAATGCACTTATATATATATTATACTTTTGCTTTATCATCTCGGCAGTGTACACTCAGATGAAGCAGAACTCGAGAAACGGCAGATCGTCGGAGGAGGACGACGACGACGCGGCGTCACGGTCCCGGCACTCGGCCCGGTCGCCGCCGTACTCGCCACCGTTCTCGCCGCGTCTGGGCCGGCAGGCGATCATGACCCGGCCGCAGGTGCCCAGGCTGGGCCGCGAAACGTTGCTGTACCGGCGGGACGCCCGGAACGCGTTGTACCAGCAGTCGAACGCGACGTTGCTCAGACAACAGAGACAGCAGCAACAGCAACAACAACAACAACAACAACAACAACAACAGCTGCAGGCCTCGCCACTTCAAGCCGCCACTGAATCGGCGCGACGTCAGCAGGCCGTGTAGATGGACGACTTCCGCGGGCTGCACATATGATACTATCTATTATTATTGCTTTGAACCAACAACGACGATGACGATGGGGACAAGAACGAAACTCACACATTCATTACAATATATATTATAATGTGATTTTTAGCGTAGTCGGTATTTTTCGTAGTCTATATTATAATAAAAACGATGATGAATAATAAAAATATTATTATTATTATTACTGCGATATGCCTACTGCAGACGATTCAAATTTAATCCGCGGTTTTATAGTATAATATTATTAATTATTCAGGACTTGAAAACGTTATAATAAGGGTAAGAATACAACTATAGTTGATAGAAAAATGTATTTAATTTAGCACCATTGGTGTTAAATTAACTAAGATGGCGTGTAGATTTTCACTTACTGGCAGCTTGGTGTTGATTCAACATAAGACGTATAGTAAAAATGAGTTCTTTTAAAGGTAGTAATTTTTAATTATTTTGGAGTTAATTCAACATCTATAACTAGTTTACGATTACACCAATTATGTGATATCAATAGCAGTCGATCGGAGTGTTGATTTAACAAGCAATCTTAAAAAATATTGTAAATGTTTAGAAAAATTAAGTTAAATTAAGTTAAAATAAGTTTTTTTCTCATTCAACGGGATTTGAACTCGGGACCACCCTTCACTTTAACTGCCTAACGAATTTCCTATCTATCTTCCTACGCGTTATACCATTAGCCTACCTATCGGGATTTAATATGTTATAAAAAAATATATTATTTAAACAATTCATTATGAACAATAATGGACTGTATTTTATTATCGGAAGTTTTGAGTAGAGCCTGCAAAACACTTATTGTCACAAACTTCGCATATTCCCCATTTTTTGATACAGTACCTAATAACTAATAATGATTTTACTGAAGGCTGTATCTGGGGGGAGGGGGGGGGGGGTTCAAACCCCCCGTGAAATTTTTTCGTGTTATATTCTGTTGTAGTAGGTAAAATAACGATTTCAATCTCTGTTTTAATCAAAACACAATTTTTTTAGCTTAAAACCCCCCCCGAAAATTTGTTCCAGCTACGGCCCTGATTTTACTTATATACATAGTATGCATATAATATATTTATTTTCCCACTTTAGCGGTGATGTATTTACTAGTCTCCTATAGGATAATATATATATATATTTATGTATATATATATATATGCATATACTATTATTATAACCATGTCAGGAATATTAAGATAATTTTTAAACGCAAATTATTTAATTTAACAAACAACTTCATAATTCAAAATGACATTATGTAGCATTTGTTATTTTCAGTATAGTTAGTAGTAAATCTTAATATCAAAAATTGTAAAAATTACAACAACTTTGTTGTTATTTTAACCACAAATATTATTATACTATTAAACAATTTATTTAGAGTTAAATCCACATTTCTATGTTTATATTAACAATTATTGGTTGCCGGTTATCAAAATATTGGATGTTAAAATAACTAAACATGGAATTGTTAAGTTATTAATGAATATAATTTTAAAGTTACATCAAAAAAACTTAATTTAATCGTTCATATACTTAGAATAACTTTTTTTTTCTTCAATTCAAATATAGAATATGGTTAACAATGAATATACGTAATGAGTGTTCTAACTATACGTAGTGTAGGACTCAACATTTAATACAACACTCCAATGTTGTTATTTATTATACAAATTACAGTTAATTTAACATTTAGTTACTTAACAATTGATTGAAACTGAATTCAACTCCAATATTTCTATGTGTGTACGTTATACGATCGACAAAAAACTTTCAATTTCTAAACGTATAATTAAAAGGAAAACAAAAACGATTAAATATCACTAAAAAAAAAAAACAGAACGATTAATAAATAAATTAAATATTTCTATAAAGTCGTATATCATTAAACAAAACATCACGAAAACGAAATAATATATTATAGTTATAATTACTAAACCAAAAATAACCCGAAACGAAATAATTTAAAATCGATTTACTTATACAATTTATAATATCGGTTTTTAAATTTAATTTTTGAATTTAAATTCAATCAATTAATACAAGAATTTGTTAAATTCTGTATCCGGCCTATTATTCCCGCGTTAGATATTATTTTTAACGATAAAACGAAAACGCATAAATTGTATAACGCTTAGATTGTAAATAATGCAGAACGAATTTTCTTTTCAAATGCAAGCCCTGATTATTATAAATATAGAGCCGTAAGTAGGTACTCTGGATTTTCAAGATTTAACCTGCAGTGTTGACCTAATTCTATACAATAATGCATCACATACACTTAGTCTTTAATAGTGAATAAATGAATACGCATCTGTTATCGTTTAGGATATTTTGGTAAAGATGTAAATAAAAACAATAATACATTATTGTTTATTAGATTTCCGAAATTAATCTTGAACATTCAAATGACAAAATTCAAAACATTAAAAATACTACCTGCTATTTGCTGAGCAAAGGCGCACGCAGTTTATCGTCATATCCTGCAGACCAGGGCCCCCGGTTTAAAAATTCGTGGAGCCCATTTTCAGTACATTTTTTTTAATATCATAACACATACAGAGTACAGTGGTAGCCAAACTTTTTATTTTTGAAAATTGTTTAGAACTCTTATTGTTATCATAGTGTAGTTTTAAAATAAAAACGAGCGTTACTTCACAATAGCAATAGTTATGAGCGCCTTGAGTTATGATTTTTTTTTTTTAAATTGTCAAAAATACGAACATTTGCAAATTATTTTGTCGTAATAATTTATAAAAGACTTGGTTTTATATCTAAAATTTGAAAAATATTGAATGCTCACTTTACAAAGAAAAGTTTGAAGAACTTTTTGTTCATTTCACCTGAGAACATTTTTCCGCCCCCAATGCGTGCCGACCACGGCCGATTGCCCACCGGTGCCTCCTCCACCTTAAAAACGGCCCTGCTACAGACTGGTCACATAATATACGCGCGCACGGTCAGTCGGACTCGGTTTCACGTTCTGTCCGTAGCAGCGGTGTGGTGCTGTGGATGAGAACAACAATATAGTAAGACTTATTAGTACCTATATTATTGTCAAGGGAGGCATTTTTTCAAGTTCACTTATAAGAACAAAGAGGGAATATCTGTATAGTATTCTGTCAGTCGATCGACTTGGGCAGGCATACTATAGGTCAGGGTGGTCCAACCTTTTGTAGTTGGCGGGCCATTTTACACTTTCATAAAAACACCGGGGGCCGCCAGAAGAAAAAAATTGTATTATTACCTATTTATATTTTATTTTATATAATGCACAAATTATTAATTATTATTATTATTATTTAATGTTTTCATGTTTAAAATTATCAAAAAATTACTAAAAAAATTAATTAGGCTAGCAATGTCTTATTACAATAAAGAAAAATAAAAAATAATTTATTAATGTGATAATTGGCATTGTTTTTCAGTAGCCAATTTATCAAAATATATTAAAATATATTTAAAATTTAAAGTATAAATTCGTAATAAGATCGTATAAATGTTATACCTTCTATTATTGCGATTTTGTTATAGTACTATTGTGATTTAAAATTTAAATTTTAAATTGTTGGAGGGGCCAAAAAAAAAGCTTTGCGGGCCACCCTGCTATATGTATTGGCTTCAACTGCACCTCTCTGAAAAGGCTGCAAAGAGCTTTCAGAACTGGACAGTTTAATATAGTCTTGCGGAAGATTATCTTTCCTCGGAAAATTTAGGCTGCAGATGACAGAACGCGTTTGAGGACTCGCTCTAAGTGATATTAGTCTATACATCCACAAAATATGCACAACAGATGGCATGTGATCAACAAAAATATAAAATAAAAAGTTTGTTCAGCGTCACCTTATATATGTATTGGACGAACTACTCTGGAATTTCCCTGCGGTATCACCTCCAGGCTCCAGTATCAAAAAATTCCTGGAATTTTTGAGTCTATAAACTACAACCACAAACACACATTGCTAGGCCATAGAACTATTAATGCTCTTAAAAATTACTAATTATGCGTGCATTAATGTGCTTAAAAAAGTACAAATATGCTTTAAAAATATGCAGTTATTTTTTTTACACAAATATTTTATGAAACTATAATATTTAAATAAACCCAGAGTTAATATTCTTTGAAAAGTTAAATTAATTTTATGCGCCTTTTATAAACTCTTAAATTACATATAAAATGATAAAATAAATATGACCTTTATTTCTCATTTCTTAAGACATAGCCACATAATATAGACGGATTAGTATAGTATAGTTTAGTAGGTACATAATTTCTTACATAACTTTAATAATAGATTTAAAAATTTTCATTGAATAAAATTCTTCTTATAATTATAATTATATGCACTGTGTACATATATACTATATAATGTTATATACCTATACTGATAGTTAAAAATTAGAGACGGAAAACACATAATATAAAGATAATAATAAATAAATATTGTTTTTTTACCAAATAGGTGTTTGAAAAACACGATACAATAATATAATGCAATTACACCTAATGAAAACTGAAATCTATCAAAATTAATGTATCTCTATACTTATTTTAATTTTCAGATTTTCAAATTGAATTATCAATCAATACTCATCATAAAATATGCTTTAAAAGTTGTAAAATTACGAACTATGTGCTTAAAACTAAAAAATCACGAGATATGCAAAATAATGCACTATTTACATACATTTCTAGTATATATTATTATTTTTTCGTGATGTCTTAGGACTAATAATATTTCTATCTTATGCTTGGCAACCAACCGAATAGTCCTCAAAAAACATGCAAAAGCAACAATTTCCGATCCCTATACACATCGCCTTATATCTTTTATATATATAATTCTACTGTACGTGTGTATGTCACCGAATTCCTCCCAAACGGCTGGACCGATTTGAATGCATTTTTTTGTATGATGCCTTTGGGTGACGCCCTGGATGGTTTATATTCACTATGTGGTTTGATGAGGTGGTGAGGTGAGGTGCTCACACGGGATTTCAAGATTTACGATGGAAATATTTGTTTATAAATGGTTGCTATGTACTGTTTATTTGTAACCAGTGACAACCCTATAAATAAACAGTAGGTACATAGAAACCATGGTTACCAATAGCAACCATTTATAAACAAATATTTCTATCGTAAATCTTAAAATCCCTGTGTCATCCTCACCTCTCCTATTTTATAACTATTATATAGCATTCTTTTTGTACGCTCTGTTTTGATAATTTATGTATCGTATTTACGGTAAATATTATATAAAACAATGCCACGTCGAGGAGAAAATATCGGTCGACGGACTCAGAGTTCACAATTAGTTGAAAATTACACATGTATAAAACAATCATATCTTTGGCGAAATGTCAGTACATTACGTCTTCACACAAATATACGTGTTCAACTGCAAAACGATCCATTAGCACTATCATTCTCCGAGCAAAAAATTATGGGCAATGTTCTTGAAGCTACAATTTTGAACGGTAAATTTGAAATGAAGTTGTTCTCCTGCCACGAATCCCAATGACCCCTTCAGACTCACCCATTCCATTCAGACGACTGCAATTTCCAATTCGCTTGGCATTTGTCGTGAGTATTAATAAGTCACAAGGTCAAACAATGTGAATGTGTGGGTTGGATCTAGAAAATCTGGTCTTTTCACAAGGCCAATTATATGTGGCGTGTTTTCGTGTTGGAAAACCGTTAAGTTTATTCATTTATACTCCTCAGGATTTCACTAAAAATATTGTTCATCAACTCGAATTAAGATAAAATTAAACAAACATTATTGATTATAACGAATTGTTTTTAGAAAAATTGATGTTATTTCAAAATAAAAAAATAATGAAATAATTATATTATTTGTCTTTCATTTCATACTTTGTTTAATATCCTAATCGCTTGAAATATCATGCAGGACAACGTCTGTCGGGTCCGCTAGTATATATATATGTATAATTATATTTAGATTATATTGTATTATATTGTATAGACTCATAAAATGTCGTCTGGTCGGGGATAGTGATCCCTATATATTATCTTCTAATGAGGTCTTGTTTACAAAACGGCATACGTCTATTAGGTATGTATATTGTATTGTCGCTGCGAATCGTGTTAATTATTAACATATTGTACGTATATAGCACCGTAAATCGTAATATTATATATTTAAGTATACAGAGTGGTTCGTTTCACTGCGGGTTGCACTAATTTTTCGAGTAGATATTTTTCCAAAAAATAAGTGTTGTAAGTTCAGGGCTCGGGACACGTCCGTGTGCGTGAATCGATGATAAATTAGAAGAAGAAAAAAAGCAGTAAAACATTTTTAAAAAATCACTTTTTTGTATAACCGAAGTCGCCAAATAATATAATTGTTTTTATTATGTTCAAATGTTAACAAACGTTAGTAATTTGTTTTCCGATTATTTTGAGAGGTACTGAGAATTTTCAATTTTGAACCCCCAAAAGTATATATTTACCAATTATATCCAATTCGCCACCATAAATCTCCCTCAAATTACTACACTACATACATTTTTCAAAAAATACAAATTGTTACTGATTCCTTAAAAAGAAAATCCATAGATCAAATAACAACACGACCACTAAAATTAATTCGCAACGAAGTGCAATCGAATGCAGTTGATTTGACATATATTAAACGATGTGCATTATTCTATATAGGGCGAAGTGTTTAACGTACATGCAGAAATACATTACCAACAAATTTATCAGAAGTATAACACATACGTATATATAGCATTAGATAATTTTTTACTTATTGTATACACTTTAATAACTATTAAATAATAACAATATATATATTATGTACGATTCGACGCGTCATTTGCGTCATATAGACATAAATAAAACAATAAAATACTACGCATAATAATAATTACTATACACTATCGTGTACATATCAAAATAAACAAATAAAACGATATAATAATATATATGGTATTATGTATAAGTTGAGCGCGATCGAAATCATCCTAACCGATCGCGAGAGAGAGTGATCGTATTTTGATCTATTGTTTCGAACAAGTGGTCGCGTGGAAAAACAATAAAATACAATATTATTATAATGTTAAACGCGTGCGGCGTGCTTAAAAATATATTAAAATCAAAAGTGCATTATGTTATTATGACTATAATAAAACATATTAATAAAACATTCAGCCGTATACATTTCCCGCAGGCATTAAATTTAATATCTCAAATGCAAAGACCAATGCAAGACATTGTTGCACTAGACCCGCTATTATATATTATTATAATGATAAAATATTCTTAAATTTTTTTGTCGATCGGATAATCGCGATGCTCTACTATAATATTACGTAAAACACGTAAAAAATATATTATCTTGTTTCGTGATACACGACGCGATGATGGTTTATTACCTATATACTATATATGTCCAGCGAGAGAACATGCCGATTCTGTATTTATATAATATAGGCATCCCCATCACGTGACACCTGCAGGGGCGTCATTTCAGTTTTTTTTTTTGGTGTGCCATTTTGAAATTTTACCAGGCCATTTAAAAATAGAGCGGATCTACAAGGGGGGATTCCATTGTTTCAGCAGGCCAATTGAGAATATTTTAAATGTAAGGGGTGCCACCGCACACCCTCCCCCCCCCCAAATGACGCCCTTGCGCGACACCCTGCATGCCACGGGGAAACACGATTGCATTCAATGTTCACGATTGAGTACGATTTTTATCTGCAACTCTGAAGCACTGTTGCCATTTGATTTGAACTAATAGAACGCACAATTTAAAAATTAATAATTAAAATTATTTAACGAACGGATCAAAAAGTTTTCATTGAACTTATAACGCTCAATTTCATAGCTCCCATTATTTCATGTATATATAGTTATTTCAATTCTAAAAGAAACGCAAGAGGAAACATGTATGAAAATGCAATCAGTATTCAAAGGTCGAGTTAACAAAACGGAAAATGCTGATTTGATTCGTATAAAAGAAACTATGAAAGAATATAATAAGTATACAATTTTCATAGTCTCAACAATTATTAGTTATTTAAGTGGTACAAAGATATACAATTTTAAATTGAATACACTTTTTACATTATCTTAACCCTTTATTATTTTTAATTATTTTATTTTGTATAGTAATCTAAAAAATTATTTTATAGTAAACTCTTATCGATATATTTGGCCCAGTTATAATATACTTTGAGTTTGACATGATGCCAGCTGCCGTAGATGATGTATATAAATTATACAGGGTAATCTACGAAATAAACAGATTATTTTATAAACAATATTTTTACTCTATACTGCAATAGATGTATAAGGGTCGTCAGATTTTCGTACCTTACCCGTAACACAAATAATAATTACATTGTGGGTATTGTTTATAGTGCGACGGACAAATCGTATACTTGCTGCAGGAATAATAAATAATATAATAAACTCACGTCGCATTATTGCATTCTGCAGTATAATATAATATATTATGGTTTCGTGATGTACATATTGTTATATACATATAATAGCAAGCATATTATATATATATATTATGGTATAATAGGTGTATAAATAATTGTATGACTTATATAACTAGGTATATATAATATTATATACATTCAGGATCGGCGATCCTTATTCGCGCACGTGTGCTCGTAAGATTCGATTTCTCCGCGTCTATACAGGTATAATAATATATTATGATTCTTCAACAACAACAACAAAAAGGTCGCCGAAAAGGCGTCAGGTCAGATTATATTTAGGTAACCGCTGATGGCGATGCGCATAGTTCTACTACACTTGTTCTTGTTTCAGTTCCAACGCCCAGACGTCCTGCGGCCACCCGGTCCTGCCTTTGCTTCGCTTGTGGTGGTGTTGGTGTTCTTGGTGTTGGTGGTCGTTGGTGGGGATCAAAGGGTTTCGGGCGATCATCATCTGCGCGACAACAAAATATAAATCGTACGTTAATAAATTGAAAAACTGTATACAAAGTGTTGTGCTTAAATCATATATAGAGTTTCTCTGTATATTTATATATAGAGTCCCGGATTTTTGAGGACAGACCGCAATAACTACGAAGTGAACTTACAGTATTTTTAAACGCGGACTCGACAAAACGATTTTTTAAACTATTGAAATAAACCCGGTTTGAATTTTTAAACCTAAGTATACAGAGTATATACGCAGCGGTTCGGTTTAGTTCGATCGGTTTGTAATAACAATGTAGCGTGCGTACGACTTATACCATACCGCCATTACTCTATATTATCATATCGCATTAATTTAATTATTATAATAAAATAGCCGTCGTCGTTAGAGTATAATAAATAGATATTATTATTATATCGCTTTCACAGCATTGTCACACGCGTCCGGCGTGTAAATACTGCATACGGACAATATTATTATATACGTCTCGCGTGACGGTTCTATTATAATATAATATAAAATAATATAATTATGGCGTAATAATAATATTATATCATGATAAGTGTATAGCGTTTGAACACGGTTATGGTTTATAGTTGATTGCTGCTGCTGCTGCGGTAACCGCATAATAAAATAATAATATATCACCCGCTAATATCACAATATTTGGGGTTGCGCAGTGTATTGTAGGCACGCGCGTTATTGTTATATTATTATTTAATTATTGCGCGCTGCAACAGCTGCAGCAGTATATCGGATGCACCGAACGTCGGCCGACTGCATTTAAAAACGTCAATCGAATTTGGCCGCACTAATGCGACAAGCCCGTTAGTGTGTATAACGACGCAGTGGCTTAATAAAGATATTTTATTATATTTTAATAGGTAAATCAGATTTAAAACAGCTGAGTCGCTTGCACGTAAATTATTACGTATGATATTCGAACCGGCTGTGTTTTCTATACCAAAACAGACCCATATTTTGCCAACTACACTGATGACTAGCAATCAGAAAACCATTCCGAAAACACGTTTGACTTTGTCATAAGGTCGACTCGAAAACGACTTTTCCACTTTTTAGAAATCAATCATATCCTTTATACCCTTCAAAGTTTAAATTTAAAATTTTGAATTATAAGAACTTTAAAATATTAGTATAATATTAGTACACGTATATTAAACTAAAAAAATTAATCAAAAAATGTAAGAAAGTCGTTTTAAAGAAAACTTAAAATTTAAGCGACATTGTGTTTTTGATACGATTGCAAATCTCCTTAATATTATAATATTAGTTTAATGAGTTTTTGACCATAATATTACTGGATCTGGTACTACATCTGCATCTGGTACTGCATCTTTAGAAGTTGATTATATTATTATATGTGATATAAATTCACACGCTCATATTATATAGGCAATTTCTTTTAAAAAATGTTTGCGATTTAAGCGAATGTGGTGGGGGGGGGGAGTTTCTTATAGATACCAATTGATTTTTAATTTTTTTTCCCACGCCATGTCTAGAGCAGTACGAAAAAACGCTTTGCTCGTGTGGACTGTAACGACGTTTATATCGGTTATTAAGGGTTCGAAAAAATACGTTATAAATACGCATAGGTACCTCATGTCCTCATACATAAGTTATATTAAATAACCGTAAATCGATTCCCGATGCACTAATTTCGAGTGTTATTATAGGCTTAAGCTGGTATATGGCTACTCGAAAATAATAATACTATTATGCTCCAAACATATTTTATATTATTATGATAAATCTGGTTTCTGATGTATAGTATTTTATACGATTGACGGTTTTCTACTCTCTTATTTTGCCAAGAAAAATTAAAATAATATGCCATTATAGCAAAATACACAGATTTGGCTTTCCTTCCGGATACGAATGCTACTCGAGATTGGTCATAGTATGTTCAGTAATCCAAATAAATCTATTTAAATTTTATTATAATTAAATCAAATTTTTTCTGATTAGTAGATAAGTAGTAACTATATACTTCCATATTGTTATAGTTTCAGTTTATACTATAGGCCTAAAACGCAGAAATAATATGTAATAACTAATGTAAAAACAATAGTATTAACAATGTTTGCAGCTGTATCTTATTGACAGTGTTAGGGTAAATTAATTTAATTAAATTAATTCAAAAAATTTAAAATAGGCAATTAATAAATCTGGGTTTTAAAAAAAATTGTAATGGTAAAATCGTTTATTTATTTAAGCCAAGAAGCTAATTTTCTACAATTTTTTAAAATGTCAATAATATTATGTAAGTATAGTAAAATATTTTCAAAATATTATTTTTCCTTATAGTATATAATTATAGGTCACAGCGATATTGGCCCTATTTCAGACTATAGGTACCTACTCATGTAAGTTAACGTTATTTTTTGGACTTTTAATAATACTTTAATAGAGTTTATAATATTTAAATTTCCGAGTCTTTGCGGTCTACCTACGATATCTACATCCTATTTCTGTACCCTAACCGAATTTTGGACCTATATTGGCCAGTCTCGAGTACCACAATGCGCCCTCCCCCCCACCTACACAGATATCAAGGTGCACTACAAACCTGCTGTTGTTGGGTCTTGTCTGCTTGCGCGGGCGCCTGCAACGACCGCTTGGACGTGTGCGCGGACAGGTCGGCCTTGAAACCGTCCGTGTCCGGGTCGTCGCTGTCCAGCACGGTCATCAGGTAGCCGATGTAGGACGTGGCCAGCCGGAGCGTTTTGATTTTCGACAGTTTCGTGTCGGACGGCACGTTGGGTATGCAGTCGCGGAGGTCGGAGAACGCGTTGTTGATGCTCTGCGTCCGCCGCCGCTCCTTCTTGTTGGCCGTGTTCCTGCGCTTGACCACGCGCACCACCGGCACCGCCGCCGCCACCGCCGCCGCCGTCGGTATCTGCAGCAGGGTCGTCGGCACTGCAGACGAGTCCGAAGAACTGCACTGTTGCTGCAGCATGAGATGCTGTTGCTGTTGCTGTTGTTGCAGCAGCTGTTGTCGCCGTTGGAATTGCAGTTGCTGTTGCTGCTGCGGCTGCAGCTGCAGTCGCTTACTGCAGTTGTCGCCTCCGTCGTTGTCGTCGTCGTTTGCTTCTTCTTCGTCGTCATTGTCGTCGTCGCAGTCGTCGTCGGCGGCGGTGGTGACGGCGGCGTTGTTGCTCTGTTGTGCTGCAGCAGGAAGGTACTGTAAAAGAAAACGGATTGATAATATAATAATAGTCGTTGATATCGGAAACGGTTTGGGGGGGAGGGGGGGGGGTAGTGATTTAAAATTGATTTTTGTTTTTTGTAAAATACAGCTTGAATTTATTTATTAGTATGGTAAAAATTTAAAATATTTTTTCTATTTAAAATTATTTTTATTATAGTTTGACGCTCAATTCATTTACATATTCTTTATTTTTATTATGAACATTTTTCAAGAAATTTCCGGAGACCAATACAATTTTATTACAATGATTTATTTTATGATTTTCCACTTCTTCATTATTCGGGCATATAAATATATGTTTGATCTAAGTACAAGAAAATGGAGAACCTCGCAGGGCTGCTCTGCAGCGTATTCGCCGCATTGGCCTCCTTCCAATAATTTGAGTGTTGGAATCAAAATTAATCGTTAAAAACTGTATAATGAGAATTGTAAACCGTACGCAATGTAAGCGAGACAAAAGCTGAACTGGGGGTCTACGTGTTTAATATAAATAGAATCTATATATTATTCGATCTTCATTAAAAAAAAAAAATCTCTGCGCAGCAAACCACGCAATACAGACGCGTGAGATGCGCGAATATTAAAAAAAAAAAAATCTTTTTTACGAAAACTAAACGATAATGTATTCCCGCGCAATATCCTCTATCAAAACCAGCTCTAAATATTTCGTATTAATATGATTATTATTGATCAGGATTTTCGATTCGAAAATAGTATAAAATCCGCGCTGTAGGTATAGTTATAATAGTATTATCAAATATGTGTCAAACTCGAGGACATAATTTTACACTGCACTCTTGTGTATCGAGCAAGTGTGCGAGTGAGTATATTATTATTATCTTTATGTATAATAAACGATGTGATTTTTTAAACGTGTTCGCCCTACATGCTTAAATGATGCATAATATATTATATTCAAACTATGAATCTTGGAAATTTTAAATACACTCGAAGACCATATTTCTCGAATTCTTGACATTTTTTTGTACCACTTAAGGATATTGCCGCGTGACAAACTTCTGTTTTTCAAATAGGAAACCTCCCTCCCCCCTTTTCACTTTAAATTATTCAGCAGATATTTTTTTTTGAGAATTTTGATGTATCTTAATTAGAGTTTTGAGTTACATAACTTTGTGTACTAAGGATAATATATGGCATAATGGGTTAAGTATATGGGGGATTAAAATGATACTAATTATTACTAAATTGATCTTTTGATATAAATAATTGGTAAAAATGATCTAAATAAAATAAATACTCCGTCTAATATTATGTCATGAAGTTTATATTTTTGTAAAACCATTTTTAATGGTTACTATTCTTAGCGTATAAACATTTTAGCAACTCAGAAACTACTCTTTAACCTTTTGATTTAGATACATCAACATTTTCAAAAAATTCAATAGCTAAATAATTTATTGTAAATAATATGGGGGTTTTCATTTGAAAAAATAAAGGTCTATACCACCAGGCAGGACACTCGTTGAGAATAGTACAAAAAAATCAGGAATTTTAAAATACGGTACCTATTTAAAAGTATACTAAATAATTCTAAAAATCAAAATTTGAATAAAATATTATGTACTGCTATTAAATGGAAAACAGGGGTGAGCGTGCTTAGGAATAATCACCCAGTATAGCTGATATATAATAATTAAAGCTATATAATACACGACTAACAGAAAATTCTGAGTTTTTTCCTAGTCGGTTTGCGCACCTTTCCGGGGTCGGGTGCCGTGTGCATATGTATACAATTTATATATATATAATATGTATAGGTAGTGTAGTGTAACACTGCATCGGTGTGCACGGGATACACTACACGTGTTGCAGTAGGTACCTATATAGTATACATGTATATTATTAGTATGTATAGTCATAAATCCAAACCCATTAAATAAAATCCCAAGTGCTCGGCCTAACCCGGAAAGTCGGAGTGGAAAAAAAAGAGGGTAAACCGAAACGGGTCGTATATATAATAGACTCGTATTATAATATCATATACAATATATTATGTGTGCGGGGATGTCGCGATTTATATTTTGTAACTTATAATACACAAAATAGGTAAGTACTGTCCAGTACACTATACAACAATTATTATTAATAATTACGCTTTAAATGATACGTCGTTTTGAGTTTTTTTTATATTAAAACGTGATTTAAATACTTATCGATGATGATATTATACCACAATATTAAAAAAAATCAATATTGGCCGTGGGTATATTATTTTACTTGCTGCTGCAGTTGAAGCCCACGTTAAAACGTTTGCAACAGGAGAATAGATGCCAGTATTCGTTTTTTATTCGTATTTTTTTATGTAGAACAAATCTTATTGGTTCGCGAATCCATTAAATAGCTCGACAAGAATAATGATGGACAATCAATGTTACCAACCATCAAGAGTTTAAATAAAAATACAAATTTTTAGGCCTTCTATCTATAATTAATATTGTAGAGACATATCAATATACTGAAAAAACCTGAAACTCCTGCATTTTATAACACGAAGTGGTTCTCGCATCGTTCAACATGCAGCATTTAAAGGATAAGTTTTATAAAAAGTTTTTTTTAATTGACTCTAGGGATCAAGAATTTGTGAAATGGAATAATATTATTGAACGAAATAAGACGTGATATAAGCATTAAGCATCATTCAAGATGAGATCTATTACCAAAATGAAAAATAAACTGTTTTAAAAGCATAAGAGCAAAAGAATTTGTGGTATTTTTTTTTTGGAAATGTAAGCGGACGAAACACGCTCTTTTACCGGTCGGAAAAATCGAAACCAGTTTTTTTTTGACTGTTAAACATTGTTTTTATAATATAAAATATTGTTTTCGTGTTTTCTTTTTCAGCTCATCATTATCAAATCCAGTGGACATTGTTCCGCAGTGTTTAATCTCTAATTATTACAATTATTTATTTATTTCGCGACTGGAACTCTGTCATTACACTACACAACACATTCAGGCGTAGGTGTAAGGTATAATAGGTACCTTTTAACCTATATATATAATTTTATAGGTTCGACCTAACCGTTCGTTGTTAATCGCATGGCATGGCGCCGCTCCGGCGAGACGGATGCGAAGAAAACGGTCAGCGACGACAGATGACCAAGTACCGGGTACCAACGAAAAATAACACGGTTACCCTCTCGCCACGAGTATACCGTGTACAAGCAATGTTATATTTTGATGGACGGCGGTCGACTCTGCCGAGGTTACCACGGTTGAAGACAGAGTCGGAGTACCTGCACGCGGGCTTATACAGAGTGGTTCAAAATGTATGTTACGACCAATTTATCGATTCAAAATAGAGAAAAATGATACGAAAGTTATTTGATTTAGAAACATCTAAATTGATTTGTACATTTTATAATTGTTTACAATATTTTAGAGTGGTTTCGGGCGGTCGACTTTAGAAATGTATTATTAATAATAATAATATACAATTGTTGTCAATATAATTATTATTAATTTGTCATTAACTATTTTATCGGTGGTCGTCGAGTTTTCTTGTGATGGCAACTACCATAAGTATAGGTAAAGGTAAATCGTATAATATACCAAGACTGATCGTCATACGTATATTGTTACAGAGTTTTCTATATTAGGTACATTTAATAATTATTGACAAAAAATTACGTACCTATATATTATTATTATTTATTTACATATTGTTATACACATTTTGTACAACTTATTTATTTAATAATTTTCTATAATATGTTTTCTATGTATTAAAGTATATTGTTTTTATTAAACTTTTTGTTTTGGTCGAAAAGTGAATCGGCCGAAAAGGGAAGGGTACGATTTTTGTCGAAAAGTCTATAGCCCTGCAGTGTGTGCAGTATAAACTGTATAGTTATACCCTACGCCTACCTACCTACCTTTATACAGGGTGGGGCAGCGAAAAGGGCGATTTTCCTATGTACATAGGAAAATCGCCCTTTTCGCTGCCCCACCCTGTATATAATATGATAATATATACATTATGTAATATGTATATAATGATGGCATTTGCACGTATATATTAAAGTATAGGTAACAACAATACAATATACATTTAAAACAAAGCTATTTCAATCCATAGCACTATAATATAGCACGACGGTGGTTTTAAATTCGAATTCTAGTATATAATATACATTTTACTAATCTTGGGAGCAAAACCAAAAGCTATGCAAGTCAGTTTTTTTGGAAATCTACATTTTATGTACACCTGTTATAGGTTTAATTATCAATGTTCTATCATTCAGGCTCATAAACGATGTACTGTGTAGACCTAAAAGGGTGTTAATAATAGGATTATCCGGAATTAAAAAGGGTGCTAAATTGGTTCAATTTATAAATATATTATTATAATTTGTCTAGCGATAGAACGAAAAGTAACTTTATTGTAAATCAATAATATTATATATTACGTTCTATCTGCATTATAAAATTAACCAAAAAGTACTGTTTTATATATTAATCGTGTCAACCATATATACAATAATCATATAAGACAGGCATAGTAGGTACAATATTATTAATTATTGTAAAATCATCAATAGAATAAAATATAATAGTAAGTTCCTTCTATATTTTACCATCACATCATTATATTGGTTTTAACGCATCGCACGACACATTTTCTCTCGTAAATCCTGCTCATCGGGAAACGTACGCGCTTAATACGTATAAGAACAAAATAGTAAGCGGAATAAAATATTAAATTAAATAATAATCAACAACCAAAAATATTTAATGTGCGTGTTCCGTTTATGTATATAACTTTTGGGTTTTAAACAAAAAAGTTTACTTTATCGGCTTTTAAGAACAAAACAATAGCCGATTTCGAGACTATATTGACTCCGGGCAACTTAATTATTTTTAATTTTTTGATTTCTGCAATGATTTTAAAAGGATAAGCAAGACAGCAGTTGACGGTATAATATTATAATAGTAATAATCCTCGTAAAACGATAATAATAAATCACACCGTAATAATATTATATTATTAAATAAGTGTGCGGTGCGCGTACCTGTGGCGTGAGCGGCTGTCCATCGAGTTGCGACACGGCGGCCGCGGCGGCGTACGGGTCGTCGTAGGCGACGGCCACCGCGGCGGCCGTCACTGCGGAATTCATGTCGCAGACGTCGGCCGCGTTGTTGTTGTCGCTGAAAGCCGCCGGCTTCTCGTCGTACCCCTGCAAGTGGCCGAGCTGGTGCAGGTAACCGGCGCCGTCGTAGTAACCCACGTCGCCGTACTGCAGCAACGGCTGCTGCTGGAGGTGCTGCTGGAGGTGCTGCTGCTGCTGCTGCTGCTGAAGATGGTGACCGTAAAGGCCTCCGTAGTCGCAGTTGGCCGCGGCGGCCGCGGCCTGGAGCGCGGCCACCGACGACGGCCCGTAACTGTTGTACGTGATGTCCTCGTACGACGCGGATTCGTCGTCCACGAACGACGACGAAGACGACGCGGCGCTGCCGATCGGGTGGCCGACGACGCACGTCACCAGCTGCTGCTGTTCCGCGACCGGCATCATCCAGTAGGACGCGGCCGACGGCGACAGGTCCTGGACCGCGTAACGCCCGTCGCCGGACGCGGCCGACGACGACGGCGGCGCGGTCGCTGCAGCACCGAGGGCCGCCATGCATTCTTGTTTCACTGTAACGACAAAAATATCTATAATTATGATACTGCTATCAATACTCGGTTTTCTAAACCTAACCCAACGGGCGAACGCAAGTTCCTACACGAGACCTAACAGGTATAAGAAAAAAAAAATGTTAGTTCCTATACTGTAAAACACAGGGACGTACGTCAGTTCCTACACGGTAAAAAAAAGGGCAAATGTAAGTGTATACTTAAGCTATATTCAGTGGCGTAGGAAGGGTATGGCGAACTGTGCCTACGCCAGGGGCGCAAATTATGAAGGGGCGCAAATTTGTGCTTCAAAATTGGTACTTATTTTTATTCTACTTTCAAAACGACATTTCTCTTTTATATATTTTGAAATGTGTATGATTTTGTAATTTTGTTTATCTTGTTTATCGTTAAATTCATGTTTCAATACAAGGGACGGTTTGTGCGTACATGTGTGTTTGTGAACACGCATGCACAATGCACATCGAGCTTATCGTTATCGGATCGCCCGTAACCCGTCTATAATGTGGTATTCCCTAATTATATACATAAAAAATAAATGTTAAAAAATATCATTCCATATTTTCGTCATTTTTTTAATCTCTAAAATGGCGCATTTTCCTAAGTTTGCCAGGGGCGCTAACGAGTCTTCCTACGCCACTGGCTATATTATATGTATTAGGCTACAAAATAATAAAAATAGGTACATTTTCATAAATAAATAGATGATGATACTAAAATATAATAAAAATCGTATAATACATTGATAATACGAGTATAGGGTATAATAAAAATCGTATTAAAAAATGCATTATGCGATTTTTATTAATTATTATATTTTATTCTATTTATTTATGAAAATGTACCTATTTTTATTATTTTGTCGCCTAAACCATAATACGAGTATGGATTAAGTATACACTTACTGATATTTGAACTTTTTTTACCGTGTAGGAACTTACATATTATAAGTACCCGGTTTTTGCCACGTAGGAACTTACACATCTCATTTTTATATTCGTGTAGGAATTAACACATCACATTTGTAGGAACTAACGTATGTAATCGTTCATCTGCTAGGTCTCGTGTAGGAACTTACTATTTCCCGAACCCGCCCGTAACATCTCTGAGAACCCTTTGAACACCCAAAACTTATATTATTCATCCCGAAACCAGGATAAATTTTTATTTTACAAATTGCATGTATAAATATTAGTCGGTTTTGTAATTAGTTGCTATTAAAAGGAATAATTCTACATTAAATGTGATGACATAATAATAATATAGTCAATAGTCATATATAGGTACAGAACAAATATGCTCTTTTTTTGTGGGGCGGGGGGTATGGGTTATTTGTATGATATCCGAGAAATGTGTCTTTTATGCTGTACCTATACCTAAATATTGTACGTTATGACGGCCTGATCTAATCACTTTTTCAAATTTTTTTATTTTTTTTCTGAATTACTAAACACCCGTTGTCCCGAATAACATAATGATTACTCCCAAAAGTTTTTTTTTTTAATTTGCATTCCGGTGTTTAAACATATTCAGCACCCGAAACCCAAACAAATTATGGTTAACATTTAAATAATTTTAAAAGTTTATGTGCATATTAGTAAGTATTTACCTATTAACTGTATCGTCGTCTACGATTTGTCAATGATTAAATAATGTTTATTATTTTTATATTATAGAATATAGAGTACCTATTATAATTTATAGGTTCTCAGATAATGCTCTTTTATTTAAGATTGACAATTTATATAATATTATGTCAGTTTACTATAATGTCGAAAATTACACAAAACTGTTTACACCTATAGTATTGAATGTATGTGAATTTATGCTAAACATACATTTACAATATGTTATACGCGTATAATTTATGAATAAACATATGATATTTTATTTCTTTAAAGTAAGTTCCTATTTGTTATAGACTTTGATGATTATATTATGCTAAAACTGACATTCATAAAACGGAATGATGTTATTAAACATTAAAATATTAAATCGGATATAAAAACATAATATGTTTAAGAATGCTAGGTATATATATATGCTATTAAAGAATTTGCAAAAACGTAGTTACCCTCATGTATAGGTACAAATCGAAAGGCTAAGAGGCTAAAAGTTGTATATATTATGTTCTATTTTTCTCAAAATTGCAGGTTTATAAGTCTATATTGGGTTAATTTGGGTCGTCTTCTTCATTTGGCAAAACAATATAGGTCAATAGGTATATCATTATTATTAAAACGTGTTATTTTGATACTTTAATTGTTGTGTTTTTTTAACGCAAGATAAAGGTTTTTTGAGTACTCAATTGTAACAAGTAGTAAATGAATGAGACTTACAATAAATATTTTATCGTGATCTAAATATTGAGCGGAAAAGTAGTCCTCAGACTTGTTACTTTTATCTAAAACAACTAGGTCAATTAATTTGAATT
This sequence comes from Neotoxoptera formosana, assembly GCA_022818045.1. Lineage (NCBI taxonomy): Eukaryota > Metazoa > Arthropoda > Insecta > Hemiptera > Aphididae > Neotoxoptera > Neotoxoptera formosana. The sequence goes on along the minus strand of CM040632.1, from coordinate 61,171,634 downwards.
TTTATTAAATTAACATTTTATTTGGTTTGATATACATAATATATTAATATACATAGGCCTCTTAGCCATCATCGATATAGCACTTGTTGCGTTTTTTGTTCATCGCACGCATATAATATATGCGTGGTCACGCGATAGTGTCGTGATGAATAAAAAGAAAAAAAATTCTGATCGCTTACCAGAATAATTCTGCTGCAGATAATGTCTCGAAGAATAGTTGATTATGTCGCTCGCCATGGCGCGAATAGATGATGAACACTGTTGCGCGGAGACGCGATAGATAGTTATAGTATTATAAAACTATGACGACGCGCGGGAAGAGCCGTCCTGCCTGCACCTGACACGACGATACCGAATTCGACAAGCCAAAGGCCCAAAAAACGTAAAGAGGGAGGAAGAGAAAAAAGAAAAAAATCGATTTCGTCTAACCACTTCGGGGGGTGCGATCGCGCGATGCGGCGCTCGTCGTGCAGTGTATAGTCGTCGGGCCCGAATGTTTCTTCTGCGACTGCTGCTGCTGCTGCTGCTGCTGCTGCTGCTGCTGCTGCTGCTGCGACGGATAATCCCGCCGCGATCCCTGGCCACAAACGCGGGACACTTGTTTCGGCTCGCACAAGTCCCGCCCATCCGTTTCCAAGGGGCGTTCGTCGATATCTTTGTTTTGCGTGCGTGTGCGCGTGTGTGTGTGTCCGCAGTGCCTCGAACGCACGTCGTGATGCGAGTCGCCGCCGTCGGTCGACGCACCGCGTCGTGTCAAAATAATGAAAAATATTAGACAGGGATGACTAATTAGTATGATTTTACGACTGCCTCTATAATACAGTGCTCGACGATGTATGCTATTATTATGGATATCATAATAATATTATAATCTTTATAGATCGTATATACCTATAATGCTTACGAGCGGGGAATATATATATATAGCTGCCACTGCAGGTCGTGTGCACAGCAACTGCAGCAGCAGCAGCACTGCACCGAACGTTCGATATTATCTATACGTTTTTAGTTTTTGCTTCTTTTCGAGTCATCGGTTATATGTATATATATATACAGGGTGATTGTACTCGGACCATTTTTATAAATCATAAATATATTGATTGATACAATTTTTTAGAATTTTCCATAGCCCACGATGATCATGGGAATATCATTATTCTGCTTAGGTGGTACACAAAATTAAATAACTCAAAACTATTGGTTCAAATTTTCATTTTGATAGGTAAGTCAAAGTTTTCAGAAAAACTATTCACTCGCTATTGATACATAAAATATATTTTATTTTTTATGCAAAACCATTACACGCGTATATGATTATTATTATCAAATAATTATTATGTTTGATTACTCGAAAAATTTCAAATGTTGATACAATGCATCAACGTTTTATAAAAAAATTCATCTACTAAAAAATGTACAAGTAAAAAACTAGTTGCTTCTCGAATTCGAAAAAAAGGAAATCGTATCTCCAAATGAAACTGCAGCTTATAAAATAGTATCTATACAAATTTAAGTACCTACTTGCAAAAATACGGTCTTTACTTTTTACTCTTCAAGTGTTAGTATACCTTATAACCTTGTTCGTATACAGCTATTATTATTTATACTTATAACCTATAGGTATACCTTCTTAAAAATGCCACCAATTTATTAGAATAAGAATAAATGCATTAAAAGACAATTGGAGGGGGTGATAAGCAAAGTTATTGAATCGCTATCTGTACATTATTATTTGTATTATCCATTTATTTTTACTATACCTATTGTATTATTATATTATATTTAAAATTGTATGTATTACTTGTGTAATTGCAAATTATTTCCGTAAAATAAAATATTATTATTTTTATTATTATTTTACATAATAAATTATTCTAATAATTATATACTGTGTTATTAAACGATACGATTTTACGGTGACCTATATAATATAGGCTATATAATACCTGTTACAGGATGATTTTTTGAGTATGCTCACCCGATTTGTATGCTTAAATTATGCATGTATTCAAATTCTGATTTTTGGAAATTTTAAATACACTTGAAGACCATATTTTCGAATTCTTGAGATTTTTTTGTACCACTTATAAGCAGGATGGTTCTGTGACAGTACAAACTTCTGTTCATCAAACACTCTTTTTAACTTTAAATTATTCAACAGCTATTATTTTTGAGAATTTTGATGCTACTAAATCAAAATTCGAAAATCTAAAAATCAGAATTTGAACAAGTTTATTATCAAAGCAAAATAAAGGTTAAAAAATCACCCTGTATATATACAGACTCTTGCGTGTTACTATAAGACGTATATTATTATAAAATATACAGCTTAACTGATCGGCCGGAAACCTGCAGCACTTGATTGACGCAGTCTCTATTATTATTCTACTCGATAATGAACTAATACACTTCGTATAATATACCTACGCACAGAATACACATCTTTTATGTTTACACATTGTAATGTACGTTAAATTAGTCGGCTGCCGTAGAAAATTAATCACTATATGAGATAATAATAATAGTCTATGATAAAAATATAAACTATTAGCCGATATATACTTAAATAAATATTATATAATAGGTATAGTACATAATATTATATAGAGTACGCAGACACAATATGTACGTTTTCAGTTGAGCTGCAATATTCCGTATATTATAATATTATAATGGGTGTACGTAACTCATATACTATGATAAAACTTAAATACCTATTTATAGACGCGTATATGATATTAGTTACATGAAAAATTCTCGTAAATTAAAGAACAGTAATTTTAAACTCGAGATAACGTCATAATATATTAGGTACCTACGTCCATTATTACAGCGTATAATATATATCTTATATAATATTTATAATACGCATAAATATGAGTTTTGAATTTTGTGATGGGGTCCTAAACCGTATATTATTATATTGTGTAAAAAGTGTAAAATGCATTTTAACCACCAGAAGACTGTGTGGTTATATGCTGCATGTTATGATTTCTTATGTTAAAAAATCCCAACAATCAAACAATATTATTGAAATAAAAAATGAAATAGAATGATATTATATATTACATTTCAATAGCAGTGATGATGTGCAGAGGTATAACCAATAATAATTGATAACATATTAGTTTTTAAACACTTTATCGTTATAACAGCGTTTTATAATCTTCGTGTGACAAATCAATATATAATTTTTTATGTTTTTTCTGTGATTATTATAGCTCAATTTTGTAGTACCTAAGTCGTTTAATAATAAAAATACTATAACTATATGAACAGGAACATGTTTACGATCAAATATATAGCCGTATAGGTAATTACTGCTATATGATTAATATTTCCTTTAAATAACTTGAAAATAAACCCATTTGAATAATTTGAATCAAGTTTTTTCTGGACTTTTAAACACCCGTGCGCGGTATTAATACCATAATAATAATTGTTATTAAAACCCAAACGTTTGTTAAAAATTTTTATTTCTGCTTTTTAAACACTCGAATACATCCTGCAGCACCCGAAACCCGAAACCCGAATATATTTCGATTCGGGCGAGAAGCTCTGGTAAATCGATTTGGTGCGCCTTTGGGTCGTAATTCAGTCTCCAGTCTCCGCCTTATCTTATATTCTTTACATAATATTATATATCACGCATCATATTCACATGGGAAACATTTGATAATTCTGCTGATTGTTTTAAAATCTGCAGCAGTTCGGGCGGCATGTTTAATGTTAAAATATACACACTAGTATGTTATACCATATATGTCATTATACGACGTCCGTCGAATATATAGTATAATATTGTTATAAGCAGAACTGCGTTAAGCTGCAGCAAGATATATTATAACACAAAACATAATTTTTGTGATAATATTTAACAACACTATAATTATGTGTTTTGTCTTTTATCTGCAGAATTCTGCAGCAGTGCGTCGTATAATATATGTATACAATAAAGTCTGTCACTGTATATATATATATGCAGACAAGTGACAATAAGCATATTTTGCGTATATAGAAGACCATCTGTACCGAGATAATATGGGAATTTTTTATTTTTTAGATCAAAAAATCAAGTAAATTCTTAGGCGGGCTTATGTTTTTGGATTTTGAATAATGAATATATATAATAGTAGGTATAGTTAAAATAAATACAAAAAGATAATAAATTGATTTTTTTTTAAATTTATAATAGCAATAAATGAATTCTGCTATTTTAATAAGTTATGACGACGTTATAAGACGTGTATTCTTATACACAAATCAAATTTTTTTTTATAATTCTTCTCGGATCTGTTTAAGTATTTATTAGATCTAAATTTTAGTATGTACCTATATAATATATTATTGTGTACGTGAAATAAAACGTTTCTAGTGAAAATAGTAAAAGTCGCTCACTCAGCTGTTTCTTCGTGAAGTCAAAACACATAATATTATAAACAGCAAGTCGTCGTCTATACAGAGTGGTTATTTTAACTATAATGTGTACAGTAATCATTCGTTATAATCGTTATAATGACATTATATTATTACAGTTTGCAGGATATACCTCTGGACTATATTATTGTATAGAAATCTTCATAATCTCGTACGTGCACTATATACAGGTTGTCCCGGGTCTATTTGACTAATGCAATAATTTTTTTTTCATTCAATACTTTTAAGTTTTTTTTTTTTTTGTAATGATTTGCAGAGCTCTGCGCTATAATTTGTAGGTCTTATATTTTATTTTATTTTTTTACAACAAAAATAAATAATTTAAATTTTAATATTTTTCTAATAATCCAAGATCGCTATTTCGTAAATAAGTATTTAAAAACCATTTTAAAACTTTTAATTTGGTTAAGTCGTTAGTTTTTAAACAATTTTCAAAGTGTGTTAAAATTCAATATTATTTCTTGCTAATCACTGTTATTACTGCTGTAAAAGTTATTGCATTAGTCAAATAGACCTGGGACCTGCAGGTATATTATATATGGGTATATTTCTGAAGAAATAAAATCATGCGAAAAAAATCTGTTTTCCAAGACGAGCGAGAACTATACGATTGGGAGGTAAATATAATATCGCATAATATCGTAAACAATGATAATAATAATAATAATAATAATAATAATAAAAAAGTGCAGCTCGTACAAAAGCGTCGGCTATCGTACCTATATAAAAAAAAAAAAACGATTTCCGGCGCTGTGCGCCGAATCGCGCGCGGTTGTTGCTCCGATCGAGTCCATTGGCCGGCGAAGCGTTTCCCCTCGAGTTTCCGGCACGTCCAAGTCCGCCGCCCTGCCCGTTCGGGGTTCCGCCTACACGAAAGTTTTTCGGTTGTAACTCTCGACGCCGCAGTAACAATAACAATAATAATAATAATAATAATTTAACAGACGCGAACGCATTATATGGCGCATGCGCCGGTTCGAGTATATATTATATTGTTCGTATATAATTTATTATTATTATAATGCGTAATAAAATATTAGATTAACGACGACTTTGCAGAAGTTGCGTCGTTTTTAAAGCGATCGCGCACGCGACGCGTATCCCTTTATGAAATATTATATATACGCGTAATTCGATTATAATTAGAGTGGCGATATCGCGTCAGCGCCGCTATATTATATTATTATTATTATCGATTTTGAGCGCGGATTTTCATGTACTAAAAAGTATCAAAACTGTCCGTATGCAGCCGAAATCGTGAAAATATACAACCAACAATATAATATATTTTCTAAATAAATACAGTTCAGAAAATTGTTTTCCGAATTTTACATTATTATCTTCATAATATTTACGTTTCAACTAATTATTTTCCAATCAATTATACCTAGCTTTATGATAATATTAACACGACATTTATCTGATAAATATTATTGAACGATTTGAACATAATGTATTTTGTCGTAATATATGTATCGTGGTTATTGGTGCGTAAATATACAATACATATTTTATACATTATGCGTAAATAAATATACTATAATAATTATATATAGTTGATAATATTTTACTATTATATATATAAATATATATTATTATGTACCTACCAATTATTAAAGATTTGATATTTTATAAGATAAGTAAAACCATAGATATATGGAACCATATTGTACCAAGAGATCTATTTAAAGTTGACACTCATCAATATTTCAAAAATTATATAAACGTTTTTCAACATTAATTTATTTTACAAAATTTGAAGTTGCTAAGTATCTAATAACAATATTTTCTTTAAAAAAATAATATTTTTTCTATTTTGTATCGTTATCATTTGCAATTATTTTTTAATTTTTTAATGATGACAATAACATGCATTTTTAATACCTCTATTAAAAGCAGAATAATTCGGTGTATTCAAATTGAAGTTCGGACGAGTATACTTTACGAGTTATAAACTACTATTTAACCTAACCTATTTATATAAACGGAGTGGCGTAATAGTGTAATGCGCAGGGCCACTCCGAAAAATGTTGAACCACACTACACTCAAGTCACCCAAATTTTAAATAAGTAGGTACTTATAACTAATAAACTATACTTGTCCGAAATGAGATTATTATAGATAAAAATATTTCAAATAATAATCTGCTTCGGAATATGAAATTTAAAAGGTATAGGTATAATATTATTATCATTCAAAACAGTAAATACCTTTGAAAAAAATATAATTGTTTTCCAATAAGACTGCGTATTGCAACTCCGTAACGAGTTAAAATTATATAAAAGAATAACACGTTAGAAAGGTTCGCATTTACTGAAATATTGAGTGACCATTGCTATGAATGGATCACTCAGTAGGTATATTATATACTACATAAATTGTTTTATAGATAACTATCATATAGTTTATTACATTATATATAAAGCAATAATTAATATAGGACAACTAAATAGTAGGTAATCAATAGTAATTAAATTGTCCAAGATACCTACCTGTTATATATATATCAATTATAATCTATAACTTAAAACGTTAACGTGTATAATATTATATAGTAATTAATAATAATAATATTTTCATTAAAAACACGCGCTTACATAATATATAGGTATACATATATAGTATACATATATAGTATACATAATATATTATAAAGTAATAGCTTTTTTTACATACACATTTAACATATGTGACGCTTATTCTTGTAACAACATGAACTCTGCGAAGAAGTGGCGTTTAAAAAAATATGTAAAACATCATCGTACAAAAATCTTGGGGCACGTCACACGTAGATAGTCATTTTTTTCTTTGTAAGTATATTAGTATGACTGATATAATGATATTATATATTATTAATTTACGATACAAACCTCTTGAAAAGTTTTGTCAAAAGTGTCATCTCATCACATCAGTCTCTGTTCAACTCTTTCGAACCCCTATTTTAGGAGCTGCAGGTTGTGTATGTATTCACCCTATATATATGTACAGAGTGATTCAAAATGTATGTCACAGCCGTTTATTATCACATATAAATATTCAAAATACACAAAAATATTTAAGATACGATTATATTTACGTTTTTTTTTTTTTTATTTAGAAACATCTGAAATGATTTGTAGGTAAGATTTAGGGCGTCAACTTTAGAAACTCAAATGGGAACCTATACTTTTTTTGCATACATAATAATTTAATACGGAGAAATTGTTTTAATGCGTTTTAGTGCTTGAATGACAAGTAAGAGAGGTAAAGAGAGTAAGAGTCTATCATTTTAGACGTTTCTAAATCAAAAAACACGTTCGTGTCATACAATTTTCTCTATTTTGAATCGATATCAAGTGGACGTTACGTACAATTTGAATCGCCCTGTATATTATTTACGGTCATTATATTATTGGGTCCCTCCTACACGCGGCAGCAGCAGCAGCAGCAGATACTTGCGCGCACGTAACATAATTATTAAGTAATTTTACTATAATATTATTATTATACACTTCTCGCGTTGTCATATTTGTTAAAATGTTATAAACGATAAGAACCGCGTTCTATTCCGTGATATATTATTATATGCAGTCACTTCAAATGTTTTTCTATAATATTATATTATACTTCCATATAGATAGAGACGTATATGTCATACACACACACACGAGTATCACTTTAACCGCTGCTGCTGCTGCAGTGCTCTCTCCGACTCCATTAATTTATCATATAATATCTCGCGTAGCCATTAGTCTCCGCGGTTTTTTCTTTTTTTTCCACATTTATTCCCATTATATTATATTAAATTATCCCGCTTTATCTAAGCCATATGTCGTTTATTATTATATTCGTGTATATAATAATATATAATACGCGCTGCAATGCCATTTTAACATATAATATTCTGCACGTATACGTTCCCTCGAGTTTTTCGTCATAGCGATAACAGCCGCCGCATATCATACGATAATTATTATAATAATAATATATAATAACATATGTTTTGTGACGAGCTAACAAAAAGTTTGGCACTCGCGACCATATATTATAATATAATATCACGCACATAAGCCACGCGCGTTGCCAGTGCGAGAACATTTTCAAAGTATCGGACGAACTGATAAACGAATAATAATTACTAATTTTCTATTCGCACTCTGAAAATGAAGTGAGTCTGCGATTTAGCTATTTTATAAACAAATTAATTCTGATAGTGTATTGTTATTATATCCGTTTTGAGACCGGCATCGCGAAATTTCTGATTTGTCATAATTTAAATTTATGGTCGATATATAACCACGAGTGGTACCTATGCCGGTGATGGGATATCGGGAGTTTTCCCGGCCGGTAGTGGAGCTGTTTTTTCAAATAATAACTATATATCTATACGTATATAGAGGCATTCCTGTTTATGGCTGTAGAGAAAAACATATTGAATAATATTGCAGGTTTTGAAGACATAATAATTATTGACTTTGTTAAAAACAAAAGTGATCTATATTAGATGAAAAACTATACAAAAAATTACATATGCCTACCAATATTCTTTTAAGTTAGTATTATATTATATTCTGCTTTTATTGTGTGCAAAATATGCGAGTTATTTTGTTTAGAAGTAAATGATGTTCAATCAAACTTCAAAATAATCTTGCATTTATTACATTTTATACACTAAACAATTTCTAAATATACCAACGACGAAACAAATGTCTGCAGGACTGGTAAAACAGTTAATTAATTTTTGCGTTCATGATTATTTAGAAGGAAAACGTTGTACAAATTTTGCATTCATCGTTTATCGTTGAAAATAATATCTAATGCGGGAGGATGATGGGCCGGATACAGAATATAAAAAATCTTGAATTAATATTGCTAAGATCGAAATGAATCGTGTGGACTAAACATTATTTCTACGTAACCAATACTATAACTCTTGTGTAAGTAAATCGATTTTCAATTATTTCGTCTTGTGTTATTTTTCGTTAAATAATATATTATGTATTTCCTTTTGCGTTGCATAAGTTTTGTTTAATGATTTATATTATTAATGTACAGGGCGTCCCAGGTCTATTTGACTAATACAATAACTTTTACAGCAATAACAGTGTTTAGCAAGAAATAATTTTGAATTTTAACACACTTTGAAAATTGTTTAAAAATTAACGACATAACCAAATTAAAAGTTTTAAACGCCAAAATGGTTTTTAAATCCTTATTTATGAAATAGCTATCTTGGATTATTAGAAAAATATTAAATACAAAATTTAAATTATTTATTTTTGTTGTAAAAAAATCAAATAAAATATAAGATGTACAAATTATAGCGCAGAGCTCTGCAAATCATTACAAAAAAAAAAACTTAAAAATATTGAATAGAAAAAAAGTTATTGCATTAGTCAAATAGACATCCTGTATATATTTTTTGTTAAGTGATATTTAATTATTTTTGTTAACCGTTTTCCGTTTTAATGATGTGTTTACAAATTGCAATCGTTTTTTTCTTCATATAATATAATATTATGTAATACGTTGTTTTCTTAAGGTAGTTATTATTTTTTGAAAAATTGTCTTTTTCGCTACCACGGCATTTTTACTCTATATAATAATATATAGTGACTCCCCCGCAGATTCAAACGTCCTGCGCTAAGTGTGCGAGTCTTGTAAAACGGTAGGACGGCGATTATCCCGCACAGCTGCTGCAGGTCTACAGCAACTGCACTCGACAAATGTGCATCGCATAAATTAATAATATTATTTTCCCGCAGACGCCGCCGGCGCGTAGTCGGGCGAGAGGTGATTTCGCGGGGTGCTGCTGCAGGAGCGCGTGGTTGGCGTTATATAGAATACGAATCCGCAGACTGACATATTATAGGTAGGTGTATATATTATAAAATATAATATTTTATTTGGTTTTACCGCGATAAATCAATAGCAATAGGTGCCTTGTGTATACATTATATTATATCGTATCTCGGTAAACGGCGAAGGTATTATACCGCGAAGGTCTTCAAAAGGGCGCTAATCAAGCAGGATCATTGACCGTTTCGTATTACTATACCACACCTCGCGTGTACTGACTCTCAACATTTAAATATAATTATACATACCTTTTTGACGAACAGTGAAAACATTATGTTCGCTTAATACTATATAATATACATTATATACAGGGTGATTTATATAACGTCGTAAAACGCACTCATTATTATTACACCGCGAAAAGTATAGAATTTTTTCAACATATTTTTTTTTTACACGGCTTTAATAGTATAGTTACAAAACAACATTTTTCAAAGAAATAATATTTTATCCTGGTTTTTATCCTTAAAATGTTTTTACTTTTTTGGACCACAACATTTAGAGTTATTTAGTATGGCGTATTTCAAAGCAGAATATTTTTCCGATTAATTCGATACATGTAAAAATCGAATTTCAGACGAGTATAGTTTATATATTATTTTAAAGTACCTATCGATAAGCGGAGTGAAGTGGTTTCCTCGCAAAATGTCGGTCCACTACTTCGTGGCTCATTTAAACTATAAATACGCTATTATAACTCATTAACTCATAAACTACTCGTTCGAAATTCGATTTTTAAGTATCAAAATACTGATAAAAAATATTCTTATTTGGAACACGAAATAAAAACTGTATGTATGTCGTCGTTCAAAAAAGTAAAAAAATAAAAAAAATAACAAGGAAAAAAAATATTAATTTTTCAGAGAAATTTTGTTTTATATAATATAGGATATACTTTAATCCAAATGTAAAAAAAAAAAATTGAAAAAACAGTATACTTTTCGATTTAATATATATTATAATACCTATAGATTGTAACGATGAGTGTTTTACGCGTTAAATGAATCATCTTGTATAATATATTATTATTATAATATTAAAATACCCGCATGAAATATTACAAATCGTCACTAGGACGATGACGGTCGACGACGACAAGTACGTCTCGATGACCCACAGAAATCTCAACGCTGGCTTACTACAATAATATTATATTCTATACGTACGTACGGTGACCGTGCAGTGTAAACATGTGAACAAAAAAAAACTAATAAATAATATTATACAAATCGGGTCCGACCCTAACGTCAGGCGCCACTGTGGCACTATATATATATACAATAGTATAATATATGTATATTATACGGTCGTGTGTCGTGTGTATATAATATCATATATACATGACGTATATTATAGGTATACCGCGCGAGTGTCGAAAACCTCTCTGCGGACCAGCCATCACATATTATTAGGTATAATATATAGAGCAGCGCGTTGATTAATTTCGGATTTTAATATTTTCCATCTGCGCGGGGTCGTCCGCCGAAACTATACGTCAACTCGTACTGCAGGGCCACGCATTATATGTATAATATTATATATTATTATAATGTACGACTGGCGTCTTATGTGTGCTGTGTGCATAGGTAAATAAAATATTATTTTAGTGTATATATAAGTACCCAGCTTATTGGTAGGTACGCGAGCCTGGATTTATCGTAGGGAAATTTTTTTTTTCACCGTCGATACTTGATACTATGCCTTGATGGTATTTATATATTTACCTGATTTTCTGTAGGTATTTATATTTATATTCTTGCACGCGACTTCTTGTTATACACATATTATTACATGCTAATTATGAAGCTAATTCAATAATACCAGCTGATATTAGTTTTTAAATTTAAAACAAAAGATAATTTATTACACATTGTGTAGTATATTATAATTATTATCATACTTAAATAAAAATTGTATAATTACAAACCTTTTTTTGAGACATTTTTCGTTTGCAAATGATTCAATGTTTTTTTTTTGGTATTGCTTCCTTGGATCAATTCGTGCTCAATTGTCGTAAGTGCCGATAATGAAGATAATTTCTTTTGCAGCAATAGTTGCGGCCAATTCTTAACCCTGTTCGAAACTAAAAAATATGATCTTTAGCCTTCACATGATGTTCCGAAAATCGATTTCCGAAAGCGATGTTTACATTTGGAAAATCTGATTTGTATAGGTATATAATTACGATGATAGGTAGTAAGCATTAACTGTAAATTTGTATACTTCCACTAACCTATTACTATAAATTGTTATGCCTAACGTGTACAAATCAAATATATATACTTATCAAAATAATAAAAAAATAATAAATGAAAAAGTTAAATACTTTTTTTTAAATTTTAAGATCAAAAGTTTCAAATTGTAGAACTATTATCTCCATACCCAAACAGCTTACAATTTGTATTTTATTGATTTTTATACTAATACTAATGCATCAAATTGTTATTATCATTTTGTGAATTAACTACCCAAGTCATGTGGCACTAACCTTAGACAAGTCACTATATATTATATGCTTTAGGACTTTGAGTTTGAAAAAATGTTGTTCGAGGAGTAAAATATTAATTGAACTCGAACCTTCTTAAATATAACCGCTCTCCCGCGGGACAATTTCATAAAAACGATTCAGAACCTTTTCGTTCCGAGACCCACGAAATATATATTATAATAATATCATGCACATGCCCGTGAATTTAGGTGGCGACGTATCATATTATATCGTGTACCTACAAACATTTTAATGTGCGCTATTATTTTTGTGGTTTTTTTCCGAGAAACACGGCGCAGTGACGGATGGGTCGAATTTTTACGGCCACGGTTCTCACACTGCGCCGGGGGGGGAGGGGTGGGAGGGGGGGTGCCATGGTGTGGTATTCCACTCGAACTGCAGCACAGGTATTATATTATTATATAATATGTACAGGGCGATTCGCCGAGAACGATGCTCACCCCCATTTCACCAATCAATTTTTTTAAATCCCGATTTTTCGCAATTCTTACTACATGTGCGTAATACTCGAAGAACATATTTTTAAAATTTCTTGAGATTTTTTTACACTACTCGGCGGGAAGCGCCAAGCGGGGATACTAACGAGCTCCTGTTTTTCAAATAAGAACGTCGCAGATAATTTTTCTGAAAACTTTGACGTATCGAAATCAAAACGCGAATGAATAGTTTTTGAGTTGTTTAACTTTGAAAGAATAGGGCCTCAGTGCTACGGAGTTTTAAAATTTAGGTAATTAATAATAATTGATCTATCAATATTTATAACTTATAAAATCGGTCCGAATATATATAATTTAAATACTAGATCCAATATTTACATATCCATGAAGGGTACCTATAAGCTTTTTAGTAACTTAAAAACTACTCGTTCGAATTTCGAATTAAATACATCAAACATTTCGAAAAAATTATACACTCAATAATGTGTGGTTAAAAGGAGCGGGGATTCTCATTTGAAAAACAAAAGTTCGTGTTTCGTCACGGGACACTTCTTCAGTAATACCTACAAAATATTTCAAGAATCTGAAAATATTATGATCTTTAAGTTTATTTGAAAATTCCAAAATTCAGAATTATTAAATGAAATCAGTGAATGACGCTGTATATACGGCATTCGGCTGTGGGCGTAAAATATAATATTTACAAGCCGACGTTTGCCGTCAATCGTCGGATTCTAAAATATTTACTATTCGCTACACGATTGCGTCAATGCAGTCACCATAAGAGCCACAATAGAACCATAAAAGCCATATCATATTTATGATGGTGGCTGCCTATGTGGCTCGAATTATTATTATATTATTAATAGGTAGGGCTAGGATTTCGATAAATTTCGCGTTATTTTCCAAGACCATAGATTCTCGATGCTCGTTTTAAACATAACGTTTGTTTCATAGTATATTGTATTTTTGAATCATAATAAGAAGTTTTAGTTTTGCATTTTTCAACAATTTTCAACTTTAAGGTCATTTTTTTCTTTTCTCTTTTTAGAGCATTAAATACTAAATTCTGGGTTTTTTAAATGATATTTTAAGATTTTTAATTTAAAAAGTAATTTGGCACTATAATAATATACTAACAAAGATTTCACGTATAATATCGAAACTCTTCGAACAGACCCGTACGACGTAAAAAATCGAGATAACCATTGGCGGCGGAAAATTAAATGAGAATAATTATTCTTTCAGATTTAAAGTCCACACAGACGATTTGAAACTATGCAGTATAAAGAAAACATTTATATTAAATTTAAATTAAAAACCTTTTCTTGGTTTAAATTTTGATTAAAATAAAAATAATAATTGCACTTTATATATGAGCATTATGATTTAAATTTTTAGGGCGTAAAAGCATTTTTTTAAGGGAATTTTTTTGAGTTTTTCAAGGCATTTCATTCCCAGCCCTTATATATTATAATTGTTTAGGTCTTAACCGCTTCGATGGGCCTGCCCTAACCTATAATATTCTCCGTTGACTGCCACGCCGACTGTGAGGGTGTTTTTATTATTTCCCCGGCGGAAAACGGTTATTACGATATTAATATTCATCTGTATTTATTTCGTGTATACAATAATAATAATATGTCATATTGTTTTTACGACTTATATAGTTATTGGTGTAATAAAACTTTTTGTCTCAATAAACTCGTCACACAACACCTTCGGCCTTCTGGTCTTCGATTTTTAGCGCTGCTGCATCAGTATATTATATTATTATAAACTCTCGCAGGCAGTATAAATATAATATATAATAACAAGCAATATACCTAATAAAAACCCAAACCTTTATTAAACGGCCAATCTTGTTAAGTATTCGAATATCTGTATTTGAATGCTAGTATTAAAATGCAATTTTGATATTTCAAATACTTCTCAAAAAAAGTTTTTGATAAATGTATTTTAAATACTTAAAAAAAATATACATTTTCTTTGAATCTTTTTTTCAGAATCCTAAATACCTACCTCAATATTCAATATACTATACTCGTTTTAAAGCCGCGGATCGGTTTAAATAAAATAAAATAAATATACATAATATATGGCCAAATAGTGCCCATAGTCCTCCTTCGACTGTAGAAAAAACGACCAAGTGAAAATTCTAAAAATATACCAAGTTATGGGCTGTTGGATTTTGACTAAGTGCTTAAATTATTTTTTTCTACGCGGAAAAAGTGTCCAAGTGTATTTGATCAGTTTTTACATAACATATTCAATTATGACCAAGTGCACTCTTGCAGGAGAGTTTTGTAACAAAACGATATTGATAAAAAATGTGTTCAAATAGACACACTGTTTTTTACTTTATCAATAAAAATTGTGTTTATTTTTTTTAATAAAAATAATAATATTTATATTTCCTACATTTGTTGATCAAGTGGTCTCAAAGTTTCATCCCTCGCCCGTTTAACCCACGACTCGGGAGACGGACGAACTCGCTTTTCCGTCTGTATTCATCACCGAATGGCTTACCATTATTTTAATTGTATATGACTCTGTCAACCGTTGTGGTATATACGTATAGGTATTATAGTTGGTAAGCATTCAAACAACGTCGATAAGTCGTACAATATTAATTTCAGACAAAACCAAAATATTATAATATACTATATGTATAGGTACTGATAAACATTTTATTAGCATAATTTTAAACATAATATTTTGTAATTTCACCAGCATAAAGCCGCGTCACTGCCAATCCGAACGGTAGTAACTCCATCCGTCGCCCGAGACAGCGGCCGGGTTGGCAAAGTGCCTAGTCGAATTCGGGTTTTGATAATTCGAGGCTCGGTTTCTGTACCTGTTATTACTATGCCGATTGCCACCAAACTGAACTGTAGGGAATGTGTACCCTGATATCGATATGTCTCCTGCAACAGCGGTCGGACTCCTCGTCGCTCGGCTGCAGGTGTGGTTGGGCAATTGCCTAGTCGCATTCGGGTTTTGATTCTTTGCCGAGCGGCGATTTCTGTTCCTTGCACGCTTATTCCTAACGGACTCTGGAGATGCGGCAGGCCGAGGGGTCGGATCGGCCGCTGTCGGTATGCTTGCATCAATAACCCGTAAATCCGCGGGCGCACTGGACTTCACTGGCCTCAGTGTCCTCGCCACGGTCGGCGGTGTTGCAGTGGCGTGTGCAGCATCGGACTCTGGCGGAGGTACAGCGGCAGTCCAACCCACATAGCCAAGCTCCTGCTTCCGCAGTGCAGCAAAGGCCGACGACGCCTTATACTTCACTTGACGGGTTTGCTTTGCTTTGGGCGTTACCGCTGTGGAGACAGCGGCGTGGGTAGCATCGTTGGGTACGGCCAGGGCGATGGGGCCGACAGAGCTTTGCGGTGCCGCCGTCGCCTCATCGGGCCACTCGACGTCGGACAGGTCCGTCAAAAATTGAAATATTAGTTTTAACAATGCTACAACGAAGTGGTAGGCTACCCGCAAAATTGTAGACAACTTCTCCCAATAAGTCATATTGTCCTGAAATTCAAATCGCGAAATGAAAAATCTTTAAATCGTATATTATTATTATATATATAGGTATATTTTACACACAATACGTTAAATAATAATTTGTATTTAACATAAACTATATTTTACTAATTAGTTAGCTGGTACTCACCATTTTAAGCTGTAGCCGCCCTTAGTCGTACTACATGTTTGGTCAGCCATTATAATAGGTGACTCGGCGCCTCGGATGTTTCTAGAACTGGTCATGATGGTGACGAAATAAAGAGACAAAAGAAAACTTAGCAAAAATAGTAATTACGAGTACGGAGTAGCAATACTGTACTATAAAGTAGAGACGGTGTTACTCGGTTAGTAGACAAAAGTCAAGTGTGAGTATTACCAAATATTTAGATATAATCAATTCGATTTAGGGTGTTATAGCAACCATTGAATACGGTCAACTGTTCTTATTATAGACCAGAAGCTTGTTATTTTTAAAACGTTGTTGATGAAATAAAATAATATTATATAATAATATAAAGGGCCTTTATATTATGCGCCTGGCATTTTATTTTAAATAATCGTATACAATAATTTGTAAAAAAAGCTTAGAATTGCAGTCTTTTTTTAAAATAATTATTTAAAAGTTTGAGATTAAAATATTACAAAACTGGGATCGATGCGTGCTGTAGAATATTCCCTCTCCATCAGTTACAAAAAAAAAATCAAATTTGTTCGACTCCACGAGTCACGTGCATTATTCCCGTAAAGTGTGTTTTTGAAGATGAAATGGCATTGGCACCGTGCGCCCTACATACGCATGGTGTTGCTTCTCGGCAACAACCGATAAAAACGGTTATAATCAGATATTAATCTATGTTACATAGTATACTGTAAGCTGTATTCATATCGTACGATTATATTATATTACACGATTTACTTTTAAACCATGGACGTCTGCAGGATATGATTGAAAAAATTAAGCCAGTTATGATGAAACCTGCAGAGATACGCCGAACGAAACGGCGCGTTAAAGTCTTCTAATTTAGTTAGCTTACCGACGATAATTTGCGGACGACAACTGCAATGTCCGTTTTCCGTGGTGATAAACAGCAGCAATATAATTGTTGTGGTAATATTATAAAATAGAATAATTATTACAGTTCGGTCCGGTGACGGTTTATCTCGTGCCGTGACAAAAACAGCTGAGTTTGAAATTGTCGTTGTCGTCGTCGGATGTCAGCCGACCGCGTGAAGACTGAAAGCAAAAGTGAATATTTCTCAGTCGATTTATCAAAACAATATTGTGTACCTGCTACCGCTGTTTGAGGATTTTAGCGGTTGCGGACGGAAATCGATTTGATTCGGTGAGCGCAAAAACGACAGTGATTTACAGATTCGAACTAAATTCGAAGGATACGATCCTAAATCCAACAAAGCTAGATCATCGGGAAATACCCGTGTAAATACTTTTAATAGTTTTTATTTGTGCTAGACCGAAATTTGTTTGTAAATTTGTAATAGGTACATTTTTAACTTTGTCATTCACCATAATATTATATTGCCAATTGTCCCTTGAACTTTTTCGGACTTTTACATTTTAAGTATGATAGCTATTTTAAGACGAACTAAGGATCCAGACGTATTTTATTGAGTACACGAGTCGAGTCCCGATATACTTTTCGAGTACATGAGTTGGGTTATAGGATAACATTTTAAGATATTTCAAGTTGGGTTACTGTAGTCTATTAGCGTTACACAGGAGACAGGTTGTCTAGAAAGTCTACCAAAAATTCTGTTTTTTTTTTTAATTGTTTTACTCTCATTATGTGTATATATAAAATTATAAAATTACATTGTTATTACATTTGTTACTTTATTCTAATATGTAGAAAATTACATATTAAAATTTAAAATATTAAAATAATTATCATTTCATTTTTTTTCCATACAATTATATTACGTTTAAATATACACTTAGTTAAAATTATTATTTTTTGTCCATGGTTAATTTTATCTTTTTAATTAGGAAAGAAATTTAAAAGACACATCTTTCACAAAACTTAACCGGGTCAATTTTCCACTTGTAAAACAATTCATCTTCTCTCTTAAAAAAAATATTTTTGACTGAGTTGCTGAGCGCCGAAATGTACATTTCACTCTGAATTCCGAGGAAAGGATCAATTCCAGTATTATCGTCGTTATAAACAATATCATGATAAAATATTATCGCGGACCCGATTCGAGTTTAATTCAAACGATTAAATATCCAACTCTCGTTTTCCCTTGTCGTGTGGATCATCATTGTGTTCAATTTGAAATCAATGATAAATCATTCCATACTAAAAAACAAAGCCCAACGGTCTCATTTTTTTTTTAATTACACTTCAAGCAACTTATGAGGAACCTTGTATTAAATTTTCAAGATTTTTGAGCAAAAAATTATTTATCAACAATAATTTTTGAAAAAACTAAATAGCATACAGAGGAATAATCATTTTAAGATTTTTTGAACGTTTAATCACTTATTTATTATAGTATGTATATAGTATCTACGGTTATTATTTTTTTCAGTTACATCAAAAAAACCAAATCGATATTGTCCAAAACTGATTTTGAGTAAAAATCCACGTTTTTCCTTATTATTTTTTTTTTTTGGTTTTCTCCAACGCTTTTGAAAACTTGAAGTAATTGTTCACTTTTGAATCTCCAAAGTGCGCAATATAGATTTCAACCAAAAAATATGTCCACACAAAAAATCAAAGCATTTTTTAACCGTCCCGAAAGTTGCAGATGACAGACACAAAAATACATTTTGATGAATATTTAATTCAGACGACGGTTCAACCGATTGCAGCTGTCGGTACAAATAATAATATTATTTAAAATATCGGTGAGAAAATTTAGCGGTGACATCGCGTCGCAGTGTATAATATACAAACATATAGGTATTATATAGCAATATAGTGTTGTGATTCTATTGCATAAAAAAAAAATATATATAATATTTTGTATTATTACAGGATATCGTGTAGACGCGTCCAGCCCGTGTCATTGCCCGTGTCACTGGCGCAGGCTGCATAATATATAATGCGAAGCGTTTAGGCGTATATCTATCTATATATAATATGTAAATGAAACGAAAAACCCTTAGTTTGTGTTTTTTTTTTGACTCCTAACGAGTGCGGGCGCGGGAGACTTGACGCGTATTCGTTTATTAAGACCCCGCCGAGTAAATAATAATAATAATAATAATAATAATATATGCCGCACACTTGTAGCAGCGCATTATATATATATATATATAAGCACTAACCAGATACCGCTATTATATTATTTAATATTATGGTTAATGGTTATGATAACAAAATATGGGTGTACATATTATATAATATTATTATATGTTAATGCGCAGGCCGATGACGATTTTTTAAGACCGAAAAACGACAAAAATTATGTGACGTGAAATCATTCATAATTATTATATTATCGCGAGCAGACACACGAGGGAGTAAGACAGAAAGCCGCGAGACGGGCCGCCTAAATAGATTGGGTGTATCACGTGTGTGAGTATATATATTATATATATACAACACATATATATATAACATTAAGTCGACTCGTGTTTTTTTTTCTAAATTTCTCATCTTCCTTCTACACACACGTGTATACCCGCAATGCCCATATTTTTTGTTTTTTTGGGTCCGGTCGGCACCCATCGCGTGCACACTATATATCATATCAATACACGATATTATGTATAAATTGTGTACTTTGTCGGCGAGTCCGTTATCATTTTTTGTTTTTTTTTTTTTTTATTTAAGTGACGTCGAGACGACGGGAACACGAATAATCCCCCGTCA
Source organism: Neotoxoptera formosana (assembly GCA_022818045.1). Lineage (NCBI taxonomy): Eukaryota > Metazoa > Arthropoda > Insecta > Hemiptera > Aphididae > Neotoxoptera > Neotoxoptera formosana. The sequence continues at coordinate 61,151,045 of CM040632.1, read as the reverse complement.
CGTCTCCATCCCGTTTATTTTACAGGGTGAATTACGCTCGCCCTATTTTTATGTTTGAGTATACTGTATACATTAGAATTCTGATTTTTTGGAATTTTTAAATACACTTGAAGACTATATAATTCGAGATCTTTTTTGTACCACTTATGAGAACGATCCTGTGACAGTAAAAATAACCGTTTATAAAATATAGGAACACATCTATAGGAACACTTTTTCACTTTAAATTATTCAGGGGATATTTTTTTTTTTGAGGATTTCGATACAACTAATTCAAAATTTGAAAGAGCAGTTTTTGACTAAGAATAATATTAATATGACTATGGTATAATGTGGATAAGGCAGATATGGTGGCTTAGATGATTTTAAAATATTAGTGATTACTATCGATTCATCGGTATAAATAATTTGTAAAAATTGTCCAAGTATACATATTATAATATAAATAACTCATCATTATATTAAATATAGTTTATATTTTTGTAAAATCTTTTTTAGGGATTATTATCCAAACATTGTAATAACTCCGAAACTACTCATTAGAATTTCGATTTAAATATATATTATACACAGACATTTTCAAAAAAATAACGTGCCAATTAATTTTTAGTAAGAAATTGGGGTTCCTATTTGAAAAATAGAGGTTTGTATATCATTACAGTGCACTCCATATGTATAGAACAAAAAAAACCAGGAATTTGAAAATATAATTGAATAATTATTTGAATAAGCGCAAACTAATAAAAGAGAAAATGTAGGTGATCATCATGCTTAAAAAATCACCCTGTATATACGTCATATCATGTACATATTGTACATAATATAATAGTTGTTATATATATATATATATATGTGTGTGTGTGTGTGTGTGTATACAAAATATAATGATGTATGAAGTATATACTATTACAATGTATATTATATACTTACATATATTGTACGAGGTGGCTCGAGACTATGTGTATCGAAATCGTCCCAATCAACCCTGATTTATTGTGTTGTTGTTTTTTTCGGGCCCGCCGTAACTTTTTTTACCCATTACCACAAAACACGTGTTCCGAAAGACACAAAGTGCCGCTGTAAAAATACAACAACATATATTACGACTGCAATCTCAAAGCATAAATTATAATAATATAATATATTATCAATTATGCTAATGTTTTACAAGAATTAGTTGAGTGAAACAAGACTCAAGACCTATATAGAAGGTAGCTCGGAACACTATTCTTTTGTCAATTAGTCGCTCAAATCACATTTTGATAAAAAATAAATAATAGTTTAAAACAGGATTAAAACTGGATAGTCGCCGAAAACAGGACTATATGAGTCCTGTTTAATTCTGATTGAAAAAAACTAGACACTTAGCTAAAAACAAGGACATAATATGGTCATCCCGTGGTATCAGTACAGGCACGCGTATATAATAACAGGTGGGTTTGCGAAAGTCCAAACATCCCCGAAAGGTTTTCAAACAATATTATTTTTTTTTCGACACGCGTAAAATACAATTTCGAATTATTTTTTTTAAAAATTATTTTGTATAAGCTTTAATTATTTGACTATTGAAGTTCACACGTTCCACACAATACACATAATATTTACAATTCTTACATTGGAATTTATATTTTATATAATAATTATCCTCGCCATATCAACAGTCGGTGTTATGTGTTATTTTCCAATTTATTTCTCAGTTTTTTTAGGGTTTAATGTTTAGTGGTTTAAACAAATGTATATAATACTGTTTCCCAAATCAACCCACGTTATATAATCACGATTTTTTTTATAAGAATTGAAAGTTCATATTTTACACAAAATTCATCAATAACACGAAAACTTAATTATTTTGATCTACGAATTTTTTTTTTTTTTTGTAGACGTAGCAGTCATAACTGCATGCGGAATAATGGTGTCTATATATATATACATCACGAATAAAATGGTCTTCTTCGTAGATTATAGATTTCAATGTAAAATACTCTGGTATTACTTTTGATACTTAACTTAAACATTCAAGTTTCAAAAAACGTATGCAGTATATATTAGAAAAATTAAGGCCTCGCACAACATGCACATTTTTCAAAAATAAACTGCAAAAATTTCAGCATTGGATACTAATTAATAATATCACGATGTATATATTAATACCACGATGTATATATTATACAGATGTATATACGATGTATATATTATACATGTACTTGTGATCGATATGTTAAGTAAATAATACATATAACAAAATATGAATTTTCCACTTTTACCGTATTGGTAAATTAATGATTATTATTTTTTATTTACATTTACGCGTCGATGTTGACAAGAAACATAGGTATTGATCTTATCTATGATTGGTTCATCCGCTAAATAATAATTAGTGGTGCAACAGGGAATGAAAAAGGGAATATTGGATCGAGAAATTCGTCGTGAGACTCTGAAGTGGAGGTATGGCGAATCGACTTTTCCAGATAACAACAGTGTTGTGCATTATCTAGATAAATTATCTAAATAAATTATCTAGATAAATAATTAATTATCTTTTATCTTATCTAGATAATAAAAAAATAATTATCGGATGAATTATCTTAGATGAATAATTATGTTATCTAACCCAAATCATCTAGATAAATAAATTATGGGTACAATTTTTTTTTTTTTTAATTAGAACCTCAAAAACGAAGGTATGGTAAATTTTTATTTTGATAAATAAATCATTGAATTTAAAATAATAATAATTTTTCGTATTGCTTATTTACGTCATTTCTAATAATTCTATACGATCGGATACGGGTAATTAATGATTATTATTTTTTATTTACATTTACGCGTCGATGTTGACAAGAAACATAGGTATTGATCTTATCTATGATTGGTTCATCCGCTAAATAATAATTAGTGGTGCAACAGGGAATGAAAAAGGGAATATTGGATCGAGAAATTCGTCGTGAGACTCTGAAGTGGAGGTATGGCGAATCGACTTTTCCAGATAACAACAGTGTTGTGCATTATCTAGATAAATTATCTAAATAAATTATCTAGATAAATAATTAATTATCTTTTATCTTATCTAGATAATAAAAAAATAATTATCGGATGAATTATCTTAGATGAATAATTATGTTATCTAACCCAAATCATCTAGATAAATAAATTATGGGTACAATTTTTTTTTTTTTTTAATTAGAACCTCAAAAACGAAGGTATGGTAAATTTTTATTTTGATAAATAAATCATTGAATTTAAAATAATAATAATTTTTCGTATTGCTTATTTACGTCATTTCTAATAATTCTATACGATCGGATACGGGTAATTAATGATTATTATTTTTTATTTACATTTACGCGTCGATGTTGACAAGAAACATAGGTATTGATCTTATCTATGATTGGTTCATCCGCTAAATAATAATTAGTGGTGCAACAAGGAATGAAAAAGGGAATATTGGATCGAGAAATTCGTCGTGAGACTCTGAAGTCGAGGTATGGCGAATCGACTTTTCCAGATAACATTATAACAATTCATTTGAGAATATTGTAATCCTATTATATTATTATATTTTTAATACTTTGTAGTCTATTTTTATGTGATATTATATTATGCGTATTTCGAGGTTTTTAATTTAAAAGAAAACAAACACAACGTCTATTAAAATGTTGACTATAAGAATATTAATTATCAAGTAGAAGGCGAATACATAATGACATTGTGCTCATATTACATAATATTATTATAATATATGCGTATATGTATAGGTACTTAAAAAGTTTTTATAAAATTTAATGGATGGTTTATCGTTTTAAGAAACATATTTCAATATGCGAGTTATTGTAGAATAGTCATTAATACGCATTGAAATAAAGTGGATTGTATTGCGTACTATATAATAATATGATAAATAAAATAAAAAACTGTTCGCGGTGTACATAATATCATACAATGTAGATTTTCGTTTTGTTAATTCAAAAATATTGTAGTGTGTCGAGACCAGCTATTATTATTATTGTGACTGCCGACGTCGATCGACTTTTATAGACGATTTTATATACGGCGGCGACGGCAGTTTTAATATCATATAAGCCTATTATACACACAATATATTATAATACAATATACATGATATTATTATATACACATCGCACTGCAGTCGATTATTATTATTATTTTAAAAATCGCTTTCAAGTGTCTGAATATTGGTGCGGTGAGCTATAGGCGTGGAATTTCGAGTGCTTTCGGTCCGTGTGAAAATCGTTGACTTTATTATGATAATATTACTATATATATAACACAAACTAATTTAGTTGTAGTATTAATAATAATTATGCAACCGTCATAATATATAATCACATAATGTAGCAGTATATAGACGGTACGTTCAAGTCGATAATAACAATATTATATATAGACATATAGTTATGATATACTTATATATAACTTATTATATAGTTACTATATAATATAAGCAACTATATAGTCTATAAATAGCTATATATTAAGTAAAATAATCATTAATCAGTAATCACTAAACGGCAGGATAAATGAACTCGACTAAAAAGTATAAAAGCCAAGAAGTGGAGAACGAGCAGGGAGTTACCCGTTTCCGCCGATTCACTTTTTGTTTTGTTTTAGATAGGGTTACTTCGTGGTTACATCACCGGGTTACCTTATACGGTAAATGAGGACCTAGATAATAGACATCGTGTTTGGTAAACAAATTTTTTGTTAAAATACCAATATCTATAGTTTTTAAACCTATAATATACGACTTTATGAAACATTCACAACTATTTTTCTACCGCATATATATTTTATAAAAATTACTTTTTCAATTATTTAGCGGACGATTTTTCTGACTTATCAAAATCAAAATTCAAATCAGTAATTTTTGAGTAGTTGAACTTCGTGGAGGTATCCGTTCTAAGGATAACGATTCAAAGATAATTCGAGTGCGGAAGATACGGGCCACGGGGGCTATGGACGTTATGAGGATTTGAAAATTGTAGTAATTATTATTAATCAATCAACATATTATATTATAATTTCTTAAAATGGTCCAAGTTTGATAAAATGATAAATACTAGATCCAATATATTAAATACTTTATATTGTATATTTGTGTAGGACCTTTATTCTTATAGTATGGTAAACATTTTAATGACTGTGACACTACTCATCTGAATTTTAAATTATAGTTACATCAAAATGTTCAAAAATATTACCCATTAAATAATTATTCAGTAAAAAAAGGGACAATCTTTTGAAAAACATAAGTTTATATCACCACAGCACACTCTTTAAGTATATAGTAGACAAAATTTCAAGAATTTAAAAATATCGTCTTTAATAGTAGGTATATTTAAAGTTTCCAAAATCATAATTTGAATAAAATATCCATTATTAAATGAAAAATTGAAGATGAGTATATTGTGTCTTGTGAACCACTTCATATTATAAAGTATATACCAGTGCTTCTCAATCAATTTTTTTACTACGACACCCTCATTTAGATCCATAAAAATTGCAACACTTAAAACAATTAATGGATTTTTGAAATGTAACAATTTCAAACCTATTTCATTAATACATGTCACCATTTTATTACGATTCAAATAAACAATTTTTGTTTCGGCTATTTAGTTGAGAACCACTGCAGATATATACAATAATATACACATATAAATTTAAATAATATATTATTTATTTATTATTATTATTATGATTACGTCAGCTGCTGCAGCGAAACGAACGCGCTAGACGACACGGCGCGCTTAACAATATAAATTACGATACAGAACGATATAACAGGTGAATAATATTAAATCGTTAAATTTATAATAATTGGATTCATTTTTAAACATAATATTTAGAACGTAAAGTAAAAAAAAAATATCAAAAGGGGCGGGGGTTTCACACTTCCTCCGTGTGTACGCCGCTAAATATAATAATATGTAATATATATATTGGTTATGTCGTGTGTAGTGGCGAACGTGGGGGGGAGGTATACCCCTCTCTCACCCGAAATATCAGGAACAATAAATAAATTATCTGACTTGACTGACCTACAAATGTATATTACTGAACAATACATAAAAAAATAAAAAACAACCCCCCCCCCCCCCCCAAAAAAAAAAAAAAATGTTTGCCTGCGTTCGTTCGTGTGTGTATATCGTCGTAGATGGTATGTGCTTATAAACGATTTCGTTTTTTACTTTTTCATCTTCTGTGTATAGCGGTACTCAACTCACTGCAGGAGCATATGACTACGTGTAGGTACGATAATAATTTAGTAAAGTAAACAGCGCGAAGTGTCGATGATCGGAGTCCGCGCGATGGAGTGGTCTCGCGAACGGCACGCGACCGCGTCCGCGTGACCTATTGAAACACTTGAGACGAAAGAATTGAGATTATTGGAGTAACCCGCCGCCGACACAGCGGCAGTCGTGTGCGTTTCAACTGGGTCAGAACGCGCGAAAACGGCACACGGTCGAATCGAAATCGGCACGAGGCCGGAGCGGCATACATTGAAAATATTATCGAGAGCGCCGCCGCCGCCGCGCCGGGTCGCGAAAACGACCGTTTCGCGGTCAATGTCACATCGCGGGCGGCGGTAAAGCGCGGATTTTCGTGCACTAAAAAGAGTATTAAAACATGTCATATTGCATGCATACCTATATAATAATATGCAGTAAAAAATCGTGAAAATATGAGAGAAAAAAAATGTTTAAATATGTTCAAAAGATGCGTTATTTTTATTTGATAATTAATATTATAGTATAACAGTTTCTAAATTGATGAGGTATTAATCATTTAACCTTCATCCGGGCGCGTGGGTGGTAATTGATCACCTCTTTCATAAAAGGGAGCGGAATTTTCACTGGCGCGTGTTGAGGAGGACGGGAGTTATCAGTATTCTCAATTAACACAATATGACACATTTTTTTTTTCAATATTCGAAGTTTTAATAAAATTTTTTGTATAATACAAATTATATAATTACTATATGATATTATTATTATATAATATACTATACTACATATTATTGTAATACAATCTAAAATATTTAAAATGAAACGATGGGCTAAAAAGTAAAAAAAAATTTCGGAGGCGGTAAATTACCGTTGCGCGCCCGCTGGAGCTATGGAATGGAGCGCGCCGGACGAAGGTTAAAACAAATCAATCACTTAAAATGAGGTATCTACTTAATGAACTAATCTTATAGTTTCAATTACTATATTATTTTAGTGCTTACAAAAGTTTTAGAATTTTCTACTTGACAAAAGTAATATAGGCGTAATATCAAATAGGTGACTTTTTCTCAATGCAGGTTCTATTATTAAGCTTTCCGCCGCCTAAGAACTATGAAAGTAACAATATACACAGCCAATAATTTTTTAAGGAATTTCCGCAAGTGCCGATTATCAAAAAGTTGTCGAATATCTGGTTTTCTCTGAATCGTTTTTCAAAGTGATAATATTATACATATATTATGATTGGAAAAAATTATCTGAACTGTATCACTCGCTAAAGTCATCATTAGACAAGTATACATAATAATCCAACTGCAGTACCTACGTATATTCTTATTTTTACATAAATTACTTATTTTTATTTTATTTTTATTTTTGATAGCGAAAACCTTAATCCTTATGACCCTCCATACCTATATAGTATTTAGTAATTGTATATTAAAAGTACCTACTCACATAGTCCTATATATCTGCAATGTTGCGTATTTTTTAACCGTACATACAGTCCAGGAATTGTTTACGATTTCTATAATCGGCGTCATGACGCGTGCCTATATATTACGTACGTCGACTTGTCCGCGGCCAACTATAAAGAGTAAAATATACGGAGTGATCAATTTAACATATAAGACACTATCGCATTATTTCAGAAAACATAAACGTTCTTGAAAATATTTTTTTACACGGTTTCAAGTCATTTTGGAAAATCATTATATTTTTTACCATTTTTTATTGTTATGTGTTTTTTTTTGGTTTTTACTCTTTGGAATGACAATATGCATAATATTTAATTTCCTAAGCAAAATATTATTCGGAGTATTTCGATATGAAATCAAATTTCATTCATACATTTCATTTCAATTCCTTAATAATATCCAAAGCAGAATATTTTTTGTAGTACTTTCGCGAATAAAAATCAAATTTCGGACAAACATAATATTATAGTTAATTATATAGTTATAAACTTAATATACGTATTTTAAGTTTAGATGATCGGTGTAGTGGACACCAGACTCAGCGAGATACCCTGTGTCACACTACACATCGGTAAAGTTGACTGCCCAAAACTCCTAAACCACTGTAAAAAATTATAAAATGTACAAATAATTTTTGATGATGACGATCTAAATCAAAAAACTTTCGTATCACACATTTCTCTCTGTTTTGAATCAATAAATTGGCCGTAACATAAATGTTGGATCACCCTGTATATAAACTATATATCGTAATAGTTTCAATAATATAATATCGTCATATATCTGGAAATATAATATAATAATATTACAATGGATACATATCTTATACGATTTCAAAGTGTGAGTAACGCCTAAACTAGCTATTATATTGAAAACCGGCGGGATAAATCACAGCTATAAATATATAATATTATAAAGACAGCTTTCTACTCGGACATGCAGTTATTTATTAGACAATCGAGAATATTGCGTAACGAAAATGCAACAGCGGTTGCGACTGCAACAGGCAATAGCCATATATATATTTAATAGTCTTAGTAGACTTTTAGTTTAGGTATACTAATATTATAGGTATATAGTGTATGAGATACGAATTTTCAGCAGCGTCTTGCGTTAAGTTTAAATTAGGTGCTTCGCTACTTCCAAATATTTCAAATAATAATTTAAACATAAACCTATTAAATAATTGTATATGGTTTGATTTTTTGAACTTCTAAATGAAAATTATTTTTAATTAATATTATTTTTGTATGGATTATAGTCAAGTTTATCCAAGCAATAAGTAATAACACCCGCTTATAACACCGCTAGTAAAATAATAACTTTCCATGATATAAGTAAAATATTTGATTAATAATCGAATTTATTTACAGTGAATGCGAGCACTGCTCAAAATAAAAGTGTTGAACTGTCATACGTTTCCCCAGCTCCCCCCCCCCCCGTTTTAAACTTTTCTCAAATTTTTATTTCCAATATTTAGTAGGTATAGGTAGGCTATACTATAGATACGTAATTTGTTTACCCTAACTCAGACTTTGCTTGTTCGTTATCCCGAAAAATTAAATTTTCTTGGGGAGGGGGGTTGGGAAAATGTTTCTTCAAACCCCCACCAACTTAAATAATGAACTTTTTTCAAAAACATCAGAAACTGCAACAAAAAAAGCAAAAACCCGGGTCTTTTTTTAAGTTTTTGTGGTTTTTGTTAGTTTTACTGTCTTTTGAAAAAAGTCCATTATTTAAGTTGGTGGGGGTCCAAAGAAACATTTTCCCAACCCCCACAATAAAATGCAATTTGTCGGGATAACGAACGACAATCAAATTTTGTGTTAAAGTTAACAAACTACGTGATAAATTGGCAAAAAAAATTTTGCATTAAGTCATAGGCTGGAGAAACGCGTACATTGTATAGTTACTCAACTCCAGAATCTTCGAGCTCCCAGAGCAAACCAATGAAGTCATGACGGATTCGAGGGGGTAACTTTGGTTAGGTATCTCCCAAAAAGTTAGACCATCTTCTCTCAGAATCGTTTTTTTATCGTATGACATTAATTTATCATTGAATTCAACACATCCATTATAGTATAATATAATTACATTTTTGTCGTTTTATGCGTTTAAACGACATATTTTCTCAATAAACACACAAATAAAATATTATATTACCTTATACCATATTGAGTATAATATAATATATTAATATACAATATATACATACCTACTCAATGTTAATCATGGCCGTTTCAAAAGACAAATGATGCAGGAGCTTGATTCATTAATTTGCCAGCTGTAAAAAAATTGCTAATTCACATATTTTTTATTTGTTTTGCATGCGTGCATAAAGAGTATGGCCAATATAAGTATATAGGTACCTTTAAACTTATTAAATTTCCCTGTATATATAGTTTTAGAACATGGGCAACTTTTACATCGTACGTTTTTATAATATCAATAATATAAGGTCCAATTCGATTTCCTGCGATGCAACGCAACAACTATATATAGCTTTCGAATTTGAAATAACGATAAAATAGCCGTATCCTGTCCGTAACTGCTTTTATTTATTATATATTATTGCGTTTTTTATATTATTATTATACCGCGAGCTCGTGTGCTCGTCGGCCGCGCAACAGTTCAAAAGAACCGACAACACACACACACACACACACACACACACACACACACACACACACACTTTTCGTGTGTGTGTTCAATGTGTATAAATATACACGATAATTATGATTCGGCGAGCACGTGGGGCTACGCGCGTGCTGTGTTACTTGTATTACATTATTCATAATAATAAAACAATAAAAAAAATTTCAAAAGCCGACGGACGGACGTGCGAGCCTCGCGCGCGTGGCGTAAACAGGAACTTTGGTTTATAATAATAATATATAATATAAAAAAATATACGACCACCGAGCGCACGCCGGTTAAAGAGAGGTAATAAATACAATATTATATATTGTATATTCATACCGCGGTATATTATAGGTACCTAGACGCTATGCAGCGATGGCCATGTTATGACCATATTATGACCAAGGCTTGCAAACGTTAGCTGATAGTAACGTTATGCGTATAACAAAGAAACGATTGACATTTGAAATCGTATTTAAAACGGAACACGGTAAACAAAAATAATTAAATACCACAAAACAAATCATAACAAAATATATAATATGATTAAATAAAACGTTATTTATATAGAATATCATTAAACAATAAAAAATGAAATAATTCAATATCTATTTACTTTAAAGTTATAGTACCTATTGGCTATTGGTTTCGTTAAAATATTTATTCCTCGTGATTATTATCGCAATCAATCTTAGCGATCAATCCAAGAATTTAAATTATATTATTCAGTATCCGGACCATTCCCCACGCATTATATATATGATTTTTAAAGAAAAAGTTGTACAGCGTTTTAGTTCTAAATAACGATAAACGCAAAGATTGTAAAACGTTTTTGATTGTAATAAATAACGTAAAACGAAATTTCAATTTCAAATGTAAGCCATGATCGTGAATAAACTGCACTATTGTGTGCGCACAAATGGAGACAAAATATTATACGATGAATGGTAACGATGAATATTATAATATGAATGGTAAACAATTTTTAAACAGAACGAAACATTTTACGAAAAAATGATTGTGAAAATGACACGTCGTCATCATCGCATCCATTATATGCGAGTATATCTTCTACTTAATATTATACATTAAAATGTATGATAATAATATGTATAATATCTGGTCTATGTCCGTTCGCCGGTCGCTGATGATGGCAGCCAGTTTTTATAATATTATAAATGACCCTCAAGGTCTATAATAATGTTAAGTTTAAAATTAAAAATTTGTTGCATATTAGAATTTATAATAAAGTGTGATGTATATTAAAATTAAAAATATTAGTTTGTTTTACATTATTTATTGTTATTTGAACACGTTTTTCCGAAATGAATTTCTGCTATTTTTGTAAATATTGGAATTGTCTACTTCGCCTTTTTGAAGAGAGTAAAAAGAGTTAATCAAGTAGCGTTATTCTAAGAGTTCGATAAGATAACTGTACATAAACTGCCATAAATAGTTTGGACAAACCACGCACTTTAATTTTCTTATTCATATTTTATTTTATCTAACATATTACCGTTATTTAGAGTGCCCGCTATATAGAGGTATTAATAATGTATTTTTCCCATAACACTTGAAGGGACCAAAAGAAATGACCGTTGCATAGAGGTGACCAGGAAGTTTTACTGTACTTGAAGACCATATTTTCAAATTATTGAGATTTTTTTGTACTACTTTAGGTAGGCTCTGTTAAAAAACAAACTTCTGTTTTTCAAATAATAATCCCCCGTTTCAACAGTAAATATTATTAAGCGGACATTTTTTCTGAAAACTTTGACGTAGGTATTAAAATTAAAATTCCAACGAATAGTTTTCTAGATATTTAACTTTGTGTAATACTATAAGGATAATATTGGTCCATGATTGAAATAAATAAGGGAAATGAAAATTTAAAAATTTTAGTAACTTATATTAATCCATCAATATTTATAATGTACAAAAATAGTCTAAGTATAGTATAATAAATAGATCCAATACTACGTATATTTTATATTTTTTTAATATACCCTTTTTAACGACTATAGTATAAACGTTATAGTAAAACTGAAATACTACTCGTTCAAATTTTGAATTAAGTACATGAAAAATGTCAAAAATATATGCACTAAATAATTTACAGTAAAAAAGACGATATTCCTTCAGCAGTACAAAAATCTCAAAATATGATTTTAAGTAGGTATATTTGAAAATTCCAAAAATCAGAATATTTGAATGAATTCATTATTAAATGAAAAAAAAATGGGGACGGCACGCCTAAAAAATCGCCCTGTATATGTAACGGTTCCATAACACACACAGACACACACACTACAGCTAATCACGATTAAAACTCCGTTTACGAGTCTTTCGGAACTTTATATTATAAATACTATCAAAGTTGGCAAACACGCTCACGAAACATATATTATAATCGTATAGTACATTTAGACGGACCACGGACGTATATATATTATAATACAATATATAATATGTATGTTTCGTCGGTTTGTATCGAGTACGATACGATAGAAACCAGTCGCCCGTCATGTCCGTCGTCGGACGTAAAAAAAATATAAATAAAAATAACAATAATATATACGCGCGCGCGTGAAGCGTATGTGTACGCGCATATACTGCTATAGTCGTGGAGGTAGGTATAGTTTGCCTTTATTTTTTCGTTATTTATTTATGTTTTTTTTCCCGATCGTCGGCTCCGGATCGGAAAAAAACAAAGTCTGTTTACCTTATAAACGTAGTAAATCAGGCCGTATTAAGTCGTTAATACGACTCTCGTACATGCTATGCGCCCGCACGATATGATTATGCCTTGCGAAAGGCGAATATAATATATTATTATTGTAACACGTCGTCATGATTATGTGTCGCTATTAAATTGTATATAAACGCGTAAACGCTATACATAATAATATATACACTGAATAATTTGTTCATCGTCGAGACCTACAATGCTGAATACTGCATATATGGAACCCGTATAGGGCCGACGACGGCACAGTATATAGATGACATAATATATTAATAATATATTAGTTGCGCAGAGGCGTCACACCCAAACACCTACCCTGCTGTTGTTCCCTCGTAGTTACCACTTTTTTTCCGTCCAATATTGCGATAGCGATACAGTTATGCGTATACACAGGCGGTGAGTGATTTTTTAATCCTGAGCACCTCCTTTTCCCCCTTTTTAATAGTGAATTTATTCAAACTCTGATGTTTAGAATTTTTAAGTATATAGGTATATCTTCTATAATTCCTGATTTTTTCGTTCTAAATTAAGCAGTGCGTCCTGTGGTGATACAAACTTCTATTTTTCAAATGAGAACTCCCATTTTTAATTGCAAATTATTTAGCTGATGGTTTTCTGGTAAATTTTGATGTATTAAATTCAACATTCTAATGAGTATTGTTTCTGAGTTATTAAAATGATTATACTAAAATATAAACTAAAGGTAATATAATTAGATGTAATATTTATTTTATTTTGACCATTTTTACAAATTATTGATATTGATTGATTTATATTCCATTGAGAGGCAACTAGATGAGCCCATACAGTTATGGCCTTTGATATATTCTAAAAAATTAGGTGATAAATGGTACGAGGATCGCAAAAGGAAAAAAATTATTAGGTACATTTCTTTTTTTTGTTGGCTTATTTATAGGTTTATGATTTTGCTTTGGGTATTGTTATTTTTCTCAAGTTTTAAGCCACTACTATACTTATTGCCAGCAATCGGTTAGAAATTGAGTTAATTGTACAAATGTTTTTAAAAATATTTTGAAGTACGCACTTTCCCCATAATTAAAATTTCGCATAAACGTGTTATTTAAGAAGTTAAATATCTATAATAATAATAATAACATAATTAATTTAGCCAGAAGACAGTTTGAACATGTTAAAATAGTAATAAATAATAATATATTTAATAAAGAACATAACAAAGGGGTATACTTACTGAAATAATATTTGACAGTCTTTATTATTTTTTTTAAAATAAATATTTTAAATTACAACTTTAACTATCTGTAATTAGTATTGTCACCAAATATTTTTTTTCATTTTTTAACCAACATAATATTTACTTTATCTGTTAACTATATACTATGCTACGTGTGCAATTCCACTATATACATAATATTATTTTACGAGGACAGTGCATCATTATGAATACCTATTACATTTAGTTAAAAAAAATTGATAAAATGTACAACAAATACACAAAATACTTACTCATATTTTGAGTTTTGTACTTATACTCGGAATAAGCGATTTATTCGAATAATAATTTAAAAAAATTGTCAAACCACGATATTGGTATCGATAACAAATATCGGATATGTTTGATCATAGCCACACTATCATTTGTTTGTTCATAATATATATAGTTTAGTCATATAATATACAAATATATTTCTATAAGTATTTTTAGCATCAGTTGTTTGAGGCGTATCTACTTTTAGATAGTTTAAAATAACGCACTTACTCAATCCAACAATATATAAGAACTATGGAACCGGAAAATACTCAAAACAAATAATGATCGCAATTTATAGATGGCCGTCTTGCTGCGGAGGACGTAATTTTCTCACAGCACCATATATAAATGCTTCGCAGAGAGATGACCGTTAACGGAAGTTGTACCGTAATACATATTTTATAATATGTTTTATCGACCAGTTCGATTATACATTTTTGTGTGGGTAGGTTAGGATCATATAGGCGTGCTCAGACTTAAATTTCCGGTCGAACCTGGAAAAAATTGTGCCCCATAAATTTTTTTTAAAACATCAAAGAACATTCTCGTTGAAAATTAAAAAAATTGAAACTGCATTATATTTGTATGTACTTACATAGATGATAGAATCAAGTCATTAAATGATAGATACGTTATTTATTTAGTACATACAACATTAATACTCTGTATTTGTAGCCACAAGTTTATGAAATTAAATTTTAAATTCTTTAAACCCTTATTACATAAATTAAAATATATGAAACGATTTACAATAAAATATTTAAATAACCATATTATGTTTATTGTTCACAATATGCTTTTGTTAGCTTATATTTTGGTGTAGGCGGGGTGCATTCAAATATTTTTAATTTTATCACACTGTCAGGACAATCAAAATGTCCATGATCTCCACTGTTCTGCAATAGGTGTGCATTATTATAATATTATAATTTAGTAAAATGTATATTACGTACATTGCCCCTAAAAAATCTCCGGTCGAGCCTATAGGCTCTATCGGCTCGCTCCGTGTCTATATGGTTATAGGATGGTTAGCACTCGTCTAGATAAATTGTATCTATATAATTATTTATTATTCGTATTATCTAGATAAATAATAACAATAGTTATCTAAATATTTATTTTAGCTAAATATTTCACTTACCCAGATAAATTCACAAGATGCATTTTTTGAAAAGATGTTCCAAAATTGTCTGAAAATGTCTGCATTTTATTCTCTTTGACTCGTGCGCATCTTGTAAGTAACATAATATACGGTCTACAAAATACCTGTAATAAATATTTTTCCTTATAATACAGCTATTTCCTTAGTTATTCCTAATTTCATAGTTTTTTGAAGTGAACGTTTAGTGCGATAAACAACGTGTAATAAATTCAGACGAAAACAACCATATATAATATATAGAGACAATATGTACATCAAGGTTAATTTGTTTGTAATCATTAAATTATATACTTATACACTATAACTATATACTTAATTAATAATTATCTGGCTTTATTTTTTAAGAAAATGAAATTGATTCGATTATCTTTTATCTGTATTTCTTGGATAAAATAAAGAGTGGTGATCTTTATCTTGCGCTAAATAAAAACATTCATTTTCGACTTTCGTGTGATATCTTGAGTGGAAAACTGCAATATATATAATATAGTGTTGTGGGCACTGGCCACTGGGCTTGTGGCGATATCGCATTTCATAATTTGTGATATTGCAGCTATAATATGAAATACATCAGTATCTCGTATTAACTTGAAAAATTATAAAAGACCATTGACTTTTTGAGTTTAAGAGAGTATTTCATATAGCGTATTCGAAGAAGTCATACTGTAACTCGAGTATATGTTTGCAGCAATTATTCAAGTTTTTATTTTCAAACGTATAGGTATAAAAAGATAGGTCTTTAAAATATCTTAGATTTAAACTTCAAACGGTTAAAACTAAAAAATTGTGAGTTGTGGTCGTCGTATATTGTTCTAGAGGTGCGAAATGAGATTTTTAAATCGATAACGAGTCGTATACCGATACGATGACGGTCGTCGCCATCAGCCGCAAAGGCGATCGCCTCAGCTGCAGCAGAAGTGTGTGCAGCAGAACATGACAATAATACGCCGAGCCCTTTGCGCACAACAGTCTGGCGAACGTCACCGCGGGGCCGTATAATTTGATTTAAAGTCCGCGAGGTCGGTCGGAGGGCCCGCCGCCGCCGCCGCCGTTCACGGTACGTTTATTTTTACGATTCCGCGTTGGCTTTTTGCGGGATTAAAACTCGCGACGGGCGGACGAATAATAATAATAATAATATGATGATGACTATATATGGTACCTAATATACACTGCTATTATTATATATTATATTATAAGTGGTACGCCACTTTTCGGTTATTATTTAGCACTAAATACACATATATACAGGGTGATTCAATATTTATGTTACGGCCAATTTATCGATTCAAATAATAGAGAAAAATGTACGATACGATAGTTTCTTAGATTTAAAAACATCTAAAATGATTTGTACATAAAAATAAATGTTGGCAACATATAATCAGACGACACGTAATATATAATATAATGAAACTACGTTCAAAATTTTCAATCAGAATATTGTTTTGACTCGAGTATGCTGAAAAAAATGTTTATTTGCATATAAATCTGGGACCTATAATTATAGTGATAATAAATTATATTTGCCTTATACCTATATACCTATATTATAGTGAACTCGCACGTCGTCATCATTCATCGCTGTAGCCATGCGATGTGTAATAGTATCATGTGGCGCCTGTGTGGGGATAATATGACGTATAATATTATTTATATATATTATATTGCGAATTTCGGGTAGACCCGAAAACCGACACCTTCTGCAGAGATGTAGGTATATACCTGACCTACACGCCGTCACTAGAAACCGAAGTGGTGTTAACCGTTGACGTCTTTATATTATAGACGTACGCGGTTAAATGTTATTTGAAAATAACACATTTTAACACACCACTAAAATAATACAGTCAAGTCGTATATGGTGTATAATACATCATATAAATATATAACTCGGATAGAGGTACATATTACAGCAGACTACTGCTGCAGCAGTTGCGACTATTCGATCGAAATATAATTATAATTTTCATAGAATATATTTTTAGTTAGTTCAAAATTAAATAATATAATAGAGAATATTTTAAAATAGTAATCGGAAAAAAATACAAGGTAAATTTTAATTTTATTTAAAAAAAAAAAAAGATGGACATATAGGTACTGTTATGAAAATGTTTAAACAATTTATCGCATAGTTAAGAGGTACCTCAACAGATATACAACATTAATGATTTGATGCACATATTAAAAATGTATTATGATCGATAAAATAGTAAATTAGTTCGTACAGTATATAAGAAATAATGTTTTTTCATTGGGTTTGCTGGCCATATAAATACGCAAATGGGGCATTAGAAACAATTACAATTTGATTTCAAGTAAGAATATTTAAGAAAAAAAAAACTTGAAAAGTTTGACTTTTATTTTATGATTCTTTTTTGTAATCGAGAATTATAGATGTGTGCTAGAATATATTTATTTAAATTCTATTAATCGACTATTATATACTTATTCATAAACTTAACCTTGTTGATGTCTCCACGTTATAACTCATAAGTTATAATTTATAATAAAATAAAAACAATATATAAATGCGTAATATTGGAGAACAATATTTACAATTGTAATATAATAATAATTATAGACTATAGTTAAAACCTATAGGTACCCAATAGATAAATAGTAGATAATATAGTATAAGTATAGCAGCTATACTATAGCTATATATATAATACTTATTATAATTACTACTATTACTGTACCTATATAAATAGTAGTTATAAACTTTTGGACTTTTAAATTACCTACAACAATAAATGGATCCTCAGTCTTAACTTTAATTCGAGTTGGTAAAATAAAAAATGCAAACGAAATGTCGTTAAAACACTAATAATTGTATATGATATCATTAAAATAATTAACTATATTATTACCTAGCTGAATTACATTATTAAATCATTGTCGGACGAAAGTGTGCAAGTTAGATCATAGAAAACAAGCTTATGCTTAAAGGGGAGTTGCAAACATGTATCATATATACATTTTATTATCATTTATTAGTGTACATTATTGTTTTTGATAAATAAAAATTATTATTATTAGAAAAATCCTTTGTCTACACTACTATATAGCGTCTACATAACATATAATAAACGTCGCGAAAATTGCTGATTTTCTAATGTATACCTATTATACAAATATTATAATATATAAATATTATATTTTTATAAGTAATAGGTAAAATTACACGGACAAGCGTGTACATAATAATATATAACATAATTATGCCACCTGAGGGGTAAAAGTCTATGGCATAGCGCAGGTCGTTGACTCACTCGGCTTTCTCGCGGGTACCTGCGTGTACCCACCCGTCTTACCGGAGTCGGTCGCTAAAAATGGTCAGAAAGAACCAGTCGACTTCCACGGCTGTCCGCGGCCTTTTCTATGCGGACTGGCAGACAGAGGAGCACTGCAGATCGTGCTCGACGGCCGGATGGCTCATACGCCGACTACGCCTCTTTTATACACTACTTACTCGGGAAAATTCCGAGTAAAATTGTCGGCATAGCGTGCTCAAGTTGATCGGCCGCCTCGAAACCAACATTGTAGGGTAAGTGACATATTTTAGTGAGAATGATAAATATTATTAAATTAATAATTCTGTTCAATGTGCTTTTGAGCGAATGATTTCGCATACTGCGGCCTGCGGGGATTCATCAAGCAGGCACACCCCCATTTTCTTCTCCGATAATACAATATGTTGTTTGAAATCTAATTTTTGAAATTTTTAAATAAACTTAAAAGTCAGTTTTCAAATGCTTGACATTTTTTGTACTATTTACTTATAAGGAATGTTCTCTGGAGATACAAACTTATGTTTTTCAAATAACAACCCCTTTTTTATATATTAAATTATTTAGCAGGTAACTTTTCTGAAAATGGTGCGACGAACCAAAATCAAAATTCGAACGAGTAGTTTTTGAGTTATTTATTTTTGTGTACTGAGGACAATATGGGTCCATGATAATGGGTTTGGAAGATAAAAAGAATGGTAATTTGAACGTCATTTTATTAATTTTTATAATTTATATTGATTTATCAAGGTTTTATAATTTGCGAGGTTCGAATTTTCAATTAGGTACATCAAAATTTTCAAAAAAATTATATGCTATCATTATTTTCTCGGAAATGGTCGGAATTATTCCAATAGGTATATTAGGTATGTTCTCCTTTAAAAACAGACTTTTCGGAAATGTTTTAGAACATCTCAAATTTAATATACCTACAATCTACATAATGAATTCATCCCTTGTCGAAATTGTCTATATCGAACGCCTATTAAAACATTATCAAACCAAATTCTAACGTTTCGTTGGTTTTTTCACTGTCTGCATACCATTTTTTTTTCATTGACTGCTGTTAAAGCTGAGCAACATTTTAGTTAGTAGTCTAAAAAAAGTGAGTGCAACGAGAGGAAGCCATTTAGAGAACGAATTAAATGTATAGAGTAAAATTATGTTTTTAAAATTAAGTATTAATCAAATAACAAAGACAATAGCTACTACCAACCTATATGAAATTGCTAAAGTGTTAGCTAATAAAGTATAAAATGTAAGTAAAATGAAGTACAAATTCTGTACTTACAATTTATATAAGCTACAGTATATAGTTATTCACTATTATTTTTGATTTAATTAATTTAATTAGATATTAATATAATATAATGGTTATTGTTATTTTGTAATATAGGTATTATAGTGAATATTATATCGAATATTCAAATTCCCATACCTATCTAATCACTAATTATTATAGTACCTTTACTAATTATTAACGATTATAACTACTAAGTACTATTGTTTTTGAAAAATATGATATTTACCTACAGTTTTCTCCTTTTATTATATTTGTAATTTGTGATTCGATATTATATATAGAACTCATCTGGGTCTCATCATGTCTTACGTTTTGCTTCCATCGCCGTAATATTTCTCAACGACGTTCGGCTAGACTCGATATACCTAATATAAAATATTGTAGCTGGTACGCATATTATGTAAATATTCGAGGCCGGCAACTTTCGATGAAATATAAATCGTACAAATATGATGCGATTTTTCTCGTTTGCTGGGATATACTGCAGCACGCACAACGCGTCAATAATTTACTATTATTTATTGTATTATTCGCCGATGACAACGTCTGTTGTGTAGGGAAGTACATACAAAATATTAAATAATAATCGACGTTTAATAATTATTGTGCTGATCGTATAATCGTGTCGTCACGTTTCGTATTGTGTCTGCGGCCCGCGCGATCCGTGGAGTGACTATCACTGGCCGAGTTTAAAATTTTAATATTATATCACATAGGTATATTCATAGACCTGAAATCATATTATTATAATAATGTAGGATAAGTGCAAAACTGTACGAGGTACCTATAATATAATATGGTTTAAACCAGAGTGTTTCCCAACTTCTTTTACTCGCGGAACCTTGAATATTTTTCGGAACCCCAATTTTTTTCTTCCCATAATCATAATAATATAGTAACTCACAAAATGCTGTGTTATTAATTTCAAAAAAACAGTAAGGACGGTTTTTAAAGTTTTATATTGTTACTATTATAATTTATAATTTTTACACGTCAGAGCTACGTTAAATGTATTATCTCAAAGATTGTCCCGACAAGAAGAGGCATGAACTCATAGAAGTTATATTAAATGTTATTTTTCCTCAAATTTCTAGAGAAACACCAGTTGGGAAACACTGGTTTAAACCACGGACTGGTATATACGTAATATTGTACACACAACGTAGACAAAATCTTTTGTTTTCATCGTGACTATAGTGAACCGTCTCAATCGCTGACGATGAAAACCGATTTCGAAGACACCGTCGTTAGAATTATAAAACACCTGTTAGTCGCGATTTAAGATGTACTTGAATCAGTTGAATCTAGTTTATCTTAAGCCGTGGCTTAAACACAGAAAAGATTTAAATATTAAATATATTAATTATTAATTAATCTATTCTGCATTTATTCGGTTTAAACTTTAAATTATTTGTTATCACAGACAAACGAAAAAAGTTGTTTTATATTATGTCTGTTATCTATATTTTTAAGTAACTTTTTTATAGGTTAGGTTCGTTGTGACTTTATCTGTGTTGTAGATTGTAGATAAGAAGCTGTTGTCATTTTTAAAATGTTGATAACGGTGTTTTTAACGACTGAAATTTATTTTATTTTTTTACTTAGTAGTTAGTTATTAGAATACATCTTTCCGTTTTAAATTGAAGCTAATATCTATTAATTAATTTCCGTCCTCCAGTTTATGTGTTTTTCTAAGTTTTCTAATAACAAGTGGTTATTTGTGACTTGGTTATGAATTTTGTATTAATGTTTTTGAGTTAAGTTTCACTTGTTAGTTATTTAACACTTTATGATTCAACGTTTTCGATATGTTAACTATGAAGACGACGTGTTCATACATGTTTGTTGGTGATAGATTGTGTCTTTATACAGCTGTAATAGATATTGATAATTCTAGTAAGTAAAAACTCAGATATAGTTCATATTCAGTTGACATTTATTTGTTTTATGTTGACATTAAATGCTTACAATATGTTCAGCTGACTAATATTAAGATTAAGACCACTGATATAATGTCTTAAATGCCTTATTTGTCAAGTAACGGTGTAACGATAGGTAGTGTACAAGTACTCGATTAGAGAAATGAAGATTTTATTTTTAATGCCATGGAAACGGGGCACGGTAACGAATACAAACACAGTTGTTCAGAAGTGGGAACTTGGAGGAAGTAAAAACTTAGGTTATCATATTTTAGGTATTAGATGATCATTATAAATTGATATAGGTATATAGTGAATGTGGATAATGATGAAAATTTACTGTCACATACAGTGCAGAATTGAAGGCAGAGGACAAGGTCCCTCTTCTTTTTAGAAATTATTTATGCGTACCCCTTCTAATAATTAATATTCTGTACCTAATCAATAAGACATTTAAATAATCAGGTATGCACAGCATTATTTTTAGATTTTTGCATCCCCCTTCTAAATTTTTCCCAAGCACTGATTATATACACAACACTAGTTGTCGATAATATTGTAGATTTTGTTAATACCAGCATGCTATTATATATCAATTGTGTGAATGTCTGTTAGGAAATCAAATAACGTTTGGTCTGAGAGAGAGAGAGAAATTAAACAAATTACATAAAAAAAAAAAATCAATAAATATTGATGGGTGGAAACCTTTTTTATTTTTTTTGTAGGGACTATTTAGGGTGTCAGGCCTTAGCAACCGCAGTACCTATTATGCAGGTGTATATTAATATTATAGTAGTCAGCGGGTTAAATGTTGTATTGGCTGTGTAATATTTTTTCTTCAATTACACGACGCGATCGTCGCGTGTAATAGCAAACGTTACTTTTATAGTTTATATACTTAATTGTTATTAGCAAATCGTTTCGTTTGGCATCGCATAAACTTTGGATTTTTTCTGTTTTCCGCAATGTCAGCGTGACGCTTTTGACGGATCCGAGTGTGAGAGCAGCAGCTGAGAGATCCGAATAAAAACAGTCCTAGAACAATATCGAAATGAGTCAAAAGAGCTGCAACAACCGTCGGCCGAATCCCGCAAAGGTGTACGAGGCGTTGCACAAAAAGCGCGCCGCCGAGTGCGAGGCCAGAGAGCAATGGGCCGGCGTGACGCAGTACTTCAAGACGTGGGAGAACAACTCGAACAAGTTCACCAATTGGACTTCTCCGGAGTACTACAAAAAAAGGTGAGCATCGTCGTCGAGACGACTCGACCAGAGATATCCGCGTGAGTTAAGGTAGTCCCTACTTGGCACTGATTTACAAAATCATAGGCCGCCCAGTAAACGGTATCGTCAAATTAAAAGTCCGAAAATATAAATTATTATTTATTAAAATATAATAATGTATAATATTTTCTTGTTCAATATTTTATTTGATATTTATTTCTTATACCTATAAAATTACAATATGAATAGATTATTATTGTAGTGTAAACGATGTTTGTATAAATACATTTTACAAATATTTGTAAACTGTGATGGGTGGGTGAAAGGAATAGTAGTCAAATATAATATTGTATAAGAAAATGAATTACTTTTTTGTACATTTTCAAAATGGATTTCGTCCGGGATTCGTATGCGCCACCTTATTACCTATATTCCTATTTATTGTTCTGTATCTACCTACCTATGAATATCTTCGTTGAAATATCGAATAATATATCATAATCTGTTACCTGCTCTTTTGTTCCGCAGTTCCGAGCTACAATTGGAAATGCGAAGACGGGAACAGCGAAAACTCGAGGAAGAACAAGAAGAATTGGAAAAGTGGCGCAAAAAATTACGGGACAGACAGCTCGAGGACGAGGAGTTTAAGGTATTTATGAGTTGTATAATACGCCTATTATACGGCGTGTCTATTAACGAGCTTATTATTGATTGGAATTCGATTTTTTTTTTCTCCTCGGCCCGTCCAAAGAAAGGGCAGATGAAAAAGAAGCCCGTATCATTGTCGAGGCCGAATTCGGCCGGACTAAAAACGCCTTGCGAAGAAATGGCAATGGAACTGAAACGCAAACACGACGCCGTCACGGACAGAGAGATCGAGTTGAGACTTCACGTGCGATCCAAATCGTGCGATCCGAAACAGGCCAAACAAGTGAGTGCGCATTACTCATTAGTCATTAATTATTAAAATGTGCGTTGTACAATGTTGTACATAAATTATTATTCTTTTCTTCTCGTCACGACTTGCATGGTTATGGGTGCCTACTCTGTCAGGAGACAATATTTTAGCACCTATTACAAAACCAGTCTCATTATTCATTTCCACAAAAAAAAAAAAAAATGTTTTGTACTTGGTTTTAAAAAACTTATTACGCACGTCGGTCGGTAAATTATTACATTGGTTGCGTAGTACCTACATAACAACATTACTATATTATTCCAGAGGTTAGCTATAAGGTACATTAAAAATCCTGATTTTTTAATGACAAACCCAAACTCAACTCGAGTTATTTTTTATTCAAAATTGTAAATCAAACCCATATTTGAACTGAAAAAAAATTCTATAATTGATAAAAAAAATATAACGATGACAAAAAATGCGAAAAATTATTATATTCATCACCCAAACAGTAATTCAAATTAAATTTGTTTATCGTTCTTTGTCATCGAATTCAGTACTTACGATTTTTGATTCTTACTAGTGATTTTCAAATATTTGCAGTTCTTAGAACCAAACCGCAAACAGCCCAAGTAAACTAAATAATATAGTATATTGTAATTTGTCGTTATAATTTATTTGGACACTTAATGTAAAAATATGTCTAATACATCGTTGGCCTAAAGTTATATGGATATTAAGTATCAACATGTCTAATACATTTCCAGATTTCCTTCCAACTGTTAGAAACTGTTAACTTCGACTTTTTTGAATCCGCATTATCTGTGTTTTTAAATTGGTCTTGAACATATTTAATACCGGTTCAAACGATAGATATAGGTAGTCAGTGCTATTATAAAAGTTGTCACGTCTCACATATACAGAGTTGTACACGCAAAATATTGTGCTCACGCACGCAACAGGTGCGTGATACTATAATAGTTCGGATTCTATGACAGTTTTAGGTAATAATAGTACATTATAATATTATATAATATTATAAACAGTATCGATGGTTTTAAATTATTTTGTCCGTCGGACTATATAATAAAACATATTAAAAAATCTATTTACATATTATTATTATTATTGTTTGCTTTGCTAGTACGAAATGCGAGAGCGTGAGCGGTCATCAGAGTCTTCGTGGGACGACCGAATGGAGGAGAAAAAGACAGCGGTTCAAAAACGGCGAGAGCGATCGGAACACGAACAGCGATTGAGCGAGGAAAGGTTGACAGCCGATCGATTGGCCGAAGAGGAAAAACACCGGACACGACAGGCTCGGGCGGCTCAGTTAAAAGACGAGCTTGTCGGTCGTGTGGCCGAATTAAAGTAAGTTGGATATTATAGTTTGTGCGTTATTATATTGAAAAACGAATATTAAACTGATTAACTGTGAAAAAAGCAAGAACAATAGTTGCATTGGATTGATTAACTATCATTGGCGCATATTGGTTGGGGGCTTGGGGGGGACTTTGTCCCTCCAAATATCGTTCAAGTCCCCCCCCCCCAAAAAAAAAATTTAGTCTATTTGCACCTATGACTATCATATTCTATATTATGTATTAGACTTCCATTATGATTTAATCATTTTTGTATGTGTTTGTAGAAACCGTTCAGACCGATGTGACGAGCTCAAAAGATTGGAATCTGCGTACTTGTCATTGCAGGACCAGGTGGAAGAAGTTGAGCATAAAAATGAACAATTGGAACGGAAAAAGGGGCAAAGCTTGTTCAGGTATGTAATAAACTAGAATAAATGAGCTACATATATTAGGGAATAGGTTTTTAATGTCTAGGGGTGTGGTTATTTTATAGATTCCTTTTAAATCTCATTCCCCTTTACATACAAGAGTTTTTTAATAATGATAATACTAATATTAATTTCCAGTGTTGAAGATAACAAGAATCCGATACGTATATTAATATTATACTGCATCGTTTATCACTAAGGATAAAATCCTTGTTTTGATAGACGAAAATCTCTGAAAAATAATAAAAATTATATTAAATTTAAATAATAATAAAAAAAAAAAAAAAATAAGAATTAATAATACATTTTTTATATGAGTAAGGAGCTTTTTGTAAAATCTTAATCCAATTATCAAATAGCTGTTATAATATTTTGAGGTGTTCAATTTAGGAAATATAAGATTTTCAGATATTGTGTTATAGTTGTGGATGGCTGGCTAGTTGTTCATGGTTCTTGCTAATGTCTCGCTGTATTTTTCAGGGCCAAGGCGCTTCGTCAGTACCTGACCACGCTGAAGCAGAGGTCCAAGGAAGTGGTTGAGTTCCTGCGAGAAGACCGCAAGCTGTTAGACGAACTGGTATTGACTGTGCGCCGCTCAAACGCTGCGGCATCAGTCAACCTGGGCGACAGGGTAGACACGCTCAGAGACCTGTACGACCATTACGAGGATGATGAGAGCCAGCGACTATATTTGATGGACTTTATGTTCGAGTGAGTGCGGTATAGAACATATATTATAATGTCTAAAGGCATAGGCCACATTTTTGGGGGGAATGAAGTCCTCAATGATATTGATTTTAAAAAATGTGTGGCGTAGCCCCTCATACCCCCAAACTATAGCTATTGACACACAAATACAAATTATTATTTACATATTTTACAATTTAATATTCATTTTTTATATTATCTATCTTGTGTAAGCAGAGTAAACTATACAGCTGACAACATAATTAGTTGATTTGGTAGGACTTGGCAGAGTTTGGGAGTCTATAACTCCTCAATCCCCCTTTATGCATCAATGGTTGTAGGGTGGTCGGTTGTCCATTTTCTTGACCATAGCCAGAAATTCCAAAACTATTCTTTCGGTTAAGAGATCAATATTTTTTTTTTTTAATTAACACAATAAGACAAAAGATAAGTTTAAAAAAAATTAAAGTTTAACTATTTTGGGAATATAATCTGACACTTACAATTAATTTTATAAAATAAATCTATACATTAATTTAAGACATAATTTTTATGAACCAAAATTGTGTGTCGCTCAATCGACAGTCATCGTATCTGCCGTTATAACCTTATATATTTTATTCTGTGGGAATTAGGCAGAAGTATGTACATGTTTCCTCAATTATCTGTTTTTGTCTTCAGAGAGGAAGCTCGAAACATGTGGCGGTCACAAGAAGAACGGTGGCGGAGAGAACATGCGTTACGCAAGAACAAAATTGAAGAGCTGTTCGCTGCTATAAAAACCCAAGTATGAATACACTATACTTACGTTTGGGTTAGAATGGTTAGATTATTAATTTTTGGGACGGTTTGAGGGTCTAAACGAGTGTTTGAAAATGGGATGGTGATTTGGGTATAATACAAATATTATGTTATATTATATAATGCAAAGTCGCCTTTTTATTTTCTTAGTTGGAAGAAAACATTGATAAATGTTTGGATGAACAACGCGTCTTGATCGGTGAACGAGAAGAGCTGATTGGCGTCATTGAAAAGGGCAACGACGAGCTGAAACGTTTGGAAGCAGAGTCGGCCGAGTTCTACGAGCAATATCCAGACTACTGTTGCAGTGATGACAACAACAATGTTCATGTACGTCGGTAAACCCATTCTATAGGGTTGTCTAATTGTCGTACAATGGCCTATAAACTCAATAAATCATTTTGTTTTACAGGATTCTACGGACTATAGGGAATTTGAAAAAACCGCCTTGAAGGTAATGGATCGTGAACAAAAATTGTTGGCAGAAATGGCTCGAATGAATTTGTTGGATGATCCCAAATTAACTGTGAGTAACAAGTATTTGATTTATTTGTTTGTTTATATAAATTTTGTCCCATATAGCCATCTACTGTCAAACCTGAGTTACAAATTTGATATGTATATATTAGATAAAATATATTAATTATAATTTTGGTTTAATGTTATTGTAAATATCATTATTATTCAAAATAATATTTCTTATATCATTATCAGTAAGGTAAGCTTATGTTCAAATATATATATTTTGTTTTCAACTTTTAAAGTATACAATAATTAGATATTTATAACTTCATTTTTTTTTTGTTACTAGACTCAAATAAAATATTAGTTGCACTTTAGCAAATTATTCATTAAAAACAAATAAAATGTTTAGTACTTTCGTGGTTTCTATACTTACTATGAATATAAGTCCTTAGACGCCAGTGATATCCTTACTTCCTGATAATTTGTTGCTATGGTAACTTATTAGCTATTACTTATTATTATGATATTATGTTTTAAATTGTTTTCATTTTTAAAATTTGTTATTTATAATTGATTAATTATTTATTTGATCATAAAAAGCATTTTTTTTAAATGTCTATAATCAATATAAAAAAAACCCTAAAATAGGTATTTGGAATAGTTGATTTATTTGTCAAAATATTTGTTTTATAAATGTTTTCAGTAGGTATTATTATATTTGGAAATAAAAAATGAAATTGATTGGATTAAATGCAATTTTTATTTTTTGCTTTGAGATATAAATTTGTATTTAAAATTTTAAAACAAGATTTTATAACATAATAATTAAACAAACATAAAAACATAAAAATAGTTTTTTTATTTTGTATTTAGTAAAAGCTATATGATATTTTATGTAAAAAAAAAAATGTATATAATATGTATTAATACATTTTAAAGTAAATATTTAAATAAAGTAATTATTTCAAAAAAAGTTTAAAAACATGTAAATTTTACTTCAAAAGTTTTTCCTTGCTTATTTTTTTTAATTCGTTATAGAAATACAAGTTACAAGAACTGCTGATCATAAAATATTTATCCAAAACTAATAAACAGTGCACAAGTATTTTTAGAAAAAATAGCTTTTGGTTTAATTTTATATCTAAAATATCTATAATTCTATAAATTCTATTAAATGAAAAATCAAAAGTTGTGTTTTAATTGTATTTATTATTATACTTTAGAAAGAAAATAATAATACCTTTATAGTTATAATAATTAATAATTTGTGTAACTTGAAAAAATAAAACACCAAAGTCTATAATATGATTATTTGTTTGTTGCAGGATCACAGAAGAAAAAAATCAGTTTGGTAAATTTATCACTTTTGTTTTCACGTTTAAATCTTATATGACTTGTTGAACGACAAATGTGTTTTAGCTTTATATAATATTTTTTATTTTTACACCCAAGATCGATTCATTTTTAAATAGTTTTCACGGTAGAATGAACAATTTAAAGATATCTCTTTTTAGTTGAGAATTCTTTTATTGTTTCATCACTGTCAAATAGTTAATGATTTAAGATTTTGGTAACAACAACAGATATTATTCAAATTCTGTGCAATATATATATATTTTTAGACTGTATTGTTAAACTAACTTTTATTAATATGTAAGATTAATTGTAAACATTTTATATTTTGTTATTGGGGAATTAACAAGTATGAATTATATGAATGTACGTTCTTTCAATATAATATGTAAATGTCTGTTTGTTTTAAGTGATTTTTATTGTCTAATTGTTTTTTTTTTATTTTAAATAATTATGTAATGTATTTTTATTAAATAAACAGTTATGTGTTCGGGTGAATGGACACTGGATTGGAATACAATTTTGTTGTTTTTTTGCAGTCGATAATATTATTTAACAGGTTGATATCAGCGGCATTTTAGAAATCAAATATTATGTTCTGTCAAAAAGTTTGTTTGTTTACGTCGGAAAAAACAAATAATCTACGACTCATCAATTTATTTCACAAGACATGATAATAATAAACTTAACTTTAGATTACGCTTAACTTAACATAATATTATAATTGTCTGTAGAATTCAGACATTTAGAGGAAAATAATAATATCCTTAAAAGATTGCAAAGAAACCCGTGCGGAAGCAGCTCATTTGATGAACAACTGAGCATAGTGAATGATTTCGAAGCCGACCTCGACCATGATCAACACAATGATCATCCATTCTAGTCTTATGTGGTGTTTGTCGCTCAAATGGTGTGACAGGAGCTCGACAAGTTCTAGGCAATGGTTTATTTTGGTGTTCATGGTCTGGAAAAAGCTCCAGGATGAGTCGTCGTGTGCAGAAAACAAACAATAACAACAGTCGACGAGCATCGCGGTCTATAGACTTACCCTGAGCCGTGAGGAAATGCTGAAATAGTTACAAGTAGAACGGTAAAACGTTTCCAAGTGTTCTCGCTCCCAGTAAAAGTCTGGCAGATCGAGTAGATCTGAACTCAAATTGATTCTGTGTCTCAGTCCGAACAGTTCACCGGTTTTCTTCATGACTTCTTTCCTGGTAATCCGGATGGGACGTCCATTTTGTAGATCCTGAAGGAGAAGAAAAATTAAAAAAATCTGAATGCCTCCCAAAATATACGAATTGGCACACATTCTTATTGTAAATAAAAAGGAAAATAATATGATAATCAGCGGCAGTTTATAATTATATACGAGTTGCTTTAAGTCTAGGAAGAACTAAAATTATTTGGATTAACGGTTTTTTTAAAAACGTTTTATTAAGATATTTATAGAAATAAATAGAACCATCAAAAAAACATAAATTGTTGTGTAGGTATATCGTATTATATTATATTATTAACAGTTATACAAATAATACACAACTAAAATTTAATATAATTAGTAAAGCTCGAATTTCGATGCATTTGCATTTTTTTTTTTTAAATACTTGACACGATGCTTTCCAACGTACAATTGTGTTCCACACTACGCTAAAACGAACATACCTAATTTTAGGGCGTATTTCGAAGTTTCAAACGTTATTAGGGCATTTTTTTGTACTTTCCGCCCGTTCAGGTCATATTTTAACCTATTTCTAGTAATATTCCGAAATAAAAATGAAAATATAATATATAAACACACATATTGCACTAAAAAAATGGTAAACGGAAAAAATGTCCCCGGAAAAAAGTCTCCCGTAGTCCCGTTGCAGTATAAATAAAACGATATTTAAACTATACTTGTTATATTATTTATAAAATAGAGTTGACAAATCTGTAGATATAGTAGATGACAATTTATTGACAATTTTTAATTAATTAATTATAATTTTATATTTTAACATTTTATGTCAACGTTTTGATGAAGACAAATCTGCAGATATTCCTAATTTTTTAAAAAAAATTGGCCCAAAATATAAGAAAGATCTTTTATAACTGAATCAAAATACATATCTATATTTTTTAATAATATTATAATAAGATAAATATATATATATATTTTTTTTTAATTTTTACATTTAATATATTGTTATAAATGCGACGGGAGACTTTTTTTCTTAATATCTAAAAAAATATAAGGTAATCCGGTTTTTAAATGAAACGTTTCACAAATTTATCGTCTCAATGTCGCACACGTGCAAACTAACCGATGACCAATACCTATATATAATAATATATTGATGGCCGATCACATTTATGCGTTTAATTTTTTATCGTACGATAGGTATGACATTGTTTCGGTGATGCATATTAATCGTGATAAAAATTCGACTAGATTTCAAACGATTGGGCCAAATTTTCGGCAGTCAAAAAACTCACTTGTGTCACGATCTCGACGGAATCTATGTACTCTTCGAGCAGAGCTTCCCACGTGCCCAGCTTCACGCTGTGTGCCATCGCGTTCGAGAACGTGTATCGGTCCAAGTCGGACGCCGTCAAGTCGTCGCCGATCAGATGCAAATTTCCTTTTTGGATCGAACTCTTTCTACAAACAAAAGCAACAAACGACAGGATATTTAGAGTAGGACGTTTTCTACGAAACGCCGTACAAATATCTACTAAAACCTGTATATAGGACCTATATGGTCTACAATTATGGGGTAATGCCAAAATCTTAAATCTTAAAAAAATACAGACGTTTCAAAACATAATAATTACTTTAAGAAAAATTACTAACTCTCGTGATCGTCTTATAACTCACAAAAATCCTTTGACATGCTTTTTGTCAAAAAAAAAAGTATGGGGGAAACTAACCTTTAGGAAAATGGTACCTCCAAAAAAAGGGGGGCGGTGGAGGTGACCCGGACTGCGCCACGCGTGCACTTATAAGAGGGTCCATAATTCGCCCGTCCTGTCGCGTGCAAATAACTACCACGCAGTGACTATTATTTATTTATCGACGCGCATCATTACTTGTTGTCGTTCGTGTACGTGTAATACATGACTTCTCTCTCGTCCATGACGATGTGGTCGTCGTAGGACCCGATCTCGTGTTCGGCTAGGAAGTTGATCAGACTGCTGACCTCGAGGTCCGACACGTTCCATCCGACCACCGAGCCCTCGCGGAAGAAATACAAATGCCTGGGCTCGTTGGTCACGTGAAACTTGGACACGGCGTGAACGACGTCGGCCGGCGCAGTTTCTGAAAACCGTTTAAATCGTTTAATACACAAAAAAAAAAAAGTATTTCGAATACCATAAAAATGTATTTGCAAATTCATACATTTAAATACATTTGAAAGACAGCAGTATTCGTAGTTCAAATACTAACGCGACACCGAGTGTTTAACGTATTTAATAATATAGGTAACGCGTATGGTCTGAATGCACATTTTGAAAAGTATATATTCTGACTGGCCATCAATAATATTTGTTTCGAGCAGTGCCGGATTTAGAACAGGTGTCGCCCTAGGCCCTTTTAAATATGCCGCCCCTATCCTACTATATAATACCCCACCCAAAATGTAGTATTTATTACTAATAAATTTTATATAATATATATTAAATATTATACATATTATATTATCAATTTTCGCAGTTACATAAATGCGTAAAATATTTATATGATTTTTTTTCATTTCTTACAAAATTTACCGCCCCCAAAAATGATGCGTAAATCCGGCCCTGGTTTCGAGTCTATATTATATACTCGCAGCAACTCGCTCACCTGCGCTGTCGTCGGAACCGCTGTACAGGCACGTGGGCTCGTACATGTTCGTCTTGGACAGCGCCGCCGACAGTTGTTCCAGCCGAAACTCTTCGGCAGTCGAGAACGCCGACACGCACCAAAACTGCCAAAAACGTCAGTTAAGTACATAATATTCGTGTAAATTGTATATAGTGTTAGTGTTTTATGATATTATATTGTATACCGGCTACCAACGTAATTATTTAGTGTCACAAAGGCGCGGGGCGAGCACAGCATTTTTTATTTATTTATAATAATCAACGGGCAAAAGCATTTTATCTATAAATACTACAGATAACAGAATATGTTATGAAATTATTGACACATGGAAATACTAAGAGACAGTGTAATAATACGAATAAAACTAACAGAAAGACAAAACAAATTTGATTATATAAAAATCAAAACAAAATAATTGAGCTTAATGTTTAAAAAATAACAACGTTTCAGCTTTGAAGACTGGGCGAAATTGACCAAATAAGAAATCCAATACGGTAGAGATTTTATTGGAGTTTAAAAGAGCTTTTAAAAAAAAATGAATTATTGCCACAATTAGTTTTGAATTTAGGTACTTACATAGAACAAATCAGATTTCTACGAGGGATTCTAAATCCAATTAAATTTTAAATTACTGGGCAGTTATTGGTTATTGGTTGGTTATTTGAAATATCATAAATAACATATATTATACATTATACAAGGCGTTATACCCATTAAATTGTGCCGGATAGAAAGAGAAGAGAATTAAAATATATATAGAATCCCGAATCAAAAGAAAAGTCTCTATAGAGATAGTAAGTAATAAATATAATACTTGGAAGTCGACGTTACAAGTTAGTAGTTACATTGGTTAACAACCAATATAGGTATAATTACCTAATTAATACAGTTTAAAGTTAATACGAAGGTAAATATTAAATCAGTTGAAAAAAGTTAATTCATTTTTTATAACAGCCTACCAGCTATATGGGGTTCAATTTTTTTTTAATACGGAGCGGGCGATTAACTTGTCAACATGCTCAACTCCATTTCTTAATTAAACAATACATTTATTCAAATTCTGATTTTTTAAATTTATATTTATACCTAAATAGGAGCCATACTTTCAAATTGTTGAGGTTTTTCGTACTACTTAAGAAGTGTCTTGTACTCTTGTGACAATCCGAACTTCTATTTTTTATATGAGAATCTTCCTTTTTTACTGTAAATTGTTTGGCGTATAAAATTTTTTTTTTTTGAAAATGTTAATGTGCTCAATTCAAAATTTGAACGAGTGGCTTTTCAGAGATCATAAAATATTTATACTAAGGCTGATAGTCCTTAAAATGGTTTTACAAATTACAAAAGATGTTCATTGAGTAATAATAATTGCTAACATTTAAAAATCCCCATATTACCCTTTAAAAAAAAAAGAAAACAATTGAGCGACTTTAAACTGCAGCGATTGTGCCAAAGTTTATTAGGTGTAATCAATACTTGCTAATTTATTCGCTTCGAGTACAAACCATAGTACTTAAGTATAGGTGTGCTTATAATAGCTTGGAGACGGGTCAGACGGTGATCAGGTCGATTTTGAATCAGGACCAGTACTCGAATTGGTGGTGAAGTGTACAGTGAGGGAGGGGGGGGGGGTCATCTAATTTACATTTTTTTTAAAAAGTGTTTTGTGTATCCCAACAATTATTTTTTTTTTCTACTGGAATTGGGCGAACGGTTTAAGCTAAATACCCGAATTGATTTTTCTTCAAATACGGATTAAAATTGTTATCAATAAAATTGTATTATTACTGTCAACAATTTGTTGATCGGAAAAATAGGTATAATGTTGGTACCCATACTCTATAGTGAATTTTACAAT
The DNA here is from genome assembly GCA_022818045.1 of Neotoxoptera formosana. NCBI lineage: Eukaryota > Metazoa > Arthropoda > Insecta > Hemiptera > Aphididae > Neotoxoptera > Neotoxoptera formosana. The sequence continues at coordinate 61,115,830 of CM040632.1, read as the reverse complement.
TTTTAATGTGACAACTAAATTTATGAACTGTTTACTAAGCGAATTCAGGGGAATATACCTAAATGCACGATCACCCGCGACGTGGGTTACCTAATATGTTTTTATATTTTTAATTCATATTATGTGGGTGACAAATTTAGTGTTGCTGCTCGGAGGGTGCAGTGAGGGGCAAAATGCCCCTCCACAGTTGCGTGTTGAACGATTTTGCACTTGAATTGCAGTTTTAAAAAAAAGGTTAAATTCAGCTCTTCCATACTTATTTTTTGCCAATCCGAGCACTGGTCGGGAGCGACCACGGGGCAAGTATACTGCCATCCGCCCCTCCCCTCAAGGATAAAACGGAAAATAACGACGACTTACGCCATGTCGCTGACCCGTGTCTTCAACGACTACCGGCTTCCGGCGTTGGGCGCGCTTTTTGATGCCGCTCTGCGCCTGGGCCGCGGCCATGGCCGGCGAGCTCCGCGTGTTCAGGCCTTGACGTTTGGTCACAGCAGCGACGACTGACGGCCACGACCTACACGCACGAATCGCGGTCAAGCAGAACATTGTTGTTTTTTTTTTACAAAGAACGACTATGTGATAATATCATGTAACGAGTACACCTACACCGTACACGAATATAATATTATACGATAATAATATGACGGCTAACAAGTAACGACGGAGCAACAATATAAAAAAAACACTTGACGAGCCGGCGGCGGCGGCGGCGTGTGATAAGAATAACGCTGATAACAGAAGTTGATACCGCGACAGCTGCTGCAGCTACAGGCCAACGACGACGACGCGATAATGACGTTGATAACGGCTTCAGTCAGTCAAAGTCCGTCGCACCGTCGGTGTTACTTTTTCAATATCAAGTCGAATTCGAAAACCCAGAAAGTCCGTCATCTCGATGACTGTGTTATGCAAACAGTGTTCGTAATCTGATATTTTCTTGTTCGTATTCCAAGCGCTGCTTTTTAAAAATGAGGCGGCGAGCCGGCGTCGGCGCCATCCAGAAACAAAAATTGGAGCAAGAAAAATACAAAGACAAAGGGACGGTGATCCAGGAGAATCAGTTCGAACAGATGACCAAACAAATGGAAGTGTTCCGCGGCAATCTGGAGGAATTCGCCACCAAGTACAAGAACGAAATCAAGAAGAACTCTCAGTTCAGGCGACAGTTTCAAGAGATGTGCTCGTCCATCGGCGTTGATCCGTTGGCCTCGGGCAAGGGCTTTTGGTCCGTCCTGGGCATCGGCGATTTCTACTACGAATTGGCCGTACAAATCGTCGAAGTCTGCATGGCGACCAGTTACAAGAACGGCGGCATCATTGGGTTGGACGAGCTCAGGGATCGCCTGGTGAGTGCTTGGCTGTGATTTTAGGCGTTTTATTTATTTTCGTCCCCTTAAAACCGTACCGTCCGTTTTCCAGATAAGAGCCAGAGGTCGCAACATACATCATCAGGAGATCACGGTCGACGATCTGCTGTGTGCCGCCAAGAAGCTAAAGATATTCGGCAACGGTTTCTGCGTCATACCCGTCGGCAAGGGCCAGTACATGGTGCAGTCAGTTCCCGGAGAACTCAGCATGGACCAGACGGCTGTGCTCAAACTGCTGTCGTCGTCTGGCAGCCCCTGCGTCAGTCTCTCGTCCCTCAAAGTACAACTCAACTGGGAAGAGACGAGGGCTGTCAACGCCATCAGTCAAATGGTGATCGAAGGCCTGTGCTGGGTGGACAGTCAAAACGACGGCGAATTCTCATACTGGTTCCCGTCCATGTTCAGCGAATGCATAACGTCATGACAATATCCAATTTTGAAATTGTTTGTATATACCTATTATATTAACTATTTTATGAATATTACTATAGATATAACTATTTAATGTTGTAAATAAATTAAATATCACATTGATGTCGATTGTCGCAGGCTATGAATTTTTTCATTGTGAAACCAACGAGTTTAACAATAGGTTTCCTTACAGAGACCACAGACAATGGTTCCGATATATTTTGTTTTGTACTGCCAATACGTAAGTTTCTAACCTCGAGACGACCAACTGTAGTAAATGATTGTAGGAAGTCAGCTGTATTTCAAGACTTCAATGTCCACATAGCTGGTATAGAAAAACCATACATAAATTAAAATTTAAATGATAGTTAGAAAGTACATCGAGGAATTTCCAATAATTATTATTAATATGGTTGATTACTGTCTGTTATTAAATGAGGGCTGCAGGAACGAACAAAACCACTTTGACCACATTAATTTACCCCCCTCCCCTACGTCAATCCTTGAGAGCATAATAATGTTAAGAGCTAGACGCAAACAGGTTCCTCTTGAGCTTTATCGGTAACGTCACATTTATGATTGAAAATAATATATCCGTTTTCAGTTAAACATCACTTAACTTTAATAATTATAATATAATATCAGTGTAATAAAAAAAAAACCGTAATAATTTACAAATTCCATGTAATTGTGGGGTCACGTCTCAAAAGCGTTCAATAATCCTCACGAATAGGGTAAACAATTATAAACAATTTCTAGAATTGAACAATATTATCACATGTATTTGTTTTTATTTATCATTAATTGTTTTGGCCTATAGCTCAATTTTAACATAAAAGAGAGAAACGCTTTTTTGAATTTTCTAATTCTAGGTTTGAGCTGGTAAAATATTAGTAGGAAGGTACTTCAATCTTTAATAGTTACGTATTAGTTTTCCTCAATTTATGTTTTTGATAAAATTCTAAGGATGTGTTTGAGAAAAGGGTGGGTAGGTACTGAAATATAGTTCTGCATAATGGCTTATAAATGTTCACCATGCCACTGCTGCTATTCAAACGTATCTTCGTTCGACGAGCAATAATATTATTGTTGATAAGTATTATTAATAATATATTAGGTATATTTTTTTTGTAAAAAAAAAATAATAATCTACCTATGTCTACGCTACTTCTGTTGTTTGTTTTAAAAGTGAATTATTGTTATTATTTAAACATCACAGCCACAAAAACAGGGAACAAAATAAAACAGTGGCATGGATTACTTAACTTATTCAAAGAGACCATTATAGTGAGGCAATTACATTTTACATCAACAAAAAAAACCAAGAGGCATTCTTCCAATATTTGAAATGTTACAAACGTAATAAAGCGCTATAATTCATCTTCAAAATAATTACAATACCTATTTGTTTTGAATCAAACATGTTCGTACATTTTTTGTTTTCATTTAAGTATAATAATAATATGTATACAATATTATGTACTTATTTATGCGTATTGTATGTATAGTAAACTTAATACAGTAGGACAATTATAACGTAATATAAAGACAATTTAACTTAAAACCAGGTGGTCTACAAGATGAGAGATAGATTAAGATACATAATATATATAATAATAAAATTACTATAATTATAAACAGAAGTAAAATCAAATATAATTATATATAATGAAAAAAAATATATATAATTGGTATAATATTATGCTGTTGGAAACTACCTATTTGAATTTAACTTCTTGAAAACAAATATGAGTTACGAATACATTTAGTGAGACATTATATAAACCTTAATATAAATATAATACAATACAATGATTAGTAATAGTAAACACATTTCAATGATAATACAAGTTAGGTATTTAATCAATTATAATAATAATAAAAAAAAAATAATAATACTAAAGAAAAAAGAAAATAAATCAGTCTTAGGTAAACTCCTCGTCATTCATTTAGTTTGATAACAAACTCTTGTCAAAAATCAAATTCATATCATACAAATAAATCTCAAATCAAAAACTTTAAACAATATTTTTAACGCACATTAGAGATTCCAGAAAACAATAATAGCTGCGTAAATTATGCAAAAATGCAATGCCTAAACCATTACGCATTTTCATTTAAATATTATTATGATTAGGAAATTTATTAAATCCAGTTTTTTCAATATTTTCTATGACAGAAAATAGTATGAAATAAAACTAAAGAAAAAATATGTTACTTAGAAAAACATCTGTATAAATCTTTAAATGTTATTTTTAATGAAATATTATTTACTAACAAATATAATAAACAGATCTCATAATTTACTGAAAATTAAAATATATATATTTTTCAAGCACTGCATAGTGGATACTTTAAAAGGCAATAATAATAGTTGGCGATTTATTCAATTTTTTTTTCACACTTAGCCACCTCCATCATCAAAAAACTAACAAGATAAGTCCATCCTAGCGAAAAGTTTATAATGTATGAAAAAATTTAAATGTATAAATATTATATTATGTATATTTGATCGACATATTACGTGTCATCAAGTAGTGCATAAATGGAAACTCACCAAGATAGAATTAAACGAACATCATAATCTCTCAATTGATAAAAACATCATGTTTTGGAGAAGAAATAATTTTCAAACGTATAACTTGAATTTCAGAAAACATAAGACCTATCATTGTTTTTTTTTTAATTCCCTTTTAAGTAAAAAGGGCAAACCGTATGTAGATCTATTACACAAAATAATTAAAAGAGAAAATTGTACAAAAATGGTTCTAAAAATAAATATACATTATAGTAGTAAATGCTACCGCAGACTATACGTCCATATGTTTGGAAGGCTGTTGTATTATAAATGGTTCACTCCACATTCTTCTTAAATCACCCTAAACAATTATAATTTAAAATGTTAGTTAATGTTATGTACCGAAAATAGTTTATTTTCAATAGGAGTATAAATATCACCTTTAAATAAGCCATGGTCAGAAGAGGCAACAGAGTAAATGGAACTAGATAGAGTAGAGCCGGTTGGGCAGCTTTAAAAATCTCCGAAGACACTGTAGCGGTAACTAGGCCCAGAAAGTATCCGATAAGAGAACAGTGGAAATAACTAAAGAGAACAACAAATAAATTAACAATGTTATTTTATTGTTTTTTACAAATGTTAAGATTTTAGAGTAAAATAATTCTCTTGCCTTATTCTGCCAAGATGCCTTGGAGGTGGAACGCCAGTTTCCCCAAAATGTAGAAGCTGAGATTTCTTATACGCATCATACCGCATCACAAAACACAGTAATAAGCCAGGCATAACCTGCAATAACAAACAATATTAATAGTTTTGTACCAGAATACTTACCAATAAATTAATATCAAAGTATAACTCACTATATCCCCAAGCCCAAGCATTGAAAATCGCCCATTATGAATACTGGGAAACACTAATTTTCCAGGAAGAGATAACCTTGGTGCTTCTTTGGCAACTCCACCAATGTGTAACTTTCGAGCAACTACTCCAACAGGATTCTCTGCTGACCTTGTTGCCACCTATTTAAATACATAACGCACACAGTAAGTATTTAAGCAATTTTTAAAAGTCGCATAAGTAATGCTCACTTTGACCATAACGTTGGTGTTAAATATGTATGACGAGAAAAACACCCAGAAAACATCATAGATCAAAAGACCAGTCAACAGAAGAGTGGACACTTTAAGACTAGGAAGTCGGACAAAGGCAATAAATGCTACACAGAGTCCCATTCCCATTGCTACAAAAATTAAACAATTTATTTAGTACTTACTACTTTAAATAATCATTCATAACATATTATTCTATAAATACATTAATATAAAAATGATAAATTGTATTTTTTATTAATGAAAGAAAAAAGTGTCATTTAATGTCATTGAAGCAAATTTATCTCTTGATTTTTATTTCATATTATTAGTAGAAATTAAAATCTTAAAACATTTTAAACGAATTATTGTATAGGTACTATTTAGCACTCACCATCCATTAACAGCCAATGTCCAGTTAGTACCCAGATACAAACTATAAACAATGCCATTGAAAAAGACAGCAACTCAGCCGTAGTAAAACGACCACATATACCAAATGAGATCCTAAAAAAAAAAAAAAAATGTTATAATAAAACATTATAACAGAATAAGAGTGTGTTTTTTGAAATGTAAATTTACTTGTTTCCATCCGAACAAGGATTAATAATGTACTGACACATGGGCAGCAAGAGAAATGCCAACGCAACAGTAGCAATAACTGAAACAAAAAGAAATAATTATGAGTATGAAAATATACTTTTCTATGACGGCATAAAATTAGAGGTAATGAGATATTTGTAAAGAATATTTTGTTGTACACTAATTTGTATTTTTTTTGTTCAAATACAATTTATTTTATTACTCAAGTACAAAAAAATGTTATGGGGATTGGAGGCAATGATTAATTGTCTTTTTATAACACCAGCATATAATAATTTAGATATGTTTTTGTGTTTATTTTTACCCGAGGTAAAATTTGATCTTATAATGAATAAGTTTTTAAATACAGAATTTGAATTTCTCAAGAAGTCTACATGATATTAACTTTTCCACATTTCCAATTTTATCTTTATAAATCATACCAAAGTGAATTGGAACATATTGCCATCATAATCAAAAATTTGGTTAACTTAAAACAAAAAAAAAAATGAAAAACATTGTCAAAAGTCAATTACCTATAACCTTCAAGACAAATTCAAATCTGTTTTCAGAATTTAAATCATACCATTATTTAAATTGGTACATTGAAAACATATTTTTATTAATTTCTATATTGTCTGTATGCATATATGATAAAAAAAATATAGTAAATTGACACTTTTAATCCCTTTAATAATAGGCAAATAAATAATAAAAATGAAAACCTGATTATGTACAAGTTGTAACTTACAACATATGACATAATCAAATAACACACGTGATTTTTGTACTTTCTATTTTTTACTTCCAATATATTATGATTAAATCACTTGTAATTAATAATATAAGAAGTCAAGTTAAATAATAATTAATAATTAACAATTAGAAAATAGTAAAAATCGAGTTATTACATAAGGGATAACACGATGCATTGAAATAGTGAAATTAAACATAATATTTACTCAATACAACAAATGATCAACTTACTTGCAGTGCATATTGCAAATAACATTTGCATAGAATCAAAGAAGAAAAACATGACTAACAGTGATATTGAAGCTCCTAGAGGCAAACACAAAGCTTGCATAGTATCCAGTGTTTGAACATCTATGAAATAAAAAAACAAATTATTTATTAATCACAAGAGTCTATATTTTACATTGATGTAATAATTTATTAACAAAACAATACCATCAGTTTCTATGCATATTAGAGTCCAGAAAATTGTTTGTAAGAAATTCAAGTTATTTCAGTTAGTTTGAACGATAAAATAAAAAATATTACCTTTAACTTATTTTAACAGATGTCAGATACAAAAGTCTATTAAACATTTGTATATATTTTATGGACACTTAATGTTATAAAATACTGAAATGAAATTATTTTAAAGCATGTTAACCTTGTTTTCGCTTACTAATATCTGTTAAGCACACAGAGCTTCCATTGGAGTTCTTAGATTTTTCTTTTTCTCTTTCTCTGGCTTCCTGTTCCATATTTAAAGATCTGGAATGTATAAAATATAAAAATAATGATAAATATTGTAAACGAAGTCCGGGGCAAAAATGTAGGTATATTATGTAATTAATATTTATTAACCTGAAACTGCCATAAACAATTAACAGAATAGATATCAAAAATGTGGAGACCCGAGACGAATCCATTATTGTATATGCCCTGAAAAGAATCATTTAATTTGATTTAATTAAATAGATATACATTTATTTCAGATCAAATGGTAAATAATAATATATCCTACCATTGATAATCTACTTGGGAAGACATTTTGGTATAATTAGCGGTGAAGTCTTCTTCTGTAAATACAAATAAAGTAAGAATTTTAAAACACAAACTTACAATTTTCATAATTATAAATATCAAAATATATACATGATAACAATTTTCAAACTGTGAATTGTGCATCCGAGGCATACGAGGCCCTGATTTAATATTATTAAATTATGAACACTTTCATGTTTAAAATTTGTATAATTTGTTTAGCCGACAAAATATGAATGTTTTTGTTATTGGCCTACCACCACAATATGCTAATATCTATGTATGATACATTAAACTATATTAGCTTTGTGGTGAGATATATTTAAATTGTTGACCTACCTAGGGATAAGTTATTGAAAGGCATGAATAATGTATCTACACCTAAGAAGGCGCAAATTAATGTTTGGAAACCACTGACTATTAAAATTAATATTAACTGCTAACTTCATTAAAATATAGTGTACCAAACTGTAAATTGCCCGTTAATTGCCTTAATATAATTTTTGTTAAAAAAAAAAAATATACCTACTATAGGCCCACTATACTGCCTAACCTTAATATTTTGATTAAATTAGTAATTTTAGTTTTTATAAGACGTATAACTTATTATTTACCAATTTTTAGTAATACCTACATCTAATCAAACAGAATAAATTTTAAGAAACTTTACTTGAGTGTGACAAGTATCAATTTGTTTATGTAACGACTACTACCTTCTATTATTAAAATGTAAGTAGTTTTTTATATTGTACAGAAACATCAGAACACGACAGATAATGTAACACTGAAGCCCTACCTACTAACAAGAATACAAGCCATATAGGTAGTTCCTGGAGGGTTTACATAACATATCATTAAACAGGTATAAGTATATTATTTTTGTTTAATATATTCATAAGTTAATAGAGAATGGAAACAGGAAAGTCTAATGGGCTATATTTGAAGTCTTTTTAATATTTACATTTTGTTGAATGAGTACCTACTTTTAAATTTTTCTATAGAAAAATATAATAATATAAGTAATAATTCATTGTTAAAAATGAATAAGCATTCAAAATATTAATTACTTGATTAAAACTTGAATTTATAAATATTATAATTGTATACAACTGCATATAATCAAGATTAACAATCATTATTAAGGATTTAATTAATATTTATATCCTTAGATGTTGGCACTTATTATACAATTAAAACAAGGATTAAAACCATTTTAAGTAGGTTAATGTTTATTTGTAATATAATTCCTAAATCCCACGTTATTATAATTTATAAGCACAATGTGATTAGCAAGTGATGTGTATAAAATTAACATAGGAGTTTGATATAGTATAAAACACATTTTATTTAATTGTCCAATTTTATGAATTTAATATCAACAATTAAGGAATATAAACCATGTGTACCAGCAGCAATACAATATGTAAATTCATATTATCTCTAAAATACGCAGAAAAATAGCTAATACTTAGAACATATTATATAAACACCATACATATACTTGTGAATTATGTTATAACTTATAAATTACACTTAATATATTAGGTAGGTATGTCAGTTTTATACTAGTTCTAAACATATTTAATCAATTTAAATAGGGTTTATTTTTTTATTTGAAATTATATAACAAGTCAAGAAATATGATAAATGTTCATACAACAACAATTGAATAGCAAAGAAATTGTTTCATTACAAATAAAAAAAGATAGTATACCTATGTATAATCTAAGAAATATTTATCAAACGGGGGTATAGTAAGTACTAGGTACATACCTACTAAATGTTTTTTTTTAAGTTATCTGGTTTTTATATTTGTTATTAAATATAAGTTTAATTCAAATATATAAGATCCTGTTTTTTATTATTATTTATAATAAATAAATATAATAGGGAGTCTACATGATGTTCTGTCATTTTGTCATAAATAATTTAACGCATGACAATTGATTGCAAGATAATTCACCACAATAACAATTTTCCATAATATATTTTATTCTTATAACAACAGAACAGTATTTGAATTTTAATATGAAATAATTAATTAGTGAAAAACTAATATTTGTGCTCCGAGTTGTGCTAATTAAAATTACATTCAGGTAAAATAAAAAAAAATTAAGCTTAAATTACATTTAAAATTATAATAATAAAAAACAATTTACTCATGTTCACTTACAACAGTACCTCGAGAAATTTGTGCATTTAATCTGGCATAAATTTCAATTAAAAAAGAATACCAGTATTATTTTTTTTAGCGAGGTATACAGTCCCCTTTTTCATATCACAATTTATCATGTTGACTGTTGAGTACATAATATCATAGTATTAAGATGACATTTACTATTTACAACACTATTTGATGTTTTTTACCAACAAGTTAAAAAAAAGTCTTGATATAAACTAAAAGATTTCAATATTATTATTTGTGTGTATTAGATTAAATCCCAGATTAACCAAACTAATTTCTAGCCTACATAAGCTGCTTGAACTCAGACTTGCAAATGACAATATCTCCCTTATATTATGTACTATTATTAAACTTAGGTAGTACATAAACTCTGTTCAACTTAATAAAAGCACACGGCTGACAATACCGCCAAGAACGTTTCTTAAGTGGAGCAAAATAGGTATACAATAGCCAATAGGGTAGGAATATATATTTTTTACAGTCCCATACTTTGATTGAAAATGTTGGTGGTTCTCTTATTTTTTCTCTCATCTAGTTAATTAATACTGTTCACATTATAAACATTTCAAATAAATATACCAAGAGTATGACACTATGACCTACAAAGTAATTTGAACACTAAAGCAAATTGTGTCTGTACCTACAGTAATTTGATGTTTGATATAACATTTATATTATTTCTGGTATTATTTATTTAATTAATTTAATTTTCTTACAAAGAAATACTGGACCCTCACTAAGACAAAACTAGAATGAAGTCCCAGGGTATTAAACATTGTTGCATACATATTAATAATCAATAGGTAATCAGTATTGACTAGTGAATCTCATTGTTAAGTTAAATTAAATTTTTTTTTTATAATATTAGGTACTTACACAAAAAAATAATATATTACTAGATAAATAGTTACTAAATAAAAATATAAGTAAGCTGAATAACTAGTCAATAGGGACAATTATTGTGCAGGTATAAATGTACACCTAATGTATATAATGAGTATATAATATTACAATATCTACCTAATACATTTTGATAAACTATCTTGAAATGTTTATAAATTATCAGCTAGTACAATTCTCATTTTAAATGTGTATAGAGCTTATCTGGAAATATGTACAAGAACCTACAAAATTAGTATTTTAATTATAATTTTTTCGCATTATATTATATTATATTTAAATTGTAAATTTTGAAATAACAATAAACTAAACTATTAATATTAATATTGCCAGCCTAAAGATAAAATGTATAGTAAAATGTTTAAATGACCAGTGGTATGGTTCAAAATAATATTTTAACCTAGGTTTTTAAAAGTTATTATTGTACACAATACATCAATACCGACTAGAAAAATTTAAATAAAACAATGTAAATTATGTAAATTATGTAACCTGAATTAGGTGGTTAGGAATATTATTTATAGCAATGATATTACCTGACCGCTAATAGATATTTTTTGGTTTTATTTTAATATTTTTGAATACAGAATACAATGGTTCCTTAAAAATAAATAATTAATGATTTTTCTGATTGTTTTCAGCTATAAATTCAATAGTTTTAAATAATCTTAATGTCCAAAGGAGAAAACACTATAAAAGTTACCTATTGATTTTTCTTCTAAGATTATCAGATGCCATTTATTAATGAAAGTAGACTACAAAATAATTGTCTCACCACGGGTATGATTGTTGTTATTATTTTTTTTTAATGGCACAGCTGCGAAGGAATAACCACAATTGTTAAGAAAAAATATATAATAGAAAAGGAGACCAATTTGCTTGTCAATCATGCAGAAAACAATAATTGGGCAGTTCAATATCAGGTACCTACCTACGTTTAAAAATGTGCTGACAGGAGACATTTACACGTGGAGATTGTAAAAAAGTAGGGTACCTGCGAGTTGCACATGATCTGCGATTACTTTATTCACAATAGACTTCAGATTGAAAGATTAAATTCTTACAGATTTTTACTCGAACCACCACAGCGGACGGTCAAAAAATCTAAAGGCTTAGGGTAGACGGACTGTTATTGACAGAGAAGACACTTGACATTTTTCAAAAAAAAAGTTGTCCTCCTCCCCCCCCTCTCCAACCAGCAGGTGCTTTTCAGTTCGCCAAATCTATGTCTTGGGCATCGGATGAGTGTGTCGCCGTACGACGATCGTAATAATAATTATTATGTTTTAATATTATCAATCGAAACACTTACGCGCAGGGTTTTTTGTGGTCGGGCTATACTACGATGGCGGAACAAGAGGCAAAGACATCGTCTGTCGGAGTCTGCAGCTGCTCATCGATTTTCATCCCGTCACAAGTCTCCCGCGAACGTGTTCGGACTTTTCGGGAAGAAAACCGTGCACACAAGACGGCGTGGCAAACCGTTCGGGAAATCTCTTCGTGCCTCCACTAAACGACAATCGTACCGACGACGACGACGACGAGGCGCACTGTTCGGGTATTCGCGGCGGCGGCGGCGTCCACCTGTCGTCACGACGAAGACGACTCGACCGAACGGTCCGAATGCCGCCGAAGGATCGTCGTCGTGCCGGTGGTCATCGCGCAAGCAGTCTGATGGTTGTTTTTTTTTTGACGTCTCTTATATTATAGGCACCAAAGTATTATATTTTAATATTATTGTTACGTCGAAATCGAACCGAACGCGAAAACACCACCGGCGAGAAAAATTATTCTCGAACCATCGGAGATTAATAATATTTATAAAGACGTATTGCTAGAATGTTGTTCGCGAAAAAAATCGTCGGTCGTCGACGCCGTAGTCTCTTTTGTTGTTATTGTTTTAGAGAGATGCCGTGCGTACGTGCGGAGTTAAATTTGGAACGCGGCCGCGGACACCACGACTACCACTGCAGCTGGAACAATGTAAAAAAATGTAAAACGATATATTATTATTATTATTATTATTATTATAGTGTACCGTACGACGTCGGACGTACACAACTAGAGCGGACAGCGGTAGTGGCGACCACTGTCGAGCTGTGGTGGTGGTGGTGGTGTCGGCGAGCAGGACAGGTGGCGGCGTCGTAGAATGGAGAGTGGTAGTGGCGGGACGGAATGGTTGTCGACCGCGGTAATGGTCCTCTGCGGATGGCGTGTGTGTATGCCGCGGCGGTCGGTAGAGATCGCAACCACGTCTGGTCGTCGGTCTGTTCGGCCGGTGGTGCGGGGGAGTCGGAGGAGTGCGCGTGCGTTATCACGACGACGTTATCACAATAATATTTGTCGCGCCGCCAGACGTGTTGTAAAATAGTTCGCGGGCCCGTCCGTCATTCGGTCGCCGGCAGATGGCGCCGCCTGCGTTCGCCGCGAAAACCGAATCCTCTAGCCCACCGAAACTATAATAATAATGTGAGCATAGGCGCAAAAAAATGCCTTTGCCCCCCCCCCCCAAAAAAAAACTTATGATTTTATTTCACTACATAATATTATATTGGAAAGAATAATCACTTTTCGGCTTTTCGCACATCACGATAATGATTCGATAGCACTAATATATAAGAATCGGTCGGCGGACTTATTGAAGAACAGACTATACAATAATATCAAACCGACGTCACATATTTCTCAATATATAATTTATTCCCATTGTTTGTACGAATTTATCTTCCATGGATTTTGGAGTTAATTCCAAGTATGGGGAATATCTCATGCACAGTCGTGGTTTTAATTTGTCCCGTTTTTTTTATTGTTGTTTAATTATAAATAGTTTATTATTTTCTGTAAAAAAATTGATGTTAAAAAAAAAATGTTATATTATTATGGGAATTTGATTTTTGATGGTATATAATATCTATATCTGTATGCTATATATGTTTATGTTTATTTGTAATTCACGTCGGAGCGCAGCGAGGACAATTTTTTTAGAGGTTTTGTGATCATTTAAAAGCATCGTAAGAGTATCCAGTATTCTGACCTGAGCTACAGCCCTCTCCCCCAAAATTTCAAACGCTATTTGCGCCTATGAATGTAAGTACCTGTCTACAATAATTATTTGATGCATGACCATTACCTTAAAATGTTGAAACATGCAACATTTAAATTAGTTATTTAGATTCGTATGTTAACTAAACACATTTGTAGACAGAAAAGCATCGTTTAAGACAAGTCTTTTCAACCTTTTGAGGTACATGCACCCTTTCATAGTATTTTACGATGTCACACCCTAATCATATTATTATTATTTTATTATTATTTATTTATTACGGGCAGTGAGCCCAATATAATGCACAAAAATATATAAATTTAACCTCAGTGGGTGTTACAGTTACCCAACTTTACAAATAAAAAATTTTTATGGAGACAATAGTAATAATATAAACACAAGATGTAATATACAGTGAGACATAAACATTTACATTTTTTTAGGTACATGATAGTAATAATACAACACCTACTGATATCTAATAAACAAGTGAGGGTGCTCGTTGCCAAGGCGCATCGTCCTATCAATTGGTTGATTTCTGCCGTAGTTGGTATTGTGTGGAGTAATAGCGAAGGGAGCGGATGACCTAGTTTGACGGGAAGGAACTTTAAAACCAACTTGTGCGAGTAGGAAAGGAGCATCAATAGATCCATTAATTAGTTTGTGTAGAAAGAGTAAGTTAGCCTCAACTCTTCTATCAGCTAAAGAGACAAGACCTAGTTAGTTTCCACATTGTTAGGAAAACAATTTTATACTTATTAATGTCTCGATTAAATATAAATAATCAAAAATAAAGTTTTCGGGTTTTTTTTTTAAATGTTCCCGTCTCCCCTGAAATGTTGTCACTCATCCCTAAAGTTGAAAACCGTTGGTCTAAGATGTTCTAAAAAAAAAAAATGTATTAACTTTGAGCTCTACATTAATTTAAAAAATATGTTTCATGTGTATTTTTGTTTATTACACATAATTTATAGGTACCTATAGGTTAATAGGTACCTACTAATATTATGATGAAGAGAACAAATATATTTAAAACATTGGTATATGGGAGGGGTTATGGTCATTTGATTGCCTAATTAGGAGAAAAATAATTATGGTAACATTTTTCATCAGATTTACAGTATAGATACACAAAATAAATTAATCGATTTATTAAAATAATTTTATACGAAATTGCGTTCTATTAAACAATAATCATATATAATACCAAATAAAAAACAAAGTCACTTAAAAACAATATAAAAAAAAGTATCTAAAGAATAATAACAGTATTAATTAAATAACACGAGATCATAGGCAATTAATTTTCTATAATTAATAAAATTGAAATGTTTTTTCTACCAACATTCGTAATTATAAATTATAATACATAGATATATCTTGACATCTTGTTTTATTTTCATCATCATCATCAACGTCTTTAACTCGCATCGAGTCATTCTCATATTTTCAATTCATTTTATACCAGGTGGTTCATTTAAGAGTTTCCACTCATTATTTTGAAAAGATTTAATTTTTTTTTTTAAATATAAAGTATTATTTTTTAAAATTTTATGTTATTTTAAAACAACATTTCTGAATTAAAATTATTTTTACTATTTTTTTCGTTATTATTTTTTAAAATTTTTCTTTTTGAATGACACCACACATTTTTTATTTCATATTCCGAAGCAGAATATTATTTGAAGTATTTCAATATATGAAAATCAAATTTCGGAGAAGATGTTCATTAGTTGGAATATGAAATTAAAAATGAAGGGTCATTTAAAAAAAATAAAAACTTAAAAAAAATTGATAACGATAAAAAAAGAGTAAAATATTAATTTTAATTCAGAATTGTTGTTTTGATATGACATCGAATCATATGTAAAAAATATTTTCCAAAAATTTGAAACTTATCGAAATATCGATTTTAGACATAAATTACCCTGTATATAATATATATATATAATTATATAGATATCATATTGTATGCATATTATATTAAATATTACTACTATACATAGTATATAGTATAATACAGTGTTTTTAATCGATTTTTCTTCTCAAGCAGCAGGTATTATAGGTAGGTACTTCATTATTTTTCTTCAGAAACCCCAATGATATTTTCGATTCGAGAAAATATCCAATTCCAGTAAAAATGTACATACACCCTTGGATTCTGAAACACGTTCTATGCATATTGGGTATCCTGGCTGTCTATATATTATACTATATATACAAATACTTAACATTATCATTATTTTTGGTGTTTATTTTTATTATTTAAAAAATAAATTATACTCTCGCAATACCGCATTATATTATTATAATTTATATTTACATTTGGCACTAGAGATTTTTCAAGTCCCTTTTTGCAATATATATATGTATATAATATGTGTACCGTGTACGCACTACGCAGTATCCGACTTAAAATCGATATGTATTCGCAGTTACACAACATAAATAGAAGTGTAATATTCTACCTTTCTGACTGCGTACGCATCATATAGAATATATACGTATTAAATTATTTAAAATACGTATTCACACAATTTTCTTAAAAGTTGTCGATGTATATAGATGAACGAAACCGTACAATGTGCATAATTTCTAAAAAAATACCATTTATGTTATACCGCGGATGTGGAATGAGGGAAATATATATTCCCACAATGGCCGCTATTGTTTACAATATTCATAATAAATAATCGTATAATATTATAATATATTATTGATATTTTTATAAAAAAAATAATGTGAAATAAAATTTTTTTTTTGATTATTAAAACAATTAGTTCTGGTAGACCCTTAGAAGTCAATGTGTTATGAAACGTGCTTTAGTCTAAAAGATAATATATGTATAAATAAAATAAGTATTAAAGCAACAGTTTAATTCAAAATCTGTTAATAATATTATGTCAATGTACCTACAATCACTAAAATTAAAAAAATATCACTACCCAAAAATTACGTTACTTATGTTAGTATTGGTACTTTTACCTCATAAAAAAAACAAATTACATAATTATACTTCAACACTAATCAAAAAATTAATGTTTTTTAGAATAAGTTAGAAAAAATATATTATTTTTATATCTTCTTTGAATCCCCAGCAATCGTAAAGTATTAAACATTTCACACAGAAAGCGACAGTTTAGGTTTAAAAATAAATTCAAAAGAAGCATAAGAAAAAATGGCATAATACAGAGCTAACTGATAATAGTGTTGCCTTCTTCGTTCATTTCAGTCTTGTCAGTTAAATTATTATTTAAAAAAAACATGAACAACTGAGAAGTGTTCTATGAACTTTAATTAAATTAAATATTTATAGGAGATTTTCGAGGAATATAAACCAATATCAATATGAAATTAATCTTGTATTTAATTATCAAATATTAAAAATATTAAAATAGAAAATAGAGAACTTTATTATGAAAACAATTTACTAAAACATTCTATCATAATAATTCATGAAATAAATAAATTTGCTTTAACTCAAAGTGTCTCAAACGTAAAATACTTTAAAAAAAAACTGTGCTGACTTTCCAAAATTTGTAATTATAGTTATAAAATACTTGTCTGAAATAAATAATCTATAATGACTTAATGTTCCTAATGTACTAATCTGTTGAAATTATAATAAAGTATCAAAGCCATTTTGTTGTAATGGTCATGTCGTTAATTTCATAGTTTTCAATTAGTTACAAAGTTTTCAAGGGTACTCGAAAATCCCAAAAATCCCCTCTCACTTAAGTCTTGACCCTATAAGAACCATCTGTGTTGCCGATCTCTCTAAAAGCTACCTATACAAAACTTTTGCAGCACTCATCTCGAAACCAAAAAATTCAATAAGGTACAAAATATATAAAAAGAAATTTTTTTAGTTTTTCAAATTTGCTTAGAATCAAAAGTAATAATCTTGTATTCATTGTTATTTTTCTGTTTTATTGTTTTATCTGCAATTTATTTGAACATGTAGCTTGCAGCTTATAATACAGACCATAGACTCCAGTGGCGCCCCATTACTAGGTGTAGCAGTCGTTACACACTGAAAATGAAGAGAGAAGAATAATCAAAGAAAAATATTTTATAATATTGTAAGTTGTTAGGAAACATGCTTATATAGCGGTCACTTTTAGCTTTTATTCAGTCACTTAGTCACCTAGCTTTAACCATTTCCAGACCTAATAATATAACGATATATATACCTCGGCAGGTACCTTAATATTTACCAATATTAACAATTAATATAACAAAAAAAAACTAATTAAATGTTGAGTTTTTGAGGAAGTGGGTAAGTAAAATTATGTCTTGCTACACCTGCAAAAAAAATGTCATGGGCACCACTGCCATGGACCATGGTTATATGTGGGAGTATTTTTAATCGAGTAAACAGTAAACGTACGAGGTAAGTATAATTCCTAAGTAAAATATAAAGTAGTAAAATATAGTAAAATAAATATTTTCAACTGAAGACTATAGCTTATATAGATAGAGAGTAATCAGTAATGACCGACACACGCTTATTATATTATTATGTTTTATACAATACATTTTTTTTTTGTTTTTCCTATAATTATTAAGAAAATAACTTATAAGCAGATTGAGTTTTATGCCTCAAAAGTACCAATTAGATCCAATTATCAGTCCCAAATCACCCTCAATGTTTAAGATCTGAGCACTTATTGTCTACTGTACGAGGTGTACACGCTTCATTGTAGAATCGCAAAACATTCATCGCTCCGTTAGCGTATAAATAAATACAATATCATCTATTTTAAAAGTATAAAACGAGTGGATACGCTGCAATAGTAAAATGCATAACGAAACACAAAGTTGAAATATTTTAACATAATAGCGATATATACCTCTGAGTGGGTATACCTCTATAGCTGGTATATCTATCAATAATAATAATAATAAAAATGGTCTTCGGAAATATAAACGAATGATGTTGGCCGAATAGAATAATAACGCGTAATGAACGCCACGCGCCGTACCTGCAGCTGGCTAGTAACAACGCCGTCGTCAGGGCGATATTTTAAATTATCGGAAACAGCTTGCGACGAAAAACAATTCGCTTTCATTACAGACGCCGAAGTCAAAAGTATAATATTTTCATTCGCCGTCGATTTAATAGTCTATTTAAAACCAACAACAATGGACCAATATCCAACGAGTTATCACGAGAAGAAATTTGTGCCATAGTTAAGCAAATAATGAAGAACATAATGAACCATCATGATGAATATGCAAACGATGACGATGAAGATTTGCCGGAAGTAGAGGACGAGACCACCATCGATGGAGGGGACGGCGCCTGGCACTGTTACCGGCTGAACGCGTACAGGTAGACCGCGAAGAGGACGGCGACGAAGCTCTGGCGCTCCGTTACGAAGACAATGATGACAACGACAACGAACACGAGAAAGACGATGTAGGGAATGGAGATGTTTCGGTGATGGTGGCCGAGAAGGTGATGCCGGCAGGGGCACGGATCGCGTTCGAGGAACCAGTCGATATGCCAGATCCCGACGTAGCAGCGACGACCCCAGAAACTGAAACAGCACCTCCACGACGGCGGCGGGCAACGAGAACGTGGAGTTGGCGTGAAGGGTGGCCTAAAGACCGACCGCATGATGCTGTTCTGCGGTCGCTGCTGCCGGTAGGAATAGTAGGAATAGGTTCCCCGCTTGTTCGCCTCGGCCGAAGGCGTCGCCCCACCACTGCCGCTCTGTTGGCCATCCTCCACGTCGATGCCATAGTATCTCGTGGCCCGACGCCGTCATGGAGGTGCTGTTTCAGTTTCTGGAGTTGTTGCTGCTGCATCGGGGTACGGCATATCGACCGGTTCCTCCAACGCGATCGGTTCCTCGGCCGGCACTGCCTCCTCGGCCTCCCATCACCGAAATATCTTCATTCTCAACATCGTCTTCCTCTGGTTCGCCGTCGTTGTCATCTTCGTCTTCGTAACGGAACGAATGTTTCTGTTTCTGAGGTCGTCGCTGCTACCTTGCCGCCGACACGCGAGACCCTCTGACGGCGAGGCAGGCGCCCGGCCACTTAGGTATCGACGGACGGCGGCGTCGACGGCGGCTGAACAGACTATATATATGAGGGCAGCGGTACCGGCGCCTCGACGACTGCTTCGGTGGTGACGCACGGAGGTGACTGGAGGTTACGACAGTGACGGAGATCGCAGAGCGCGGCGAATGAGTGGAGGTTGGCTATAATTGAATAGGTGCAGGAACGAGAGCAGCACGTAAGCAGCGGGGTCTCCGGGGTCGCCGCCCGTTCCGCAGCACCGAAATTATAGTCTTCGATCGCTCGCTCCGCGATAAGGTCGCCGTTATACTATATCATCCTCTAATTTTTTTCGCGATTTCACATTGATTGAAAATTTTTTTTTATATCTTCATAAAATTGGTTTTATGCATTGATTTGCATCATTTGTGCATTCTTTTTTTTATATTCTTGCATTTTTCTGATTTGTACAAAATTTATAAATTTATATAATAGTTTTTTGTTCCAAATATATATATGTATGTTATTTAAACAATAAAAATATTATTTTGTTTAAACACAATGTAAATATGTTATTTCTTATTTTTCGGAATAATGAGTATATTTTAATTTTTTATTTATTTCAACGGAATAATGGGACCCATGAAGAATTAACAATAGATTAATTAAGAATATAAGAATATTTTTGTTACATCAACAAATCTCAATAAACTATATCGAGGTTTTTTGCAGGCCACATGAAATTTTATAAGTTTACTGGTCCTGTTGTGTGTAATTGTTTTGTTTATTTTTTGAATTTTGCACCGTTTTTTTTTTAAGTCTATATTGCCGTATAATCTTTTTCACGAGAGAACGGGCGCACCGTCCTCCGACCAAAACCGGTCGCCGCCGCGACGGAGGTCATTCTACACGCTCGAAACGGTCCCGTTCTCTCGCGAAACAGAGTTTAGAGTTTAGTTTACCGCACTAAGTGTTATCGCTTATCGGGCGGCAGATGTGAGTCGATAGGGCTTGAAAAATACGTCGTAATGTCTTCAACGGTTTTGTGAAATCGAAAACGAAAAGCTTTTTTTCCCGTTATTGTCCGCATCAAAGAGGCGACAGACTATTCTGGCTCTGCCTGGAGTTTTTCTGTTACAATTTGTATGTATAAACCACGTTTTTTGTTGAAGTATGATTGCGAATTTGTGAAAAAAAGCAATTTTGTCGTATGTCGTATGATCTACACTGCTGGTTTTTCATTTTCTATTGTCTGGTAACTATTTGGTTCGGCAACTCTAATTATTCATACTTACGTTTTGCTTGTATTAACTAGTGACATAATATACTTATATTGTGACGGGAGATAATCGCGGGAGGAAGTTTTCCACAAAATCCAGACCGATGTTAAATGTATAAAAATGTGGCAATTAAATAAAAGTTTATTCTTAATAATTTAGAGAAAATTTTTATCTTACCTCACTACCTCGTTAACAATGATTTCCCAAATATTGATCAATGATCACATTTTATTACATTCACCTGCAGACTATATTAACCAGCTTAGCCCATGCGATAACATATTCAAAATAATTAATTTTAATGTCAAATATTTAGGTATATAGAAATATCACATATAATCTAAGATGGATAGAGCATATCCAACGCACACTATTACTACAAAAATAACGAAACTCTCTTACGCTTTTAAACAACTCAAGTCCATTTTAAGCCAAAATTAAATTAAAACTGTATACAATAGGCACTATTAGTAGAATCAACTTTATCCTACGGCATAATTGCATGGGGTGCCGGGTGCAGCAAATAAAAAGAATCTATAAATAAACATCAAATAACTCAAAATAATATTTTAAGAATAATCGTAAATAAAACCAGAGATTTCCAAGTTGACATTTTGTATAAAAAACTAAATATTCTATCAGTAAAAAAACTTTTTTATAAAAACATCAGTTACTTTCATAGTAAAAAATAATCAAATTCAATTTATTTCTCATAATTTTAACACCAGAAGTAAATTGTATAATATTATCACCCCAAATGTACTCAAATTCACACAATCTTCTTATTTTCTTTATACTGGTCCAAATATTAAATATCATTATGAACTACGCCATATGTATTACGCGATTGTTCTAATATTATGTTAATTATATTAAAATAAAAATTATTAACAGAGTGGTTACTACAACAATGAACAAGCTGCTGATTATTAATAAATATTTAGTAACATTTGATTTATTTTATTATAGTTAAGTCTCAACGTCTCGTGGGCTCACACACGATATTATAATATATTTATTGTAATTTCCGTATTAAATAAAAATAAATAAATGCGTTTTGTATTATAAGTCTAGGCCGTTTAAACATAAAACATTTACCTATATTATTACAAGTACAAAGCGTATAACTCTTTCTTCTCCTTTACAGTTAAATCAAAAATATGTTTAAAACTTTAATGTTTATAAATTGTGTATAATTAATTACCATGTCATTCTCTATAGAGTCGTATCAATGGTTTGACAATGCGGTCATTAGCTGCGTTTATCATAAGGTTATAGATTAGTTGACCGCAACTCCTCAGTGAAGTTTATCTAATAAATTGGCAAACAAAAAAAATTGATTTACGAATTTAGGTATACAATTGTTACGTCTTATTAAATAACTTTTTAGTTTCCGTTTTTAATTAATAAATAAATTGATTCTTAAACTATGTTTTTAACGATCAGAGTGCATGCTGACTCATCCCTCCACATCACGACAAAATCGTTTGACCGCCGCTGACCTCCTCACGAATTTCCAAACATACATCTTAATAATAAATAAAATTGAAACCTTTGATGCTAATGATCTCGGAAACTACACAGCCGATTGTCTAAATTTTTATTTAAAATGAAAGATAACATCACGGAGACGGTTCCTATAGAAAAAAAGTATATTTAAGTATAATTTACTGAGGTGCTCACACAAGGATTTTGAAGTTCATGATGAAAATCGAAAATTTGTATTTTGTTTATAAATGATGGTTGCTATTGGTCACAGTTATTAGTTATCGGTTACAGTAACAGTTTTTCCTACGTTCATATTCTTATGTACGCTAAAAATTCTGGAAAAACTGAAAGTGCTATTTTTGATTATGAATAATCTCTGTTTATTTATAGGGTTGTCAATATGGTTACACTGTCAATGGTTACATATATCTTATAAAGTTATAACTATTATAATTGGTAGGAATATGGCCTATACATATTTTTACAAATATAAATTTATAAAAAAAAAAAAACAAAATATCTTTGGCACAGGTCACCATTTCGATGTTTTTCGTGCGCCTAATTATATTCGGATATCACTTACCAATTTCATCTTTGACTCGGGCAGCGGCCGGGTGGGACAGCTAGTAATATATATAATATATACATATGTCACACGACACACCACTGCAGGTACATCCCTTCTCGGCGATTTCCCTCGTTTATTAAATTTACAAAAGTCCACAAGCTCGCCATAATATTATACGCGCCAGTATTATATGCCCCACTGCAGTCTTATGTTACGCATAATATTATTATATAGATACGCTTATCCGTCCTATTCTTTGCGATATGGTTCGCATCTCCTATATTATTATATTCGTTCGTTTTTCAATATCAAAGACGAGCGTATGTTATATTTTTTGTGTATACTATTCTAAATCAATATATTATTATGTAGGTATACCGAACACACGCTGCGGTGTACCTAAAAAAAAATATACCTAAGTAGAACACTATAGAACCTGCAGTAGAGACTATAATATATAGGTATACAATTTAATAAATGTATATAAAAGAGAAAAAATTTTAAAATAAAAGTGCAAGGTGATACGTATACGCGTATAATGTTATATGAAATATTTGAACCGCAAATATGTTGTACGTGTGTACAGGGTGATTCACGATGCTCACCTCTATATATTTAATTAAATATAAAGTATTTAATCAAATTCAGATTTCTGGAATTTTAAAGATTATGGCTTTCGTAATATATTTCAAATATTTAGATTTTTCGTACCATTTAAAGAGTGTTTTATATATATCAACTCATATAATATGATGATCCAAACTTTTTTTTTCCATTTTAATGACATACCTTTTTACAGTAAATTGTTAAGAACACGATTGTTTTGGAAATGTTAATGTATATTATATAGGTATAATAATCGAAATTCAATCGATTAGTCTCTGAGTTATTAAAATAATTTCAATAGTAGAAATATACTAAGGACAATAGCAGAAGAATTTTTTTTTTTTTTTTTTGGGGAGGGGGGTGTCAATAATAATTTGAATCAAGTGAATATCATACATAATTTGTAAAAACCGGCTGATTAGGATATAAGTGCTGGACTTACATGACTTTATAAGAAAATCTTAGTATATATACCTGAACATTTTGTTTCTTATGAACTTACGAGCCCTGCTAATCATACACGAGTATTGAGTGCGCGACAACACGAGTTTAGTTATTGGAAATAAAATTAAAAAATTTGTAGTTATTTTAATTATTTTTTATTTTATACAGCTTCATTTGTATTAATTTTCATGAAGCATTGTATTAATATTTATTTCGACCCCCCCCCCCCCCAAAATCAAAATAAAATCCTGGCTACTTGCCTGGTAATGGGTTAAGTAGATATGGGGTCTTGGATGATTTGAATATGTTAATAATTACTTTTTAGTATTGATCCATCAATATAAATAATTTATAAAAATAGTTTAAGTAGAATAAAATAATAAATACTACATACGCAATATTACATAATATAGTTTTTATTTTTGTAAAACTATTTTTATGGACTATATTATACTTACTATAAACATTTTAAAAACTCAGATAATACATATTAATTATTACAATTTTGATTTAAATACATTCAAAAAAATCAACCTTTAAATAAAATGCAATATCAAATGGGGGTTTTTATTTGAAAAATAGAATTTTGTACCACCACAGAACAGTTCTCAAGTAGTACATAAATCAGGAATCACAAATCAGGAATTTAAAAACACGGTCTACATTTATATTTAAACATTCTAAAAATCAGAATTTGAATAAATGAACTAATAAATATAGAAAAATGTGGTTGCGAGCATGCTTAAAAAATCACACTGTATATTGTAATTTACAATTATTGATAACTGTCTATAATAGTAAGTACCTATACGCGCTAATGACATTTTTGATATGTTAACCTGATAAAACATTTTGTTTTTTTTTAAAGTCTATACTTTGTTATATTAATTTTTTTACTGGCTTATAGACTACTAACATTTTTAAGAGCGAAATTTCTTGAAAATGTCTCTGTTTCATTTTCATTGGCATTGACAACTATATTTACGATTATTAAAAGCCAATTCATTACAATGGCCTGACTTCCCATCAAAACATATTTTATGAGCACAACCATGATAACAACTTTCAAGAGTGTGGTAAATCGGATTCCCGTAAATTGAACAATATGATATAAAAACCATTAAAAATAACAAAATAATAAAATAAAATTTTAAATGTTTATCAAACATGATAGTTGTCACTTCTCACTCGAAGGATTTGGTATTCAGAGAACGAGTTGAGGATGAGGATGTCCTGGGCACGTGTACCTGCGCACTACCGTGGATACGACGATACAATCCAGCTGTCCAGAGAGTAGTTGTAGATGGCTTAAATAAAGGGTTCTGTGCTTTCAAAAACTATATTTGAAACGTAATGGTCATAAAATAAATAATGTTGGTAGTCGTCCTCAGAGTATTGGCCTCGAAGATTGTAGTTTCCAAAAGTAGTTTCCTGAAACAATAGTTTTTTATTTGACTAAGCTTTTATTATTATTATTATTAATATAATTATTTTAGTTGCACACAATTATGTTTTTATAATACTCATTCGATTGATAAACATTTTAAATCTTACATCATACATCTAAACTCTAGAGCAGGGGTGTCCAACCTTTTGGGAAGACCGGGCCACATTGAGTAAGTAGAAGTTATCGTGGGCCGCATACATTTTTATAATAATGCATTTTATTTTTTTGCCATCGCCATCGTTGTACTTTCGATAGCACATTCACATACTATTCAATCAATATAATAGGTACTAATATATATTAATAGGTTTTATTTTTAATAATTTTTTTTTCTTATTTTATCTATAAGTAATTGATGGTGAAATGTACGACAGGGCCGCATCAAAACCGATCATGGGCCGCATGTGGCCCGTGGGCCGCTGGTTGGACACCCCTGCTCTAGAATATAAAGTACCTACCTAGTCTTAAAATACCGTACAATTAGCGATAAACAAACTGAATCAAGTTCATGTTAGATAAAATATTCGTTTAATTATCTAATTATATTGGATTGTTTATTTTGTGAAAAATTACGAAGAAAAAAATTCAGGACTTTGCACCCTAATTAATCAAAGTTGAATAATTTTGTATTTTATAATCTCCACGTGACATATCATTTTGTATGTATTTTAATATTATATAATTATATTACTCTTATCAAGTTATTAAAAAAAAACACGGACTAAGATAGGCAGTTACCTATATCTTAGTCCGTGAAAAAAACCAACGACCGATAATAGTAAAATGTCTGGTCTTATATTTATGATGAAAAAACATTTTCTCTACGAGTCATATAGCTACATAGTTTAGCGATGAACCTTGTTTTAGTTTAAATTTTTTTAGGGAGTAACGGCCTATTATATTACATTTATATTATTCATTATAGGTATTAATATTAATAGTAGGTAGTTATTACTAAAATTACCGCAGAAATCAATAAAATGTTTAAATTTTATGCGTAGATAAATTAGATTTTATTATGATAATGAATTTGATTATTATAATTTAGTTTAGTTGTGTACCTTATTATGTAAATTAATACATAAAAACAGTTTAATTATTTTGTTGGATTTTTTTTATTTTTTTTATTATTAGTACTAATTATACCAAATTATAGTAATTAGTAACTAAAAAATTTTTTTCGAAATTATTATTGTTTGCTTCAAAAAAAAGGTTTCATTAATAATTTTATGTATAAAAAAAGTAACTGATTTTTAACTAAGTTTAGTAACTTTTATTTTCTCATTAACTATAGAAACTTTTACAAGTTAAAAATAAAAGAAAGGTAAATTTTAATTTTAAACTTGATTAAACATTTTTTGTCCGAATATAACTTAAGGAGTTCAATAATAATAGTTAATTTTCCCAGCCTTGGTTATATATGACAAAAAACTATTGACATTTGTAAACGAAATTAAAACAGAAAACGGTAAACAATAATACTGTCTACAAAACAAAACATAACGGAAAACGTAATACAGTTGAGTCACGATAACTCGAAGTTAAATGGGGATAAAAAGTCGCTTCGATATACCAAACTCAAATTTATCAACATTAAGTCATAACTTAGAGTTATATGATGAAATATAATTTTTTTAATTCTTATTAATAGCGATAAAAGGTTGTGATAAATATATATACACAAATATTATAAAAAGAACTAAAAAAAGACACAATGGCGTATTGCAATAAGTATTATTTGCTGTATACCAGACGTGAATTGTTTTGAAATTAGAAAAAACCATAATTGAGTTTCGAAATATTCTGCCTATTATTTTAGTCATGGACCACTTATAATAGGTACCTAAATTGTTATCTTTACATCGAGTACCTAAATCATTTGAACAAACATACCTCTACATTTAGATATTCTGCTGGTTTCGATCTTTTATTGCCTTCAATTGTCTTTAAAATATTCACCTTATTTTCAAAAACGTTGACAGAGTATTTGGTGGAATATCAAATTTTCATTCAACGCTATAGGTAGACACGTACTAACCAGAACTCAGAAGGTACCTTAGGTTAGAGGTACTTAATTATGTTACCGTGTATGCGCTAATAATCAGTTTCTATCTACTCATAAAGGTATTATCATTATTCTATTTATATAACAATGCGTCTACATAAATACTCAATTATAATACGCTTTCGACTTTGACACCTGTGCGGCAGTACTTTGCGTTTTTAAAGGACGTGGTTGCAATGCACGTCACAGTCATACTTCGGGCTTAGGACGTTTACCCATCGCGTATTTGTTACGAATACTCTTTTTATAGGCTGATAACACAATATGACCACACTGCAGTTATGCGTTCAAATGCGGATCGAGTTATTACCCTACCCGTACTCTATATTATGTATATTGTCATAATCGTACTTTTATAAATCTATGTGATAATTTAAGATAATTTAATAGATATAATATAATATGTGACAATTATAAGTGCAAACATATATGACTGTCATTAATATTATGATCGGGGGAAAACTAGGAAAAAGCGTAGGGGAAAATATCAGTCGCTAAAGTACCCAAAAGGATATAAAGATGCTTTGTTATAATATAATATAACATATAATATTGTTATAGTATTGTATTTATAATATAATATTGTTATAGTTAGAGTGCCCAAGGCACAAAACAATGACAAAGAAAAATCATACACCATGCCTTTAGTTTGGACATGACATTAGGTACTAGCTGTCAAACCCAGCGTTGCCCGAGACAAATATTAATTGTATTGAGATTAACCTTGGGAGATTTACGTAATATGCATCTAATCCACTTAGGTAGGGAATCCACTGAATCGGATCGCGGACAATATGCTAGTAGGTAGTATATTATCAGGTAGACAATCCACCTGTGGTGGATAGGGGGAATCCCGGAAAAAAAGACCAAGGAAAAA
This sequence comes from Neotoxoptera formosana, assembly GCA_022818045.1. Taxonomy (NCBI): domain Eukaryota; kingdom Metazoa; phylum Arthropoda; class Insecta; order Hemiptera; family Aphididae; genus Neotoxoptera; species Neotoxoptera formosana. The sequence goes on along the minus strand of CM040632.1, from coordinate 61,087,173 downwards.
AAGAACAACGGAAAAGAAAACCACGGAAAAAAGAACAATTGTTTTGTTTATGTTCTAAAAGTCCCGTATTAGTGTATTTCTCATGGAAAATCAATCAATTTAAATGCGGGTTTTTTTTACAGTAATAAGTATAAAAATTCCAATTGAATGGCATAAAATTTATAAATTATTTTTTATACAGTTAATTTTTAAAAAATTTTGAGATTTTTGAGAGCCATTTTTTTTTATTAAACTTTTCAAGTTTAAAAAAATTATGCACGCTTTAATCAATCTCGATTAAAACAATGTTTTTATATGGCAATCTGTAAATATCTTATTATTATAATGGCTAATACATAGAATAGGCCAGGATCCAAAAGTGGAAGAATTTTTTTTTTTTTTTTGGGCAACCCCCCCCCTATCCCGGTGCCAATAATAATTTTAATCAAGTGAATATTATACATAATTTGTAAACACCGGCTGATTAAGATATAAGTGCTGGACTTACATGACATTATAAAAAAATCTTAGTATGTATACCTGAACATTTGGTCTTTGGGTAAACCTCCAAAAAAAAAAATCCAAAAATCGACTTTCAAATAAATATAATAATATTATCTATTTAAGTATATAAGGGGGATGGGGGTGAGCACGGTTAATGAATTATTATTGTGTAGGCTAGGTTAGGTTAGGTAATAAATATATTGTTACTATATCAACACAGACGGTGCTACTTTTACTTTCGAATTTTTTTTTTTAAAAACCAGCTCTTCTGCTCCTTCTATATAATAATATTTTATTAATATATTAAGTTTCAAAGTACTTTTCTCCTCTTAGCTTCCGCGGGCATATCCGGCTATCCCTCCGCCTTTCAATTACGATATATAGCAGCTGCAGCTCCACTTCAAAAGTAGCAGTGAATCCTTCTCATTCCTCTCGAATATATTTACTAATTATACAAGCACGCTTCGTGTTACATAATTAAAGGGAGTATATAATCACGGGGGTGTATAAATATATACAACTGCAGATGGGAATAATATTATATACACAGACAAAAAGAGCAGAATAATATACATACAGACCTGCGCACTATTGAATATAATAAAACTTTAAACATATTATTAATAATAATTCACCCGCGGGCCGCGATGTCCATATAATATTGCGGTGCGGGGTGGCGCTACCGAAGAGCGTATATATATATTTTTTAATTTACGGACGAGTGTTTAGGTATGAAAATGGACAATAATATTATTATATATTTACAAGCCGCGGCTGCCGTTATATACCTATATAAAGTTTATTTATTTAGGATATTAACGGCAAACGGCAGTTCAGACATATATATAATATATATGGAATAATCTATACAATTTAAAATACTTATTAAATAACATATTATATTATATAAGTATAGGCAATGCTATGGATGATTATTACATTAAATATTATATACAAATTAAATAGTATAATTGCATGGTATATATATAGTAATGAAAGATTAATGTGTAATGAGAGAAACGTGCAGACCCGAGGTATTAAACGTTATTTGCTCCTCTAAGCATTCGATACAATTCGATGTAACAAATAATGCGTCTACATAAATATTCAATTATAATACACTTTCGACTTTGATGCCTGTGCGGCAGCACTTTGCGTTTTTGCCGTACGTATGGTTGCAATGCACGTCACAGTCATACTTCGGGCTTAGGACGTTTACCCATCGCGTATTTGTTACGAATACTCTTTTTATAGGCTGATAACACAATATGACCACACTGCAGTTATGCGTTCAAATACGGACCGAGTTATTACCCTACTCGTACTCTATTTTATGTATATTGTCATAATCGCAGTTTTATAAATCTATGTGAATATGTGATAATAATATAAGATAATTTAATAGATATAATATAATATGTGACAATTATTATAAGTGCAAACATATATGACTGTCATTAATATTATGATCCGGGACAATTAATAGAATGTGAGACCAAGAACCAACGATGAAAATTTTATTCGATTACCAACTATACTGTATACAACACCACGTAAACTAACACAGTAACAACGAACTATTTTTTTTCTACTGGGATTATGAAAGGAGGTTAGGTTCAAGATATTCTTCCTGTCAACGTCGCAATGCTGTGACCTTAATGAATCCTCACCGCGAAATTACGATGACAGTGAGCATATTTTTTGGTTGCTAATCATGTCCGAAAGTCGAACATAGGATGGTGGGTTTACGTATGATTAAAATAGAGGAAAACTAGGAAAAAACGTAGGGAAAAATATCAGTCGCTACTAAGTACCCAAAAGGATAAAGATGCTTTGTTATAATATAATATAACATGTAATATTGTAGTTATAATATTGTTATAATATTGTATTTATAATATAATATTGTTATAGTTAGAATGCCCAAGGCACAATATAATCTATAATCGTGATATTATATTTTTTTCATATTATTGTATATTATTGTATGGGATTTGAATTCGTTTGCGGTGGCGGTCATTCTACCGTAAACAGCGGCAGCCCCCGTATGTATATATATTTAGACATTTAGTACATATTATAACACGCATATATATATTATTATACTTTCGGATTGGTTGTAAATAAGTGCGGTGAATACGAATGAAAAATAAATTAATACGCGCTGATAACACAACAGGTGGGTAGCACTCTATAGGAGTGTATAACAATATATCATGCGATAATAATATTATGTGAATAATGTTAATTATAAATTATAATATAATAATATATAGTGAGTAGGCATCTCTCTCTGCCTGTATATATAGGTACTTGCAAACCTACATAATACGAGTGCGATGCGTCTACGGCGTGCTTCTCGGCGGCGTAAAATGCGATTACCCACGCCGCCGCGGCGGTGCAGTGTATAATAATACAATAAATTTGTTTCACTTGTAGCGGTCGAAGTGGTTCAAAATAAATGGTCGAATAAAAATATATAATAAATTATTACAGCAGATATTGGGACTGACGACAATATAGTAGTTATCGTCGTCGTTGCAGGCCTGGTTAAAAATCGTTTTTTTAAACTTTTGTTCTAAATTATAATATAATAATAATATATTATAATACATGCGCGTAATGATTTTTTTAAGTCAATATTTTTTTTTAGAATTTTTTAAACCAAAAATGTAGAAAAGAAAATCAATTTTCAACCAATCTACCTATATAATGACAATTTGTTGTAATTCCTAAGCTTGTATACAATAATTGCGAAGGGAAATTGTGAATTAATAATAATTATTGTTGTAGAGTGCATTTATTTATGAAAACATTATGAACAATTGTATTGTATAGATTATTTTATATTGTACATAAATTGCGGGCGGTCATCGTTTCCGCCGAAAATTTGATTTTCGTTTCCGCCATATCTATCGTTTCGGTCAAAACAAAAAAGATTTAAATTAATTTGTTGTACTTGAAAAATCGAATGTAGTTATACTTAGGTGTATTTTTTGTAAATTATTATACGCACAATATAATATTATTTTAAAATGCAATATTTTCGAAAAAATGAATTCTTTTACTAAACCTCAAATCTCAATATAACTATATAATATCATAGGCACTCATTAACTCGTCGCAATATCGTTTTTCGTATGCGCGCAATGATTTATCACTGAATACAAAATTAACATACGTGCACGTAGGTTAGGTTAAGCCAGGGGTCCCCAAACTTTTACAACCACGCGGTACCCTTAGGAAATATAGTTTGCAGTGGAACCCCGACGTCTCTAGCAGTCCAACTCAACCCCAATTTTCGGGTCTAAAATATAAAATGATTTCTTCCACACACACACACACACACACACATCTATGCAGGCGGAACCCTTGAGATCGTCTTGCCGAGCACACTTTGGGAATCGCTGATGCATTACAGATGACTGCACTCCGTGTGACTTAGGTACACAACGACGACACCTGCTGCTACACTTTCCATTTTTTTTTCTAGATTGAAATATTACGAGTCGCAAACGAAAGTATAGGAGATCAAATTTTTTCGAAATAAAATCTATCGCGATACCTAATATATTATTATAACGATGTTTTTTTTTCGCACATGAAGCGTATTATTGCTGAAGCGTGCCCGAGGGCTGGCGAGAAATCTAAACGTATATGATTTTATACCACGGTTCTGGTGATGTACGATATTGCTTGTATATAATATGCACTGCTCGCTAATCTTTGGCTCGAAGCCGACACGGTAAAAATCCCTTATGATATGCACCGCCATCGCCGCCGCCGCCGCCGCCGAGTCCAGGGAGACATTTTGCCGATCCCGCAACCGCATCGTGATATCATAATATAACGTATAATAATAATAATATCATGTGGCCGTTATTATTATTGTATTCAGCCGTATATATTGGCTGCGGTTTATTGTAATATTATGCGCAAATACACCTACACAATATTATTGTAATAATATGTGTATATATTATACGTTGGTACGCAAACGCAGACTACGCAATGTCTTGCCAGTTTTTTTTTTTTTTTTAATAACACCGAGTCGTGAAAACAAATACGTTTTGATTATTTTTTCGAAGCGTATATCACAAGTATATAATGTATAATATAATACAATTTGAAATTTTTTAGAAGTTCACGCGATTGAATTTCATGAAACGAACTGCACGTCATGTGGTGCGCGCTAACGAAACGCGACTACTATAATATACCTAATAATAATTTTGAATAATATAATATAATATTGCATACGCGAAACCATATATAAGTTTGTTTCCATATAAACCGGTCAGCGGTCTGTACGATGACATGCGCGAATAATAATAAATATTTAATTTAATCGACTACCTATATAAATCAACGTCGGAAAATCATTTTTATAAAAAAAAAGCATAAGTCGTATTATATTATATTTTTTTGTAATTGAATTCTGGTGACACCTTGCAGGCAGTGACTAATTCGACAATAATAATAATAATATTATATTTATTTGTTTTATTATTTATTTCGTATGGCTGGTATACAAATCAACACAATTAAGGCCACAATATAAATCAAAACATAAGTATAAAATAAATTTTAGTATAAAAATATAAATACAAATATAAAAATGTAAATAATTAAATAAAATAATTAAAATTAAAAAAAAAAACAATGGTCAATCATAATATTATATGATCTGCTATATGAAATCGGAAATAAACTATCCGCGAACAATTCTCGAAAAGTATAAATTATGCATAATACCTATAGGCAGTGCTTGAATTGAGGGGGGGGGCGGGGGAACAGGGACGATTCACCAAGCATGCTCACCCCAATGTTGTCCATTTATAATGGAGAAAAATGAAGAATGAGAAACAACCTTTTTTTACTGTAAATCGTTAGGCAGATTATTTTTTTCGAAAACTTAAATCTTAGATGTTAGAGGTAGGTACACATATTAGGGTATACCCATATAAATCAAAATTCGAACGAGTCGTTTTTGAGTTATTAAAATGAATATTCAAAAATGATTTTACAAATATATAAAATAGACTTAGTGTTGGATCTAATACTTATTATGCTCGGACAAATCGTTTACCAATTATGAGATAAAATGTTGGTAGACTAATGTCGATCACTAAAAAATGTTCAATCATATCGTCGGTTAATAGGACAACTGATGTAACCCTCACTTTTTACGAAATCGATGTTTTGATTGAATTTGATTATATAGAGATAAATACACATTTTGGCCAAATATTGTAACCCTCACATGCATTTTTCTAACCTAAAATTCGTTTTTAATTTTTTTTTTTTTGATGTAAGCCACATCGACAATCAAATTACAATTAACGTAAGCCACGAGGGTTACCCGAAATTGTCCATTCAATTAAATGTTTGTAGGCCAACTAATGTGAGCTACAACGTAACCCTATACAAAACTTTACATAATATAAAGTTGAACTGGCCAATTAGTGTATCCCACGAAAACTAATTTATTGAATTAATTTTGTTTTTATCAATTAAGTATTTTATTATTATAATAACACGGTTGTCGTATTATCTACAACCAAAGTATTTACTAACCAAGTGATATGATTGATTATGTGATATTGTGTAGTTGGTATTAGGTTGTGTTCACGGACTAAGATAGTATTTATAGCTGCAGTACCTTGCAGCTCAAGATCACTCTAAAAAATATGATAGTTCATTTTTATGTACTAGTTTTGACTTACAAAAAATATTAAATACCCCCCTTAATTTGTAAGTCAAAAATGCAACTATTATTATTTTGTTTTTAATAATTATTAAAATTTGATTGAGGGTTACACTATTTGGAACTGTTTTTTTATTTAGTGTCAATTGTAGTAACCATCACCATAAAAAACATTAACCCACAATAATATAATATTATAAAACACCAAGTAATGTATCCAACAGGCTAGTCAGCTTTGGACTGATATACAATAAAGAACATTCGATTTAGCTTAGTAAGTGTAATATTAATACATAAGTATACTAAGTTAATATCTTTTAAAAAAAAATTCAATATTGTAGGTCTTAAGGATTACAAAATAACGCTATTTTAGTGCCTCCTGTAAAATTTCATTTTTGAGGGTTACATTAGTTGTCCTATTAACCGACGATATGGACCTTTTAATGGCTTTTATCTTTAGTAGGCACTCTAAATAATAATTAAAGGCACCACAACGCAACTACTACTCGTTTGAAAATCATTTTAGAAACATCGACTTTTCAAAAAAGTGATCTAGATAAATTCAAAGATAAACTTTTTTGCGTACATTTTCCAGAATTGTCCGAAAATTTCTGAATTTTATTCTGTTTGCCTCAGGTCTACATCTTGTAAGTAAAATATTTATCATTAAAATATTTAAATCTATTTTTATATATACTTAATTAATAATAATTATGTGCAATTTATCTAGATAATAATAGTTTTATCTTTGAGGAAGATGAATTTGATTTGATTGTCTTTTATCTGTATCTTAGATAAAATAAAGTGTATCTTGATCCGGATGATTTTTTCTTTGACGAGTTTTCAGGAAACCCGGGGCCACGGGGTGAGCTGCTTCTCATGCCCGGCGAATCGCCCTGTATATCTAGTATTTACGCACACGAATAACTCGAACGTCGATTGGATGATAATAGAATATATACTATTTATATAATCGATGGTAATACGATCGGAGCAACCGCGGCCTATATACCACGCCACACAAATAATGCATAATATATTACTATTATACGCCTATATACAGTCGCCATCACCGGCTAGGCCCGGAATCAGCTCCGATTGTGGGTCGTAGTCGACGATCTACAATATATAGTTTGAGTTCCCCCTCTATGTTTTGACATAATTTTGACAAATTTAACTCGATATTAATTACGCTTGTAAGTTGTAAGTCTCGCGAACTTTACTAATCACAACATATTATACTAGAAGGATTATGATGATAATAATAATATTAATATATTATTATCCATACCATGAGCGTATTCTGCTGCGGTTGTATTATGTTATAATTTGCTGTAATATTTTAAAGGTATACGCATAATAAAATATTATACTTCTCTTGGTATTATACATAAGTACCTATATTTAAGATTTTTTTTAATTTTTAAGGGGTGCGATGTCTATTAATAATATTATTCTCCGATGAGGTATAAATCAACTGCATCATTCTATTATAGTGAAAAATAATTGCAATCGCCCACGAAATTTAGACATATCACACTGCTATCATAACGGTACCAAAAATGCAGTGAAAACATTGTGTTTCATCTGTCATCACTCATCACTGATCGCCTTTTGGAGCGATGAAAATACTTTGATATTATTATATTATACCTATATAATATACAGTCGCCACCGGCTAGGCCCTGAATCACCGCCGACTGTGGGTCGTAGTCGACGATCTACAATATATAGTTTGAGTTCCCCCCCTCTATGTTTTGACCGATTTAAATTTAACTCGATATTAATTACGCTTGTAAGTCTCGCGAACACTAATCACAACATATTATACTAGAAGGATTATGATGATGATAATAATAATAATAATAATAATAATAATATATTATCCATACCATGAGCGTATTCTGCTGCGGTTGTATTATATTATAATTATTATAATATTAAGGTCGCTGTAATAGTTTAAAGGTATAAATAATAATACTATACTCTTTATGATAGTATTACACATAGGTACTTGAGATTTTTAATTTGTAGGGGGTGCAATAGGCCGTAGCCAGCAGAAGATTTGAGGGGCAGGGTTTAGAGTATAAATATTTTTTTTTGACTAGCACATTTGGCACTGAGGGACTGTGATGTCTTTTAATAATATTATTATTGTTGGGTGGTTTAAATCAACTGTATCTATATATTATAATAATGCGGCTGTTGCGTTCGTTAAAAAATTACTCTTCAATAATCCGTTAGCGATCGAGCACGAAATTTAGGCATATTATACTATCGGAACGCAAGCAAAAATGTAAAAACATTTGAGTATAGATACCAATAATCCACATGGGCGCAATTTGGGGAGGGACAACGAGGGCTTAGCCCTCCTAATTTTATTTAAGCCCCCTCGTATTTTCAGATTCAAGGCGAATCAGTTTTTATTTTTATTTAATCTTTCTTTGCGATTGTCATCACTTTTTGGGGCAAGGAAAATACTTCGATTTTTTACATCAGCTTTTTTTCTGGCAGGAAGATGCATCTATATAGTTGGTACTTTGGGAAATCAAAAGCAAACAATTTCCAAGTAGTTTTAAAAACCTTCGAGAAAAATCAAAGAAAAAAATTAAAGAAAATAATTGCTTGATTTTTACGCAAGACCAGTTCATTGACCAGATCATTTGGTTCTTATGAGTTGGGTTACCCTGGCACACCAATGTTTAGACCAAGTCAAAAACTGATAACCGTATAGATATTTTAAGCTTTCACTGAATATTTATATTAGCGTTTTCTATACACCATAGAATTTTCAAAATATGTTTAATCTTTTGAGCTATTTATATAGGCATAAGACATTTTACATTTTTTTTCTTTAGATAATAAGGATAGAAAAAAGTTGAATACAAGGTTTATTGTAAATTGTTATAATATTATAATATAGCAGTTCAAAAATATAAAAGATACGAAAACATGATTTTTATTTATAAGCATTTCAAGTTCAAATGTTGACAAAATTCATCACAACCACGAACATTTTCCAATTATTTTGTAGATAAAGTTTTAAAAGATGTACAATTTTTATAACTATAATAATTTATTGAAAATTTAAAACAATGTTTCTCATAAGTTAATTCTTACTGTACTGAACAGTTATTAAAAATCTAGTAATTACATAAACACAGTATTTTTTAATAGATATTTTAAGTTCAAATATGGACGAAATTAATTATTTGAACGGAGAATAACGATTTTAATTATTTTGTCGTAATCTAAAAATATTATTCGTTGGTACTTGACATTTTTTAACTATATTGAATGGCAAAAATATCATAAATTAATATAGGCTGACTGACGACGGTCTTTGCTCAGAACCGTTTTTCGTAAACAATCATGAAATATCATCATAAATATCATAAACATCATCGTAAAGTTGAATTCAAATGTTCAAATATTTAACACATCGATTACAGTGACCCACACTACACCTAATGTACAACAGTGAGGTACCTACATATACTGGCCCAACTTTTTATATATTCATTCATTAATCTATAATCAGTATCTAAAAAAAAAAAAAAAATGCTAAACATTTTGTTGGATCGCAGGTCTTTGTTAATAGACAGGTTTATGATAGGTTTGGCTAGCTGCAGTGTTGTAGGTGTAGCCGTGCAGGAGAAATCTTTAATTGGTCACGTAAATCACAATAACAATATTATATTATACTGAAGCAGTATTTTTTGTATAGGTATCAATATCTCATTTTAGATAATGACTCCGAGATTAAAGCAAAGATTTGAATAAAACTAATTATTTACTTTCTCGACCATCAGTGTATTTCAAATAATAATATATCGAATACGAAACCCGATATTATCATATTTTAATGTAAATGTTTTATTGTTATCGTCGCTGTTTGTATAATGTATACAATTTATACTATTTTAACCGTTTTTTCAGTTCAATAAAATGTCAAAATGCAGCCAACAGGTTTTCCGCCATATGTTTAAAGTATTTTAAACATCATAAATTTATTTTTCCATATTTTAAATTTTGTTTTGTGCATATCAATAACGAGACGAGATGTTTTTGAATAATTTTAATGCATATTTATTAAACTTTTTTTCACGAATGTTTTACAATTTTTCCGTGCATATTTTGCCTTTTTTAGCTACTTTCCAGCTTTATACACAAAATTACAAAACTATTGTTATTCTCGTTCGTATATGAACGGATAAATATATTTCTGTTTCACTTTTAACAGTGATGTATTAAGGGGTTTGTCTTTTTTTTGGGGGGGGGGGGATATGTAGATTGCGGGTATTTATCCAGTAATCACTAACTCGAGAATGACTATATCTGCCCCTCACCACCCCGCAAGCTATACATTAAAACTTGTGTATATAATAACTTCATAACATTTCAAACACAAAGTACGTTGCCAAAATAATATATAAATGTGTTTCGCCAAAACAAAATATAATAATACAAATAATATTATCTACAGTATAGTTCTAATCTATAATCAATGCTATTACGAATTCGTGTCGCATTTAAACACACATAATATTATTAGTTAGCTATTATATACGAATTCGTGTCGCATTTAAACACACATATTATTAGTTATAGGTATAACTCAATTAGTTATTTATTTATTATTTATTATTCACGGTTTAATAATTATACTAAAGCCATTGTAACATCTTTAATAATATGCAAAATCCGACTTTCTATTTTTTTGGATTCAACTCGTCAGTGACTATATTATTGTCTATTATAATTATTTTGATATACGGTTATACGGTTACATGCTAATTGGGTCCACACCCATGTCAGTCTTAGTGTATAGTATACATATTTAGATCTATATCGATAAAAATATGGTTTTTACAACAGTAAATATCACTCGATTATAACACATTATAAGTGTGTGAATATAGTCAATAATATAATATCTGTGCGGTGTACAACACAAAATATTATGTACAATAGTATTGTGTAACGCGTGTATATAGATGTGACCCCGATTTACATAATAATATTAAATTAAAATATTATCTTCGATTATATAAAAAGGTACTATTTGTAATCAACGATTACTGTTCGCTGATGATCTCAAGATTTATGCAAATGTCGTCACAATTTATGATCATTATAAAATTCAAGATGACCTAAACAGATTTTGTGATTGGTGCCAATTAAATGGGTTAAAACTGAACACCACTAAATGTTTCAAAATGTCTTTTTCCCGTTCAAGAACCAAATTAATTAATGACTATCATCTCTTTGAAAATCACATTGTGGATATTAGTATCATTAAAGATCTTGGGGTAGTTTTTAAAACCGATCTATCATTCAAGTCACATATCGATCATATCTGTACGAAGTCCTTAAGAACTCTCGGCTTCTTAATTAGGAATACTAAAGAATTTAGGAACGAACAGTGTCTGAAAACATTGTATATTTCTTTAGTTAAACCTACGTTGGAATACTGTTCAATTATTTGGAACCCCTCACAAGTCGGATTGATGGAATCGCTTGAGCGTGTACAAAGAAGATTTTTATGTTTAATCGCATATAAGATACGTATGCATTCCAATTTCCATTAATCATCCATCTGAGCCAATATCCCTTAATTCTATACAGGATTCCCTTGTTAATAGACGGAAATATACAGACATCTGCTTTCTATTTAAATTAGTAAATGGTGTTATATCTTGTCCAGAACTATTACAGCTTATAAACGTCCACGTTCCTAAATTTCATTCACGTTCTTGTCCCACTTTTGAAATCCCTTTTCATCGAACATCTTACGGCACTTATAACCAGGGCTTGAAATCGGTTTTGAAATCGGTTTTGAATACCGGTTAAAACCGTTAAAAGACCGATATCGAAATCAAAATCGAAATCGAAACCTCAAAAATACAAAACCGGTATTCAAAATTGAAAACAAAATCGAAAAAAATCAAAATCGGTTATTAATATCGAAATCGAAACCTCAAAAACACAATACCGGTATTCAAAATTGAAAACAAAATCGAAAAAAATTAATACCGGTTATTAATATCGAAATGACGAAATCTTAAAATATTCAAAAAAAAAAAACAGAATCAAATATTTTAAAATCGTAAAATATATTTATAACAATTCGCCGTACTCGTCGAACTAGGTGACTAAAAATGGACTGAATATTAATAATATATTACTAGTTAGTAGTTATTCGTTGTCATGATAGAGGCACGCCGATAACGATACATGAAAACTATAAATATAATGTAATAAATGAAAAATTATAAGTAATTAGTAATTAGTAAAGTTGCCGTCATGGTCGGCCCGACGCACGGCGATAACGCAAACAGACAATATTATTTAAACATGGTTATACCTACATGATCTAATAATAACTAGTGAAACTAGTAAAATAAACGTAAGCTATCGATCAGACAAGTTATCTTGACATTGCACAAGCTATAAAGTTATAAACAAAACATATTATCTATAATCTAAAATCCAAAAATAAATTTAGGATAAATTCAACAAATTTAATAATAATATTATATAATATTATCATTATTACCACCGCAGTGCTGCGTGCAGTACTGAATCGTTATATCGCGGACGGCGCGGATCTATTGTTGTTGCTCACTGAATAATAGTTAAATAATATTATTAATATTGTTTTGTGCAGTGCGCGAGTTTTTATTCCATTACTCTTATACGTAATACGTGTTATAATACATATTAGTAATGACTAATGACTATAGTATTTAGTCAAGAAGCTTTTATTGTTTAACAAATTTTAGTCAAAACGTAGGGTGTGAAATTGATTTCAATACCGAAATCAATATCAACATTTTAATAAATTAAAACTGATTGAAAATTGACTCAAAATTTAAATAAAAAAAAAATTAAAATCGAAACCGAAACCGAAATTTCTCAATACCGGTATACAAAATCGAAAATTTTCAAAACCGGTATTCAAAATCGAAACCGAAACCGAAATTTCTTAATAGCGGTATTGAAAATTGAAACCGAAATCGAATATTTTCAAAACCGGTATTCAAAATCGAAATTGAAACCGAATATTTTCAAAACCGGTATTCAAAATCGAAACCGAAACCGAAATTATTTCAATCGGTTTCAAGCCCTGCTTATAACCCTATTGGTCGAATAGCCAGAAAGTGCAATCATTTAAAACTTGAACCGTTTATTATGAATAATTTGTATTCTTTAAAACACTGTTTTTAGCAGCTTGTTATATCACTAAAATTAGCTCTATTATTTTGTAAATTGTATTTTATGTGCTTAATTTATACTACTATTGTACTTGTATCTTTATTCTACCAATGTTATTATTATATATGTTATTGTCATTGTACTTGAGCCCACTTGGGCGTTTACACCAAATAAATAAATAAATTACAATAATATACGCGCGTCGAAGCTTTTATTTTATTTTATTTTATTTTATTTTTGATAATATACAGGCCAGGGCCCAAAACAAAAAGTGATAATATGATTGTTTACAATAAATTAAATTAATTAATAACAATATAATAAAATCAAACATTTAATAAACATCCTTCTGCAATAATATTATAGTATGCACCGCCTTTGCCGACCAGGCCAAAATGTTGCCGAATCGTATAATATTATATAAGTGCTAAGGACGCTTAGGTACTTGCGCACACTGCGGGAGATCCGGTAAAGGACTAAAACTGCAACCGAAATGGGTCCATATTATTATTATCAAAATATATCGACAGCGACCGAAAATCCTGTTGAAATGGAAAATGCTATTATCTCTATTCGTACGCGGTACCTATTTTTATTCTATATTATGTCGTATATGGTTTTGTAAACAAACGCGAGTATTCAGAAACGAGGGTCACGCAGGACATTATGATTTGAAGAAGTTTTCTTTTTTATATTGAACCTAAGCCCGGCAACCGAAGCTATTGTAGCTGTTTGTAGATTTTTTTTAGACGGTCCACGAAAACGTGCGGGTGACCGCTGCGCGCCTCGTGGCGATTTCTCTGAAAGCCAGTGTACCTCAACATAATATGATCCGTGCCGACTGCCGATGTTGCAGCTGGCGCCCGTGTGCCGGCTGTAATACCGGCGAGGCAACCAAATGTTTTATAATATGTAGGAACATTCCTTTATATTGAATAAACTGCAACCGGTATCCGGCACCCCGTGTGCTATTTAACAATAGCACAGCACATTCGTACGTTTTGAAATCGGAATTTAGATATAACAGTGGGGACTTGTGGCTCGAAACCCTGAAGCATTTAACGTATCTCTGTCTTGTATCGACTCCACGTGCGTTTGGTACTCTCTAGTTTTGATATTTAATGAAAAGTGTACTGAAGTTCGCAATTTTTGATCTCACGTTTTAAAAATGGCTTCTTGTACACACAATGATATTCATAGCCAAAGTAAACAAGTGATTTTTCGCGTGTATACTTTTTTTAAAAAACTGTCTGCTATGGAAAATTTATCTGCAGAGTTTTTTAAAAAAACTCAGCTCATTACTGCAGAAGCGTGTGGAGTCAGCGAACGAACTGTTCAAAAAATTTTCGCGGAATCAAAAAAATCTGAAAATGAAAACGTCTCGTGTGCAAAAACTTTATTCAAATCGCCAAGAAAAACATATTATAGGAAAAAGAATGTTACTGATATCGATGATATCAACGCCGATGTAGTCCGAAGATGTGTCCATGAATTTTACAATAAAGGTATTAACTAACTCATTTTTGTAATATTTAAATTTGTATTTACTTTCTCTCTAATAATACAATAAGTTACAACTATTAACTATAGCTTATTTGAAAATTTTTTTATAATATACACATCAAGATTTTTTTAATACGAATATTCCAAGTTTCATTAAGATTGGATTGATCCATTTTTTTATTATATACCTACACTTCAATTTGAAAAATATAAATATGTTTAATATAATAATATTATGTATGTATATTTATTTACATAATTAATATTTTTTAATCATAATGTGTAAAAAGCTATGGTATTGATAAACACTCTGTATTTTACAATTTAAATAAAAATTAAATAATAAATACAAATTATCATTGTAGGTGAATATCCAACTTCCGGAAAGATATGTGAAGCTATGAAGAAAAAAATTAATTTTGAAGGATCTAAAACATCCGTGAAAAGAATTCTGCAATCCTTACACTTTAAATATAAAAAGTGTAGTAATACGGTCGGAAATTATTAATGGAACGGAACGATATTGTGGCGCTTCGAAACACATTTTTAAGGAAAATGTGTACTTTACGTTCGAGCGGTGACACTAGACCTGTCATTTATCTAGATGAAACTTGGGTGAATCAAAACCACTGTGTGCCTATTGGTAAGGATGGTCGCCTTATAGTATGCCATGCTGGAGCACCTAAATTTGGTTTCATTTCTGGCTCTAAATTAATTTTTAGAAGTAAAAATGACGGCGACTACCATTCACAAATGAATAGTCAAATATTCCATGATTGGTTCATAAATATGTTACAATTGTTAGAGGAGCCATGTGTCATCGTTATGGATAATGTTCCATATCATAGCGTTTTAGTGGAGAATGTACCAAAATCAAGTACGAAAAAGGCCGATGTTCAAAAATGGCTGACAGAAAAAGGTATCGAGTTGTCCCTGTGTGAAACTTTGGCTGAGCTCAGAGAGAAAGTCAAAATTGCAAGACCGCGAGAGAAACGCTACCAGTTAGACGAGATGGCATTTCAAATGGGACATGAAGTAGTTCGACTTCCATCTTATCACTGTCAATACAACCCGATAGAGTTGATTTGGGCTCAAGTGAAAGGAGAGGTGGCTTCCAAAAACATCACATTCAAAATAGCCGATGTTGAAAGACTTATGCACGAAGCCATAGATGCTGTCACTCCAAGTAATTGGGAAGGATGTGTAAGACATGCAGAAAAACTTCAAGAGGAAGATTATGCAAAAGAAGG
Source organism: Neotoxoptera formosana (assembly GCA_022818045.1). Taxonomy (NCBI): domain Eukaryota; kingdom Metazoa; phylum Arthropoda; class Insecta; order Hemiptera; family Aphididae; genus Neotoxoptera; species Neotoxoptera formosana. The sequence continues at coordinate 61,071,012 of CM040632.1, read as the reverse complement.
TTTCAGAGATCATATAATGGAACCTATGATTATGACACTTGACTCCGACGACAGCAACTGTAGTAGTGACGAGGAAAACGACAATTAACAATTTTTTATAATAATGTTTTTTTATTTATTTGATTTTTTTATATTATTAATTGTAAAATAACAGTTTTCAAATTTATGTACGGTAATTTTTTTTTAATTGAATATTATTATATATATCTTATAAAAAAAATATATGCGTTGTACAATGCACATATATGTGTGTACACGATTAATTTCAAAATTTAGCGGGAAATAGTTGACCAACCACCGACGCAAAATCGCCACGAGGCGCTCAGCGGTCACCCGCACGTTTTCTTGGACCGTACTGTAGGTTTATTACTGTGGGGTAGGGACGGTTGATTAGAACAGGAATGTATGTGGCGAAAATTTGTCGTCACTAGAACTTTTGTGGTCACCCGCCCAGGAACTAGTGGCACCGGCTGATGCTTGATTTCAGAACTGAAGCCAACCACCGCGCCACACCGGGAAACCAATTTATATTTTAATGCTTTGTAAACAAACATGCGTATTTCAGAAACAAGGGTCACGCAGGACATTATGATTTGAAGAAGTTTTTTTTTTTATTGAATCTAAGCCCGGCAACTGAAGATATTATAGCTGTTTGTAGATTTTTTAGTAGGTTTATTACTGTGGGGCAGGGACGGTTGATTAGAACAGGTGTGTTTATGTGGCGAAGATTTGTCGTCACTAGAACTTGTGTGGTCACTCGTCCAGGAACTAGTGGCACCGGCTGATGCTTGATTTCAGAACTAAAGGCAACCACCGCGCCACACCGGGCCACCACTTTATATTTTAATGCTTTGTAAACAAACATGCGTATTTCAGAAACAAGGGTCAAGCAGGACATTATGATTTAAAGAAGTTTTTTTTTTTTTTATTGATCTTTAAGCTTCAGCTACGATTATGGCTATCAGCTTATGATTTTGATAGTGCTACGTTTTTTCAATATTTTTTTTACATTTGATGTTCTATTAATATTTTGAATTAAATCAATTTATACAAACCCGTTTGTTTTAAAAACTTTTCATTTGATCTGTTTCTTCTAGTTTTGGACCGAGGATTTTTTATAATTGCGAACTGCTGGTATGTATTTTTTTCATTTCTTTGAAAATAGAGCGAAAATAGAGCATTTTAGATGTGACTGCTATGCCGACTTCTTTTATGGATTTGGATGCGTCCTCGTAAATTTCTTTGTAGTTTGAGGGTATATAATAGTATATATGTTTAAAAATTAAATGCATTTTCAGTAATTTTATAGTGCGAGCTGCATGCTATACATGCCTATACTGACAAAAGAAAAAAAAAGAAAATTCATATTTTTTTGAGAACGATTCCATAAAAAATAATGGAGTGGTTCTTTAATCCATATTTTTATGAATATCTTTTTACTATCTAGGTTTCAATTTACACAAGCGGTTCGGGTATTTTAAAAAAAGAATTATAAAAAAATATTATTTTCAAAACACGAAAATCGACTAATGATAACGACCGCTGCATAACGTTAAAAACTTTCCTCACAATTACGAAGTTATTTATAACATGAGATAATTGTATTTGTTACGATGTTATTGGGATATTTGCAAACTCTTTACAACATAATTGCGTTAATGAAACATAAGTTATGTGACGTTATAAAATTAGGACATTCGCGGTTTCGCTGCGATGTTAATTTAACGCAAAACAACAAATGCAATATGTCACACGTTGATTTGAAACTTTCCTTCGATTATGTTTCCGTAACAAAATATTGCACAGTGCGAATATATAATATAATATATTATTTTATTCCGTATTCCTTTAGACCATTAATAAAATACGTGACACTTGTTTTAATAATTTACACAAACAGAATACTTCACATATTTGCTATATTATATAGGTACCAAACGTCTGAAATTTAAATCATTTTCTATAATATACCGATGACGAATATTAAAAAAAACTGTACAATATGTGGGCCGCTAGCCCATTGTAAAATTCAATTATTACTATTTTAGTGTTTACGCCATACGCGATGTAAGCAGGTACGCTCCAGTCGGAAAGATATGATAATTATTATTATAATTGTATATAGGCGGACATTGTAAAAAAATATTATATTTACGGTGTATACAGTGCTGTGCATGATTTACGAGAAATATGATTGAAAAATTCTATACGACTGCTCTGTCGTGTGTGTTCACCACTACCTACATATATAAAAATACATATCATTATAATATGATTGAAATAATTCATTATGTCCATATATATGTATACGCGACGTATATATTATATTATTATATCATGGTGCTATTCAATTATTAAATGAAAATTTTGTATTCAAATGTTGTTATAATAATATTGTATACGATGACAAATCGTCCGAATACAACGTATGATAAATTGATAACTACTATGTTATAAACGAGTAAAATAAAATTGCATTTTTTTCTCCTCGTGTATAGGTATACTTACTTTTATATAATATAATGTTAATATATAATATACAGAGTGACTGGTGACTCATCAAGCATGCCGATCCCATTTTTTCATTTAATAATCATTTTTTTTTCAAATTCTGAATTTTGGAAGTTTTAAATATACTCGAAGACCATATTTTCCGATTCTTGAGATCTTTTGTACTACTTAAGGAGTTATTCCCTGTGGAGATACAAACTTCTGTTTTTCAAACGAAAACCCCCATTTGCAACAGTAAATTATCAAGAGGAATTTTTTTTTCGAAAAATTCGATGTATCAAAATTTGAGCGAATAGTTTTTGGCTTATTTAACTTTGTGTTCTTAGAATGCTAGGTCCATGATAATGGGTTTGAAAGATATGGGGCTATGAACATTTAAAAACGATAGTAATATTAATCCATCAATATTTATGACTTATCAAAATGTATAGTACCTAAATACTAGATCCAATATAACATATATATTTTATATTTTTGTAATTATATTTTCAGATTGATGTAAAGATAAAGATCCATGAATCCGCGATTAAGATTATTATTATTATACACACGAAAACTACGTATATGTTCAAATTTTGATTTAGACGCATCATTTTCAAATAAAAAAATCATCTCCTTAACAATATATTATTAAAATAAATAAACGTGTGTTTTGAAAAAAGAAGTTTGTGCAGAATGTTTCAAGTCTGCCATAAAGCGCGAACCATAATAATCTTAATATATAAAACCAAAAATTGAAACCTTTGATGCTAATGTTCTCGGAAACTACTCAACCGATTGTGTTAATTTTTTTTTTAAATGAAAGATTATATCACGTAAAAGCTTCCTATCGTAAAAAAGTATATTTAAGTATAATTTAAAGAGGTGCTCACACAAGGATTTTAGAATTCATGATGAAAATCGAAAATTTGTATATATTAATAATAATTTTATAATTACTTTGATTTTTGCAATCGTGTTCGTGTTTTCTGATAAGAAAATCGTGCGTGTGCGAGCGACTATTATTATATGTGTATTTTCCGTCGGGTTCGATGAAAATCGTACTGCGGAAAAACCGTATATATTATACGAAAAGAACTTTATTGTCGTTAATGACGCGTACGGCTTAAGACACTTTTTAGACGGTATACAATATATATCATGTACGACATTTTAGAAAAAAATATATATATATTATGGTCTCTGTATAAGCATACTAGAAAATTCCCACAGACAGAATTCGCGGTTAAATGTTGTGCGAAAAAGTGATATATATATATTTCTTTCTAACGGCCGCGCCGCGCCGACCGAACCAGCAATTATATATATAGATACGTACCTCATCGCCTATAGGTATATATAATACGGAAGTAAAATATATAATATTTATATATACTCGCCTGTACATAGATCTAAGTCTGAATCGCATTATATATATAATATTATATATGTGACGGTCTAATGGTGTGGATATTTTTTTAGGAATGAGCGCGCACGCATATAATAATATGTAAATATAAAATTTTTTACCGGGTGACGAGTTTAACGTAAAACGCACCACTATCGTATAATATTATTTTCAAAAACTATTAACGGCGTATCTGAAATAATTTTAATCTTTAAGTCGTTAAAAAACAAACAATATTTTTTGTTATCGTTATTATTTTCGAAAACGATTAATGCTCGTTTGTATAATGGCAAAGTGCGTTTTCAATATTCCTGTTATATTATATTATTTTACTATTCTAAAGCAGAAAACTATAACGATATTGTCACGCAAAAGAGTGAAAAACTCGAGAAATGATGACAGATATCGTTTATTTCCAATGATAACGGCGGTGTCTTGCGCAACGACTTAAAATTAAGCAAAAAAAAAAACGTTTTAAAAATTGTTAGTGTTTTTGGAAATATTTTAGTGTTTCGCGTTAATCATCCGATCACCCCGTATATAATATATAAATATATTATATGGAGGTAGGTAGAGGATGAAGCTCTACCTAACACGCGAAACCCGTCATGTGCGCGCCGTAAGTAAGTTTTTTAACCTTTTTCTCGTGCGGGTTATCGTGAACCGAGGATGGACGGGTGGTGGGAATGTTATATGTACTTACATATTATTATTATGTGAATTTATCAAAAATATTACATCCCGCTGTCATCGTTCTATCTTATAAGAGCGTATTATTATTCGAGTCCGTGTGGAATACATACATATTATTATTGTGTATAATATAGAGGTTGATTCAACATATTTTATGTTACGGCCATCGAACTACACAATATTATTGATTCGAAACGGAGAAAAACGTGCGATACGAAATAGTTTTTTGATTTAGAAACGTCTGAAACGATTTGTACGTTTTATAATTTTTCACGATATTTATTAGGCGGGATTCGGGAGGTCGACTTTAGACGATACACGCTGCGTGCACAATGCCCCAACATTTTGGGCAATGTAAGAATGATCGTTATAATTATACTCCTGCAATAATCGTTCATATGCGTATTGACTGGGCATCGCAGGAGAGTGCCCGGGCAAAGTTTACACCCTGTCCGGATTCGTGTGGGCAAAGTGAATTAAATACTGCAGCTCACTGCGTGCACACTTATATCGAATGGCATAATTCATACGAGTAACACATTATATATTGTAACAACACCGAGATACCTATGTAATTTAAGAACAAAACATTATGCGTATATACTTGCATTTATATTATTATGTATAACGCGTGACATTGTATTATTATACTATAAATAAATTAAAATTATACTATAATTTAATAATAAATAATATCATTTTTATTCGTGCCAAACCACCTTTAGATAATATTGTAATGTGCTTTATTCAAATACAGTGTACTCTCGATTATCCGTGGAATATTATAGCTAGGGTGGCAGGACATCCACGGATAAACGAATTGCGCGGATAGTCCGCAAAATCAAATTTTATAATAAAAAATAAATTGGAATTTAAAATTTAAAATTATTATTACATATTATTACAAAAGATACACATGTATAATGCATAATGAAAAATCAATAAAAATTATAAATTATTCATGAGCAAAAACATCAGTCACAATATATAGTTGTTGCTTCTTCGTTTGAAAACTCTTCTTCTTAACTTGTGATTCAAGCGAATTGTATTTTACGTCGTTATCGAGTATAATCGGCTGCTATCACGAATTCACAACCAAATTAAACCTATAACGATTTATAATGGAAAGACACAATATATGTATATTTTTTTGTATACATATAATATATATAGGTATGTATAGACGATTCCGCGGAAGACAGCGGATAATCGAGAGTATACACTGTAGTATATATTAGCTATATAGGTACCTAACAATGATTTAACGGATAATATAAATTAAAAAAACTATTCATACCTACCTATAGGAGGTAGCTAATATTTGAGACGTATATTTTCAAGTTTTTTTATATTTATTTAAGTATACCCAATAAGATGTTGCAGTGTTTAATTTTCAATATTTTGTCTACAATGTCCAAATAAGCGGGCACTGTATAAAGAGTCCATTGGGCACTGTATAAAGTCCATTGGGCACTGTATAAAAGGGCATGGCCGTTTTCGACCAAAAACGTGCCCTTCCCTTTTCGGCCGATTCACTTTTCGACCAAAAAAAAAAGTTTAATATAATACACAATATTAATGTTATACAAATCGAAAATTATTAAAAACTATAATAATAACTTATATAATATAATGTTTTGTCGTAAATAGTGGTCGCCGAGTTTGATTGTGATGTGATAACAATAACAATTGGCAACTACCATAATATTATAAAGGTTGCTGTATATGTGGAATGTACATAAATATTATTAGATATTCATTTATACATTTTAGTATTTTATACAACTTATATATTTTTTCATGATATGTATAAGGTATAACATAAAGACTTATATGTAATTATTATCATTATTTATTTGTAACCTACTACTATATTTAAAAATAACTAACAAAAATTATTTTTTCTATATAAAGACTTATAATTATTATTCAATAATATTTTTTTGGTCGAAAAGTGTCTCGCCCGTATAAAATGCCTGGGCAATTTTTTTCTTACTTTGCCCACGAAAATCGGGCATTGTGATACACTGTGATCCGACTCGTTACTTGGCCCGCAACACGATATACATTTCCACGACGTTGCGTACTATATGTCTGTATATAATAATATATAATGAACTATAATGACATGATAAATGGTCTTCGAATTTCGTATCAGCTCTTCCCCTTTAGAACTCGGGTTAAATGTCGGGCACCTCTGCGTTGAAATATACATTGATTTTCCAAAAGCGTATAAATGTATAATGCATTTGATAACAATTATGATACATTGCGAGTACGTGACTCGTGAGCCGCGAACGTCACTCACTGTATAGGCATTAGTATGTGATTATATGTAATATTCAACAGAAAGCTCGAACGAAATTCATAATTTTAAGGAATTCGAACGATTTAAAGGTCGTTCAAACGAAATTCGTTTTTAAAAATTTATTTTGTACATTATCGTGTTATTATTCTTATTGAATTGCCATTGTATTTTGCCGTCATCACTGTCAACTGACTAGGTACCCACAAATATCGATACGCGCTTGAACAACATTAATATTAATGCAAAACTCTATGCTTGAGAGATATTTAAAGTTTTTAAAAAAATCAAATTAAACAATTAAAGTCAACCGCCCAAAATCCCCCTAAATTATTGTAAAAAATTATAAAACGTACAAATCATTTTAGATGTTTCGTAAAACTTTCGTATCATACAATTTTCTCTATTCGAACCGATAACGTGGCCGTAAAATGCGTTTTTAATCACTCTGCAGAGTAACATCATGTACATGTACTGTGTACGCTTACTCGGCGTCCCATATACAGATTTACGAAACAATAATAATATAAATATGACGAACGACCCGATAATACGGACGTGTTCATCTGAAGAAAAACTGAACGTAAACTACTTCTTTTTTTACTCGTCGAACGTGAAAAAAAATTCAATTTTCAAGTCAACTTTCTGAACACTGATGTATATCTATGTAGGTACAAAACGTTATTAATTATAATATGATGTAAAGTTTTTAATTATGATTTTTTTTTTCCGAAAAAAATACTCTAGCTCTACCTCGTGGTTTTGACGAGGTCGTTTCGGCCAGACATCTTGCAATCGACGTATACTAGGACATTATATAGGTACCAGTTATATATACATCACATTCTATATGGGTCGCCCATTTGTAAGAAATATTTCATATTTTTGTGTCGTGTGCGAGAGCGAACCAGACAAATGCGTATATAATATATTACCTACAACTATATAACAAGTAGCTATATATCGGAAGCATCCGCATTGGTCCCTAACTCCCTAACACTGGACCGAATTAATCACAGGGTATTGCGCGCACTAAAGTCGGGTCTCGGATTATTTTTACGAGTGCAGTTTTTCACATATTTTATAAGTCGTATTTACATTTTATATATTTTTTTAGGTCACATTATATTCAATGGATTTTTGGTCATCAACTCCCGAGCCCTTATATATAATAACAAATATACATATCATATGTATATAGTGAACTATAGGGGACGGCCTTATGTTTTTGGCCGCCCTACAATAAAAATAATTAACGCTGCCACTATTATTCAAAAGTTATTTTTTTCGGGGAGGAGGGTTGTATACAATTTATCCTTCCCTAAGTTAGTGTCGCGACTGTCGCACTGTCGCCCTAGGCAACTGCCCATTTTGTATGACTCTTGATAAGTGGAAGACTTCTCCACGCCCAAATTTAATCAACTCCTGGAATTTTTTTTTAACAGTTAAATGTATTTTATTTAACGATAGTTTGAACATGTCTTACCATCCTAGATACAAAAATATAAGTAAAAATAAAAACGCTCATATGATATTCCTACCCACCTATATTTTTATACTTCCGATATAATAATATGTGCGCTCGATAACCGGTATAACTTTTACCGGTACATATAAGGTGAATTTACGTAAATTTTACCGATGTTTTTTCCACTCGGTACATTTTTCACCTCTCATACGACCCAGCGACCATAGTTGTAATTGTTTTCGTATACACATACATCATAACATTATTTAGATAATATTTGGTTCACTGCAAGTACAACAGGTGGATGTTTAACATGATATAATTAATAATTATTATTTTAATCTACAGTGCTCGAATTAAGGGGGAGACGCGAGGGGACGGAGTCAATCTTCTTTTTAGAAAATATTCATGCTTACCCCTTATGTTTATATTCTAATCGATAAGACTTTTGAATGATCAGGTACGTACATTTTGTGTTACACTTTTGCACCCCCCCCCCTTCTAATTTTTTCCCAATTCAAGCAATGCTAATAATATACGGATTATAGCTGGTACCTATACTAAAAGATAATATATTGGAATAATACAATATACTAGCTAGTATCATAATATATTCAGTCTAGTAAAGAATACTTTTCAAAAAATATATTCAGAATACATTTTCAAATACTTGTAAAACTATTCGAATAGTTTAAAAATATTATTATTTTTTTTCCTTGCATACACTTAGGAGTTATGTGTATAGTTATTGCATCGGGATAATTGTTATGAATTTATGATGAACGGAATCGAGATATATTACGAGCGTTTTAAAAATAAAATTGTTTCCCGAATACTGATAAAAATAAAAACGCAATATTATCTACACTGGCAATATAACAATAACAAAAAAGTATCATCGTACATCGGATTTTTCGTGGTCATATATTAAGAGTAGGTATGCAATATGCATAGTATTTTATGTTTTACTAGCCATAAATTTCCATAAATATATGGTACGCTATAAACTGTTAAGTGTTTGGTATTCACACTTTATTATAATATTGTGTAGGTAAAAACTATAAAATTCACGTTAATTTCCGAAAATTTAATGACATTTTTTTGTTTTACGGTTTTTAAAATGCCCACATCACAACAACTACTATAATATACTACTTAGCAACGCTGCCTGGCACGTAGCCAGATATTTTTCCACGAGGGGGCCATCATTTTTTTGCTCTTTTCTGCTTTTTGTACCTCGTATTACCCCTCTGCTTATCACACGATATCTATAAAACAAAAATGTAACGATTTAGTATCTGTGTCTGTTAATTAGTTTTATATTTTTAATTTTTATAACATACTATTATAGAAAATTAGAAACTAACTATATAACTCTTTTATAATATTAGTAAATATAAAATGTAGGTAAATAAGATTTGGGTAGATGAAATTTATCTGAAATATGTATTTTTATCAATATTTTTCAAGTTTTTTGGATATTAAAAATAACTATTATTAAATAGGTATACTTGTCTTCATTATTGTTGTTGCTTGTGATAACTGCGCTGCGTGATTGCGTGAATAATGAAGATTCAAATACTATAGATTATAATATTGTATGTTTATTTTATTATACTGGTTGCTGATCACTATCACTGGTAATAATAATATATACCTACATGCAGTGCCTTGTCTGTAGTTGTGTTTATCAAAAAAAAATTGACGTTCGAGACCCGTACATATAGGTGTTCACGATATTTTAATTTGTAAGTGAGTATTATGAGTAGGTATGTGAATTAGTATATTAATGTTTAAAAAAGCTCATAACTAAATTGAAAATTAAAACATCGTAAAAAAACTACAATATATAATACCTATATAAAAATAATTTAACGGTTCATTGTTTACGGAAACTTGTTGCTGAGAATTAATTGCGGAATAGATTATAGATAATATGTTTTATTTATTAGGGGGGACGGGGGGCGCCATTATATGCTTCTTACAACTGACCTGCCATCATGAAACAAACGCGCCGACAGTCATAAAAGTATACTGCAATGCATTTATCTATAATATAACTACAGCTATGGAGGTAATATATATTATATTTTATTATTAATAAATGTAGACATAGGACTCAGCGGCGTTCCCAGGATTTTAGTAATGTGGGTAGCCCAGCTGACCAGAGGCCACCCGTGTAGGAATCCAACTATAAATCCAAAACCACAGCTCGCTTCGATCGCGACATTTTGATAAGACTACGGTAAGTTTACTTCGGTAAAAAAATGTTCGTCCGGTCAAAAAGCTTTCAAATGTATTACAAGATTCGTCATACTAGTTGTCATAACATAGAGTTAAAAAATATTAAAAATGCAAAGACACACTTTTTTTATAAGCATTTAAAGTTTAAATTTCAACCAAAATTCATCAAAACATCGAAACGCATTTGCAAATGGTTTTGTAATTAAATAAATGTATAAAACGTTCATTTTTTTTTTTTATATTTATCGTATGCATTAAATGTGCGCACATTTTATACTGCAATATCTTTGCACTTGAACTGCCGAACCCCAATAATAATAATTGTTGTAATGTATAACCGTATAATATAAGGTAATGACTAGGTATATATATCTACCGTACCTTTTTTCTAGTAATATAATAATATTATTATTAAACCGTCGTCATTCGGCGTACTACCTATATTATTATTTTTTATATCACTATTTAATGTACGATGCACTGCACGTGTTTCACACTTGATTACTGTGAATATAAAATGTGAAAAATGTTTTTAATATACGATAATTATATTGTTATTATTATTGTTTCGTCTACGAAACATATTATAATATCATAATGACTTATCGTGATGTGCATATAATATTATTATGATGTATCGTCGATGCGGCGTGTATTATATTGATCGTAATCTGTGGTATATTATTATTATTATTATTATTATTATTGCGACCGATAATGTTCATTTTTATATTCTTCCGTCATAATAGCTACCTATAGAGAAGGATTCGTATGAACTCGAAAGCTCAAAATGATAATATGATGAATCAAAAAACATTTTTGAATTATAGACTAAAATATGCTATTAAAAGAAATATTCTGTAAAAATATCCTTTTTTTTTGACAAAATTATGCTGTTATTTAAAACGTATATATGCTTGTATTTGTATTTTCCGACAATTTATTTCATTTGTTTTTATTTCTTATTTTCAAATCACGTACATAAAAATTAAACTCGTGTCGGAAGCAGTTTTGTTTTTTGAAAACATAATAATTATAGTAGTCGATCATCTAAAAAAAAAAAAAAGCAATACGCAGAAGAAATACAAAAAACAATTTGATAACAAACAAAGATATATTTTTTTAAAGAAAAAAAAACCGAAGCGTAAGACAAAAAACAAAATAATTCCATAAAATTGTCTTCAAAATATGTGCTTACATTTTATGCCATATTCTTGAGATATGTCATCATCAATAAAATATGCTTTTATATTCAATAAAAACTTTTTCCTGCGCATTCTCGCAGCTATATACACTATATATAATCGTCGACATATTTTCTTATTCGAGTCGAACTGCATAATATACTCCCGATAAAAAATATATATAAAAACTCGTACAAATCCACGGATTTTAAATATTCATAAAAATATTATACCGCGTACCTATACGGGTACAATTTATTGAAATATTATTGTGTTTGAAACAATGAAACAATGTGTTCACATTATTCTTATACCTAATACGTCATATTTCATTCATTTCAAATATCTTTTATCTGACCCGATTGACCGCGTCCTATACAACAAATCAATTTTATTAAGTTCCAACACGTCTTACTAATGGACACGCTCCTCCATTCTTATTATTATTCCATTTTCTTCCTGAAATTATTTATTAAACTCCCCTAATGATCATCGTCATGCGCGCATCGCTATAATGATAGGACCCCGCCTTTAATTATTCCTAAACAAATCCGTCGACTGGGTCTTTACCGTCTTTATTTACATTTATTGTACTTTCCTTTACTAATTATTATTATTATATTCATATTTTATTTATTATTAAGTTATATATAAATATATTTGACATTGTTTTGGGCCCCGGCCAGTATTTAAATAAAAAGTATAATAGATTTCCTATACATTCTCTATCAAACAATTCACTCGATGTTCCTGACCTCCTTTCACTGATACCGTTTAGAATCCCAAATCATTCCTCCAAAAATCAATCCAAATTCTATGTAAGAAAATAATACCGAAAATTACTGGAAATACTTCAATAATTCGCATTTATATCACCTACACAAACTGCACTCGTAATATTATTTTTTAGTAAGTAAAATAAATTATTATAAACAAGGCTCGTAAATTTGTATTTACTAATAATAATATGGTTTTTTTGTACAAAAATAAACGACTGAATAGCAGCAGGTATATTATGCATATTACGCAACCCGCTTGATCCTCCTAATGATGCACAAATGTGCACTTGAACAATGTGCAGCAAAAAAACTTTTAATCGTGCAACAAAAACACATAAATCCGAAGAAGAGCGGTGAAATTACTCTAATTAATTTTTTAAATTTATAAATCAAAACTTATAATCTTGTCATTATATTTTTGATTTCAAACACGAGTGAATAATCAATTTTTGTACTCGCATTCGTTTGTACAATCGTTTTTATTGGACTATTGCGTGTCGACAATATTGTATTTAATTTTTGATGCTTAATCGTATTTTACAATCGTCTGCGCGTATATTGATAACGTTATAAATGATAAATGGTATTTTTAAAGTTTTCGAACAAGTTTGTAATTAAACTGATATTTACCTGCATGAAAACTATTAGAAAATTTTAAAAAATTAAAATGCGCTCTATAAATTTAAAAAAAAATGCAAGACTGTGCCAATATATTGTTATGACAAATTTACTTCGAAATATTATAATATGCAATTATATTATGAGAATAGAATTTCGTACAGTCACCTTGAATATAATTTCCGTGTATATGTGTTACCTGTGACTTATCTAGCAAGATTAATAATGTGCGAATGAGCATGAGATCGCGAATTAATAACCTACTCATAGGCGGAAAATTTTAGAGGGGGGAGGCTAACATTTTTAACATCAATGTGAGTGGGATTACTTCATACTTCACTCGACTAAAAGGCTGTCTGTTTTTGAGGAGGGACTAAGTATACCCCTAAGCTCCACTTCCACCCCCCCCTCCGCGATTTCCGCCTATGAATCTATTTATTTGACGAATGATCAAATAGCCGGTAATGGTAGTACCTCAATATTATACTATTATTTAAAATTGTTTTTAAATTTAAAAAAAAATGATATTAACCTAAACCGCGCAAAATATTTATTTTAACAACCTATTACAAACTTAAAGTACTTTTAGGTATATAGCAGGAGAGACGAGTACTTAACAGTGCCGCAAAACTCGTAGGTTGCAGGCTGTGCACAACAAATGTTTTTTTTTCGTTTCCCAATAAATTTGATTTATTATTATTTTATAGTGAAAAAGTAAAAGACTGGTCCGTATTGACTTGAAATATTGTTTATCAAAACTTAAATTGATAAAAAAAAATACACAATATACTTCACAAGAAAGGTTAATAGTACCTAATATAATATCAATATTAAAATATATTGAAAGAGGTCGTATACACTGATGGAATATTTATTGAAAAGATTATTGCTGATTTCGCAAATGCTAAAGCTCGGAAGAAAAAAATGTTTTTAATACTTAAATATTATAAAATAATAACAATAATAATAATAATATTTTTTCTAGTGTTTCGTGAAAGCTAACTTTTTTATTTATATTTTAAATCATGTTTGTACGATCAATAATCGTATTAAATTTGAATATAAAATTGTACCTTTCTTTATAGTTATTATTCCACAAATTGTTTATCAATAAAATGTATAGAAGGTACCTACTCAATATAAAACTATGATCGACCTGTATATTGAGTTGTAACTCTAAACTCAGTATTGTTTCAACGAGGAAATTATATTTATATTATCGGTTCAGGGTTCTTTAAAATGCAATACATCCTGCACCTGTAAATATAGTATCTCGTCTGAGGGAATAGGTAAAAAATAATATCCATCGCTGTGTGAAGTCAGTCACCTGTCTCTTTTATCTATTGATAATTGCAGTATGATTGCTCAAGAATTAAGAGGGGGCCCATACACGCATTTGTTTACACTCAGGTGTTTGGCCCTCCTGTGCGAGGACACGTCGTATGTTATAATATATGCGCGTATACATATACGATGCGTCAACAAATATTTGACTTGAGGACAAATGTATATAATATATACAGGTACTTAAAAATATGTTAAGTACGATATGCGTTAACATCACGATGACTTGCATATGTATATACAGAGTGATTCACCGAGCATGCTCATTCCTCTTCCATTCTTATCAATAAGTTATGAAGTTATTTAAAATATTATTTCGACATTTTTTAAAAATGTTTACTTAAAAATATAATAATGCATACTTTAAAAGTTTCCCCACGAAAAATATTTTTAAAGTACCTACACAATACGAAACGATAACTAACATCGTTAATTATCATTTAAATAGGTATCTAATTTCGTTCAAATTTAAATTTAAAATTTCTATAAAAATCAACTATGTAAATATATTTTTCACGCTTATTATAGTTACGATATTATAAGTACTTACAAGAAACCTTGTTTTAAAATTTCAATCCTTAGATATAAAAATTAAACATTTCATACATTTTTGGGCTATTGCCACATACCCCTCACCCCCCCTCCCATAATCACAGCATGATTATAACCTATAATATGATGGAGGATCACCACTAATAATATGTCTTACTATAAGACTCGAAGCGACCGCACCGTCAGTTTTCGAATTAAAAAAAAAAACAATTTTTTGTTCGGTATTTTCGAATTCTATATAATACGGGTATATATAGGTAATAAAACATAGCATTATTATTTCAGGTGCTCACAAATAATTAAAGTGGCGCGCGGTTACGATTTGAAGGAAAAAAAACAAAACTCCGGTTTGACGGCGGTCGCTGCTCTTGTTGTGACGATGTTTAGATGTCGAATGTTGGCAAACACGTGGGACCCATCGATGATATGGTATGTACATAATAATTTATATATATATAAATATTATAAAATAGTAACGATGTACAACTTGTGTATACAACTAATGCGTGTATTGTTTGAATAACGCGCGTACGGTTTTTTGTGTACCTAAAAAAAATACTATATTATACGAAATAGTACTGACTCGATGTATCTAACCTTAATATTATAATAATATAATATACCGTAAACCATAAACCACCTGTGAAAATGTGCATCATGTGTCCCGCATATGATACCAGCAGCAGCTATCATCGTGCATTTAATATAATATTATGTATACAGTCGCTACTCGGTCGTGTGATACCGTCGTCGGTACCGCGAGGTGGTAGCAGCTGTTTTTAATATTAATGGTAATTTTAAACAAATATTTGTCGAGTTAATTCATTCCGTTGCAGTATTATAGGTACATATTATAGCTGCAGAGAGGGGCCTATATTATACCTATACGGCTATACACAATAGGTGATTAACGTAAAGCGCACTCATTACATCAAAAAGTATAGACTTTTTTTCAAACAATTTTTCCACGTGGTTTTAAGTATCGTTACAAAACAACATTTTTTTAAAGAAATTCTTTTTTTCTATTTTTTTATCCTTATAATTTTTTAAGTTTTTATTTTTTTGATAACGACAACATACAATTTAATTTCGCGTGTTTCAAAGCAGATTTTTTTTCTTAGTATTTCGATACGTGAAAATTAAATTTTAGACTAGTAGTATATGCGTTATAAGTATTTAAATTTTAAACTATAGATGAGCTGAGTGGAGTGGTTCCAACATTTTGCTGAGTAACCACGTATAGGTACCATTCCATTCCGCTCATCTATTACACTTTAAATCTTAAAACTCATAAAATACTTGTCCGAAATTTGATTTTTACGTATAGAAATAATAGGAAAAATATTTTGCTTTTAAATGTGAAATAAAAACTGTACATTGTCATTCAAAAAAGTAAAAAAGTTATAAAATTATAAGGATAAAAAAAATGAAAACATATTATTTCTTTCAAAAAACTTTGTTTTGTAACATATCTTGAATCCATATAAAAAAAACATTTTTGAAAAACGTCAATTTTTTCGATATAACAAGTTTTTTACATTAAAAGAATCACCATGTGTATATCACACTGTTATTAGTCCAAACATTCATTTTTTATTTTTAGCCATTATATTATTTAATCAATAAAAATAATTAAATATTTAAATGAAAAAATAATTAGGTCAAAGAGGTGATTTAAAATAAAATAATTTGGCACCAAAAGGGTTAATGTTTGTGATCGATACATTGACTATCAATCTTTATAATATTATTGAGTACCATTTGATAGAATCTGCATGACCGGACAAGTTTTTAAAACTCTTTGAGTTATGGCTCCGCTCAGAATTTAAAATGTCTACCTATAAAAAAAAAATGTTATTAAATATTAGACTGGCGGGTAGGTGGGTGGGTAGATTTTAGGTTCGTTTCGCCACTGCTTACTTGTATATATAGGTACCACCACCGACGCGTGTCATATTATAATAATATTATGTTATACTATACTCGTATCTTATGATTTGATTATTAACTAAACCAGAGATTCCCTGCAAACTGTGGGTCGTGGAAAGTTTTGAATTAAATTTTTTTTTTTTTTAATAAAAAATATTTAATATTAGATCAGTATAAAATATTATATGATAATAGGTATACAAAAAATAACATTTTTATAATATAATATGTATAAATACGAGCAATATTATTATAGTACAGTGTTTTCTGTGGTATTATAATATTATATTGTACATTTATTACTTAATGTAATATACAAGGTATGCTCTTCCTCATTTTTTTCATTTAATAATGAATTTATTCGAATTCTGTCTTTTGGAATTTTTAATTATAGGTACTTTAAGACCATATTTTCCAATTCTTGAGATTTTTGATACTACTATAATTAAAGGGCGTCTCTTGGCGATACAAACTTTTGTTTTTCAAATGAAAACCACCTCTCCTTTTTTTACTATAAATTATTTAGTGTTTTTATTTTTTGAAATTTTTTATGTAGTTTTTCAGTTATTAAAATGTTTATACTAGGAAATATGAAATATATATGTAATATCGGATCAAGTATTTACTATAAATTTAGTCCATTTTTATTAATTATAAATATTGATAGAAATAACTAAAATTTTAAAATGTTCATATCTCTCATATTATAATCTTTCAAACTCATTATAATATCATGGACCTATTATCCTTAGTACACAAAGTTAAATAACTCAAAAACTATTCGTTCGAATTTTGATTTTAATACGTCAACGTTTTCAGAAAAAATGATCAATTTAATAAAATTTGGAAACATGGCTTTTAGATATACTTAAAACTTCCAGACTTTTAAAGTATATAATTATATTTTATACACTCAATGACATTTTCGAATGTAATATTTTCGGCAAAAATTAATTCAACCTAACCTACTGTATTATTAATAGTACCTAAACTGAATTACTTTAATAGGAATAATACCATAAAATATACTTAGTAATGACAGAACGTCGAATTCAAATTTAACACATCTATTTCAGTAAACCCACTCGACACCCACTTTACAGCATAGTGGTACCCATTTTTTTTTTTTTACAGCATTAATTATGTGATATAAGCTATATAACAATATATACTCACGACGACCAATACGTATAATATTTTGTCAATAATAATTATTATTGCCGACGGTGGTGTATATTATAAAAAACTGGAAGAAAACGTCGTTCGTTGAATTTATTATTACGATTTTTTTTTTGTATTAGCGTTTTTTTCAGAACCGTAATCGACTGACTGAATATTATATCGTACACGACAATACGCGTCATTAATCATCGTAATATTATATATACCGTTCGTTCGTCGATTTGAACGTATTATAACGAGCGCTAAAGTATAAAACAAATTATTCATAAAAATAAATATATTTATACAGGGTGATTCGACATATTTTATGTCACTGCCATTTTATCAAATGAAAATATTTTTCAAAATACAGAAAAATGTATAATATCAAAGTCTTTTGATTTAGAAACAAAAGATTCGATACAATGATTCGTACATCTTACGATTGTTTACAATATATTTATAGAAGGGTTTTTTTGGGCAGTCGACTAGTAAAGTAAAGTAACATCTTAATAGTTTACTTTTAGTAAAGTAAAAAACTTTATTTAATACCTATCTCTCGAGCATAGAGATTTGTATTAATTAATGTCGTTCAAGCACTAAAATGTTTAGTAAAAATATGTTTTCATATTATTATGTTTAAAAAAAAGTATAGGCTCTTATTCGAGTTTCTATGGTTGACCCCCTAAAACCCCCCTAATATATTGTAAAAAATTATAAAATGTAGAAATCATTTTAGATCTTTTTAAATCCAAAAAATTTCATATCATATGTTTTTCTGTTTGCGCCCGGCTTACCTTTTTCCATTCAAAAAAGACAACACGATTGCACTCGATCAATTAGCACATCTCACCCATCTTACCTTTTTTACCTGCATAAAATGCAACACAATTGCCCTCCAATATATTATATATATAAATATTTCCCGTATATGTATATGCTATATATATTTATATACTCTAACAATTTTCTAGTACACTGTTGGTTGTTGACTTGTTTTGATCCGTGTTTAAACTGACTGTTTCGTAAAGTGTGCCGTTGTGAAAATAACAAGTGTAAAATATGGATCTATCGATATCAAAAAAGTTCGAAACTGAAAAAGGTAAACCATGTATATTAGTAAATGATTATAAATATAGGGAATTTTGTGCCACAAAATTGTAATTTATATTATTATTATTATTAGTATTAAAAAAAAGTAACTAGGAATTTTTAACCAGGTCTACAATTAGAAATTATTTCTTATTATTATTATATAAAAAAAAATGTAATTCGAAATATTTAACCAAGCCAAAAATTTAACTTTGTTGACAGTCCTAACCCTGTAAAATTGGGAAGGAAAATTATTTTTAAATAGTGTACTAGAAAATTGTTAGAGTATATATATATAACATAATATACATATACGGGAAATATTTATATATATAATATATTGGCGTGCAATCGTGTTGCATTTTATGCAGGTAAAAAAGGTGAGATAGGTGCGATAGTGCTAATTGATCGAGCGCAATCGTGTTGTCTTTTTTGAATGGAAAAAGGTAAGCCGGGCGCAATCGTGTTACACCCATAATATCGTAATATTATAAATTTAGGCTTAGTGACGACTTCTAGCATTTGCATATTTTTCTAAATTATGGGAAAAGTAGAAGAATCAAATATAAATCCCCCTCGTGTTACTATAATAATGATTTTTTTTTCAAATTATATTTAACCACACATTTGTTATTTATTTTTTTGTGCATATTTTAATGCTTATTCGGTAATTTTTTGATGCATATTTCATAGAATATTTGGTCATTTTTCGGTGCTTATTTGCATTATTTTTAAGAGCTACAAGTCCCTAAGCCTAAATTGTATAATATTTTATTATATTGGTAGACTCCTCTAATCAGCATAATATTATAATATATGAAAAAAACAATACTCATCCCTCTATGACTATATCATTTTATAATTTATATTTATTTATTGTTTTTTGGTCTTACGTGACGCGCGCTGTATAATAATATAAAATTGTTTTCTCAGATTTCCTTCTTTTTGTCGTCAGGCAGGATAAGACATTCTGGTTACGAAGAAATTCTAATTTCTTCGAATATATAATACCAGCCGTGTCCACAGTAAAACAAACTAACAAACTAGACAATTTTTAACCATAACATATTTTTGTTGAAGTTATGTTATAAATAATTTGATTATACATAATATACAAAATTGTTGGAAAATATTATTGTTAAAACGAATTCTATTCAAACAAAAACATTTACTCATGAGTCATAATGAAGTATAATTTGTTGATATCGATTTTTTTAAAGAATAATTTAGAAATATTCTCAATTCATAAATATTATAAATGTTATTTTACAATAAACTTTTCTTTTTGTAAAAAATAAATACATTTGTATAATATTATATTATAGTTACATTAGTTAAAATTACTAATAATTAGGTTTGGAAAAATGTATAAATATTTTAATCTATTTCAGGTTACCTATATGAATATGAATATGAATTAATTAAATTATTGTATTTTTACTATCATTAATGTTGTAACTGAATATTCATATTTTTTCTCTTGTAACAACTGTAAAAATAACTATATTCGGAATTAAAATATTTATTCCTAAAATATATAAATAAATATTATACAGAGTGAATCTTTTAGAGACAAACACGCATTACGCCAAAACTTATTAACGTTTGTGAATTTTTACAAAATTATTATTTTTCGCAGATTATTACCATACCCACTTTATTTGATAAATTGGTTTGATTGTATATTTTTTTCTGAGTGAGGGGGGTCAAAAACTCAAAACTAATTAAATCATGCGGTGCATTGAGTAGTTAAATCTAAATAAACACTTAAATAGGTAATGCCTGTATACTTATCAAATCGATTTAAAAAGGTTACATGTTTTCTAATTTTTAATAACATTTCAAATCGTGCGTATAAAATTTGCACATTGTAAAATGACGTTATAATATCATTATAAATTATAATAATTATACCAACATTGGTCGTGTATATAATATTTTTTTCATAAATCATGTAGTAAATTAATATAGTCTGCAATAATAATAACTGTTTGATTATATTCATTATAATCGTAGATCAATCACACAGAATAATTAGGTATAGCTGGTGTAGGTTTATAGTTTTATACACACAAGTCATAACTATAAACTTATAGACGCCTATTTATTATTATATTATATCTTTATACATGTATAGGTATGCATTTTATGATATAGCCCATGTGTGACATAAATAATAACTGTAAGGCTCGAAAGTTGTTGCATTTGCATGTTTTTTTAAGGCTTTAAGATGTATTACTAATAGTGAGCTTGAAATTAATTTTCTAGTCAAATCTTTAATTTGATTTTAAAACACCACTTAAAATAGTTTAAACCTTTGATTATAAAAACGAATATATTTCATATTATATTTCAATACATATTTTATTGTCTTATTATTTTCTTTATAATTTCTATAGTAAGTTCTTTTCTCGTTCTTATAGACAATATAATTATATTTGTATGATGTCAATAATATTAGAAAAAAACAGAGTAAAAAACACTTGGGCCAATAAAATGGAAATTGAACTCGAGCAAACAACATTTGTTTTTTCTTTACTCGATGAGTAAACAATATTGTTCCCCTCGCGCTGTGTAAATGGCATGTTAAAAATGTAATTGTTATCACGAGTTTCTGAGCAATATTTATTGGTACTTATAAATTATAAAATTGTATGGAAAACAATTTTTTTTTTAGTTATTTCCTGATTACGTTATAAAAATAATTTCACTAAAGATTACAACAATTATTAAATGATATACTGAAGCTATACAATAAAAGTATTCAAATTTAGAATATTCTGATATAATTATAATATTATGATAACAGATTTCACTACAAATGTATTTATTCTTATTATTTTTTTATCGTTTTCGTAGATGTAAACGTGAAAACTATTATGTTTATGCTAAGAATAATAATTTTATTATTTGTAAATGATATTATACAATAAATTCAAATGTTTAATTTCCAATAATAAGACCATACAGCACTAATAAATAATATTCAAACCGTACAGATATGCCAACGATATAAAAAAATACATATATTGACATTCGTGCACCAAATTACTCATTTACTCACATCTATGCGGTATATAAAAATGTGCATATAAAATGGTTATATTTTGGTTTTAAGCCCTGATTATAATATATTATAAGGGTATGATATCCTCAATGACTAAAATCCTACAACGGTTACATACAACTTTTTTAAATATTATTTAAGGTCTGCAGTTATTTCGAAAATCGCAGTCTTATATGAAACGACTGGCAGTAAGATAAGACCTGTACGGGAATAATATAACAATGAATTGATCTGCGCGGAATTATATCTGCGAATGAGGTCATCTGATGAATTGTTTAAAGCTGTCACAACTTCACTTTATATAGGACACTGAACAGTGAACACTCTACTCGTGAAAGAGGGTAAGATATGAAATAAAATACTTGTTTTCATTAAAAAAAGGTTGTTACATTTTTTTAAATTAATGATATTTAGAATTTGTTTTTTTACAAGCCACGTTATGTAAATATAATTATATGTAAGGTAAGAACTATTATGAATCATTTCATAAAATGTAATCCTAAAAGACTTTTTCAATCGTGAATCCTATAGTTATTTATTTTAACTATTTTATTGCTATCGTGTAAGTATAAAAATAAAAAAATAATAATTTGTTGTTATACTTATTTATGTATGATAAAATATACAAACTATGATATGAAAAGTGTACACGCAGTGAATTATGTTTTTGAACCATATTGTTAATAAATAGCATTCAAAATACTCCACAAATTGCTGTTGAGGCATTAGAACACTGTAGCAATGAATTTTTCGTCGACATCAAAATACTTCTGCAAATTTTCTCTCTAAATTAGTTTCTAAACTTATTTCTTAAAAATATTTAACATAATATATTATTTCAGAGAATGTTTGTGGAAAAAAATATGAAGTTTAAAACACTGCAGCTGTTTATTAAATTAAGAAATAATAATTATGGACCTTATTATTTTTACCTCAAAATATCGAGTCTAGAAGTTATTTATTGGATTTTAAATTTGATCGGCCTTTGTCGTCTCAGATTGTCAGCGCGAATGTGGCCGACGACGACTGGACGACGTCGACGAAGGGGTCACGGTCGTTGTACTCGATGATCTCATCGTCGTCCTCGTGTCCGTCATCTTGGTCTTGGTCTTGGAACTCTTGGCCGGTTCGACCTCGTCGTCGTCGTCGTCCTCAGTCCGTTCTGCGGAAGGAGTTCCGACGACCGTTTGTTCTTCCGGAGGAGTCGTCGTCTGCACCTGCACCGGACCGTCGTCGTCGTCAAACGACCCGGCTGGCGGCGCATATTCTGTTAGACTATAACAAAAAAATTTACGTGGACACGCAGTCTGAATACTCGACCAAAACATCGGTCCGACAACTGTCTCTCTCTATGATCTACACCTGCAGGTGATCCGTTTAAATAGTTTCTACACTCTCGGTACCTATTTCGAAAAGTTTTAACCTTTTAAAAATATTTCTTTCGATGTCATTTTAAAACGACTTTTCTTCAATTTTATTTTTTTAATCGTTCTAATTTTAAGGTATTTACTTTTTTTGGATGACACCATACGCATTTTTGATTTCATATTACCAAGCAGAATATTATTCTGAGAATTTCAATCTATAAAACGATCAAATTTTAGATCAGTAGTTCGATTCCCGGTGTATGTTTTCCAAATTAATTTTTTCCCGAAAGTCCATAAACCCGAAACCTTGTAGCCGATGATTATTGTTCCAGGAATAAAATTTTTTTTTTTGAAATTTCGTCAACGCAGCTATTGCAATGAGCTATTATTATATTACTCCGTTTTTTGATACATATACCAGGAATTAGAATTTCTGAGGGCGATCGCGCACAGAGTATTGTTTTGTAAAATGTAATTGAATACCTACCTAATAAATATTTTTATATATTTTTAACAATAATTGTCGGGATACTATAATCATTGTCCACCCACATGGGTTATATTTATATGTATTCAAATACATAGATTTAAAAATATTAAATTACTGTCCCGAGAACAGTTAATAAAATAAAAAATGTATAGTGTACAAAAACTTGAAAAATCATATCGAGAAAAACTAATAAAAAATATTTTTAAAAAAGTTGAAACATTTCGAGATAATGAGTGTAGACACTTGAATGGATCACCCCCTTTATATACATACCCACCAACCTCTTTATAACAGACCCTCCCTATAAGACGGAAATCTCCTTACAACGGAAAATAACAACAGTCTCGTGTAACTGCCATATCCTGTATATTTTAGTCTCCTTACGACTGAAACTTATTTATCACGGAAAAATCAGTTGGTACCGAGCGATGAAGTAATAAGGAGATTTTATTTTGTACAGAACGATTCAGCTAGCATTCTCACACAACATTTTTCCTTTGATAATTCTTCGACATTACGAAGACTTATATTAAAATTGTAATTATTGGAATTTTAGGTATGAATGAACGAATTTTTAATTATTTAGATTCTTATAGCATTAAGAAAATATATCCTGCAGCAAGATCAACTTCATTTTTTCAAATGAGAACCAACCTTTTTTATTGTAGATAATTATTCTTGTGAATGTTTTTTTGAAATGTTGATGTATCCAAGGCGTGAAGCACCTAAGTGTTTCTTTTTTGATTTGACATCCAACTGCGCAGTTTTATTATGACAACAAAATGTAAAACTTTCAAATCCCTACTAATAATATTTATGAAATCACATGTATAGAAAAAAAAGTGAAAAAAAATAATATTGGTCACCCATCCATTTACGCAGCATAAAACCGCTGGCTGAGCCGAAAGAAACTTGAGAGAATCCCACGACCGCCAGAGGTTGTCCGTTAGGTGATAGCAATTGAACAAAATATGTTATTTAACTTTATACGTTTATCATTATTACCTACCAAAATAATTCAAATACTCTTGATTATTATTACACTAACAAGGATGATGTTAACACTTTTTAAACTTGATTATAAACATAAGAAATTTTCGGATTTTTACATTTTTTTTTCTTTAATGAGAAAATGTTGATTGTGTCAATAAGCTTGACAATTTAATACAAGGTTCCTCATATTTTGTTATAATAGCAGTTTAAAAATATTTAAAATACGTAAGCACAATTTTTTTAGTTAGCATTTTAAGTTCAAATTTTGACCAAAATTCACCAAATTATCGAATAATGCAAATTATTTTATAGTTAACAATTTATAAAATTTCAATTTTAGATTCTGAGCGGATTTTGAACTTACTTTATTATTAATAGTAAAATGAATTACTGTAACAGCAACATGATCGTATTAATATGTGACACCAACATTCAAGTATCCGTGAACATCCAAACCGAAATTTGAAAGGTTATATAGTTATTGGGTTGATAGCTTTGTGTTCTAAGGATAATAGGACCATAACAATTGGTATGAAACTATGGAAGATTAGAGGGCTATAATAGCCTTCAGTGGTTTTATAATAATTATTTTATTAGTATATTATATAAACATGTATCTATCAATATTTCATATTTTATACAAATATTCGAGTTTAATAACCTGTGAGTACTATATTAAAATATTATATTACATGTGTTTTTCGTTTTATAAAATAATTTTTAAGGACTTATCCTTAGTGAATACATTTTAATAACTTAGGAACTACTCGTTAAATATTTTATTAAAATACATCAACATTCAAAAAAAAAAATCATCTGCTTAATAATGTACAGTAAAAAGGTTGGTTCTCGTTTGAAAAAATGAGTTTGTATTGCAACTGGTACCTACTTAAATTATGCAAAATAGTATTTCAAAATATGGCCCTTAATTGAACTACTTAAAAATTCAAAAAATCAGGATTCAAATAATCTGATTACTACCAAGGGGAAAATGTCGAGCATCGTGCTTGGTGAATCAAGCGTAGTATAATTAAATAAACTACCTATCGTAATATTATATAATGGGACATAATAAATTACGTAGTACGGCGTAAAGTATAGGCAATATAGGTACATCACTGTGTCGAAGGTTGTTTTATGTAATAATATTATTATTGTATATTCGACGTAGACAGCTCAAGGAGCACCTCTTTAGGGTTAGGTCCATGTATAGTCTGGCGGGTTATTGTTTCCTTTAATTATTCATGAAATTTGATTTGATCAATGAATTATTTAAAGGTATACAAACAATAACAAAATAATATTATATTCTGTTAATTAATAAAATATGTAAGCCGCACGTAAAATGTATACCACATAATTTCTAATTTTATTAACGATAATAATTTATATTTATCGTTTGTTGCTTTATTAAGATTTTTATACTTTATAAATACCTACTTAATTGCAACAGTTATCTATTTTTCTTATAATGTAAAATTTCGCTGCAACACGATAGCACACTTTTTTCTTGTTTGACTCTACTAATTACAACACCATTTTTTTTTTGTTTTAAATTCTAAAAAAAAGTATTGTCTATTGACTTTAATGTCATTAATTATGAATTATAGTATAGAACAAAAGTTAAACAATTTTTAACCAAGCTGGTGATGATAATTTGTTGAAAGTCCTAAGCCTGTAATAATTGGGAAGGACAATTATTGTGAATTAATATTTAGGTACCTATTGAATCCGTGTATATGAAAATTATAGAAAATGTATATTGAACATATTATTTTATGTTATACATAGATATGTGATATAAATATATAATACACGCACATATCATATTTGGTGCGCTGCAATCGTGATGTAATAATTACGGGTTGACAAAGGCAAAAGTTCTCAATCTCAAACCAAATTTATTCGAACCTTAAGTGCTTATTTAAAAGTTTGGTTCGTGGTAAGTACAAAATATGAAAAATATTGTTATTCGAAAGTATGTGCGGTCGCATATCATCGGGTAGGTACATATAGTCTTTACTCACTCGAAATCGTCAGGGTTGTATTTGATTTCGTCTCTCGCGGAACTGCCATCGTTGGAATCTATGGTCATCGTCTCATCGCGTTGTGCAGAACGACCGGTTGACCCAATACACAATAATACGAACAATACGTAAAACGTGAAAATCTGAAGAAAAAAACAAAGCAAAATGTATTCATGGTAACCCCGCTCTGCTATGCACGTATTATAGATGTCCAGCGTGAATCTCGCTGTCACTGAAGCGCGGGTAAGTCACGAGGGCTAGGCGAATTGAGTTTGAAACATGTTTTTGTGGTAATATTGTAATAACTGCAGAGTCCCGGGTTCAAAAAGGTTTATTGAGTCCCCGGTTTGAAAATAGGTTTATGGAGTTTCCCAAAAAAACTACACGTTTTCCTTCTCGCGTTTACAGGCTTATATAGGACTGCCCGTGTTGTTAACTGGAGTGATTAAAATTGAGCTTTTTTTGTTTTTTAATAACTATTTTAACTTACAATGTCGTAAAGAAACCACAGTATATAATATATAATGTACAAATTCTAGTCAAATTTTAATTTTTGTTTAATTTTTATTGTGTAGATACAAGGTAAAAATCTATTTGATATTATTTTTTCGAAAAATTAAATTATATAATCACTTGGGACTCAATTTACCTAGCCCAAATATTCACCCAAATATTTGGGACACAGTTTACCACTCCCGAAGTCACGACTGTATAATATTGTACTAGATGTTAAATTAAAATGCAATAATAAATAATTTCATACGAAAAACGGTTCCCAGAGAAGACAGTCGACCCAGCCTTGGACATTTTATATTTAATTATTTATAAAAATTAAACGCCGCAGTACGGCAACAAACAAAAGGTTGTAAATACAAGGTAATTACAATACTAAAAAAGATAACAATAGAGAAAGAAAAAAATATATATAATATGTATAAGTATTATGTATATAACTGTTAAGATATAGGTACAATTAAATCGGGTAAATGGTGTTGAGTTGGAGAAGAGAGAGAAAAGATTCTTTGCAGCTTAAAAATTAAAAAGTCAGAGACACTAATTATAATCCGTTGTAATGGACGATATTGTATCCGTATAAGAATAAGAGGTGCTGTGATGAGTAAGTATATGTATAAGACAAAGAGGGGTTTCGGACAGTGTAAGAAGGAACTTTAAAATGTATATTATTAGAGAGACGAAGCTCATCAGAAGCGATCTGATAATATTTTTTGGTCAGCTATAGCAGACCTATAATAGTCGTCGTTCAGTTCAATTTGCAAGCCTTTAAAAATAATGGGGAAAAGTAGGTAATCGCGCTCTGCTGTACTGCAGTAATTTAGGTGTCGATTGTACCTCGCCATTGAGAGTAAGTCACTGTTAAGTATTAAATTCAATTAATTTAATGATATAAAACCATCACATGCGAAAAACGATTCTGAGTGAACAGTGAAGACGGTCAGCCTATATATTATTATTTATTATCCTAAGTACATTCTATATGATGTGCTTATATTGCTAGCTATTAAAGTAATTTATTTTACGATCGTAGCAATACGGTTGGTTAAATTAATTGAATGTCACCGAGCGTGTATAAAAAGAAATAATGTATATGTCAAAAATGTCAAGTACCCACGAATAATGTTTTTAAACTACAGCAAGATAATTATAAGATCTTAATTATATTTTACGTTTAAATACCTATCTAATTTAGTCCAAATTTTAATTTTAAATATCTATAAAAAAAATTGTGTTTGTATGTTTTTTAGATACACAAGAGTATGAACATATATTTTTTATCAGGCCTTATGCGAACTTTATAGTAACGTTATGATGATTTCATTATATACCTATCATCTATGACAAAAAACCGATTGAAATTTGTAAACGTATTTGAAACGGAAAACGATAAACTAAAATAATTAAATACCTCAAAACAAAACTGCATAACGATGAGGTAACAATATATATAATATATATAATTAAACGATACGTCATAACGCGTAGTAAAACGTAATTTATAGAATATCGTTAAACAAAAAAATATCGAAAAACAAAGTAATTTAAAATCTATTCACTTAAAAGTTATAATATTGGTTTTGTATAGAAATATTTATTCCACGTGATTTAGCAATCAATCTTAGTGATCGATCCAAGAATTTATTATACTCCGTATCTGGCTCATATTATATCCCTGCATTAGATATTATTTTTTTAACGATAAAACGGTGCAAAATGCAAAAGTTGCGTATAACGTATTTTACTTCTAAATAAAAACGATAAACGCAAAAAATGTATACCGTTTGGATTGTAAATGACGTAAACCGAAATTTTGATTTCAAATGCAAGCCCTGATTTTCATACATTTTTAACTATATAATAAAATGCAAACTGCTATTGTGATTTTGCCAAATTTTGTGAACATTTAAACAAAAGTTGTGATCACAGGATAACAGACTGCTATGATATGAATTTTTAATGTTTTCGAATAGCTATAACATAAAAACTCGTGATGGGGAATTTCGTTTCATAAGGTCAGAATTTAAAATCGAGAGTTATAAATTATAATAATATGAACGATACAATATTAATTATTAGTACTTACATCGAACGTTTTGCGTAAAAAAAAATAATCCTATTAATAACAAAATAATAATAATAATATATCTCACTTCGAATTCGGTCGTTTTCATTTTCGACGTAACGCCCTGCAGGGTTTAAGAATTTTTACCGAATTATATATTATATTAAAATATTAAATAAAATACGTATAGCGCACTTCTTTACGAACACGTGTACACTCGATAATTATTAGTACCTACCTACTCGAAAAGTGATAGTAATATTATATTGTAATACCTACCTGGCTACCTATATTAGGCTATAATAATGTTTAAATATTATTTAGCCGATAATATACGATTATGGACATAATATTTCGGACAAGTTGACAAAAACAACACGAAAATATGAGACATTGCGCGTTTGACATCTTTGGACGGTTTAAAGGTCCAATAATAGTCATTGGACGATTACTATTTTATTAGGTACTTATCGTATTATTAAAATAATTATTATATAATAGAATAATAACGAGCGTCATAATTACGACGGAGTCCAATCATCCCGGTGAACTGTGCCTACTCATTTTGATTGTTTGTAGGTAATCAATAACCTAACAGTCCTAACATACATGAACCAAGATCACCTGGATGGCTTATTAACCATCGAGCAAGAATTGGCTAGAAGTATAAACTTTGATGGTGTTATTGAGTTAAATATTTTGTTATTTAACACGATAAGTAGGTAATATGAGCTGCTTCTAATCTGAATGATTTTAAAAAAATGTTTGTTATATTTAGCATAATATGTATAGGTATCCTAATTAAATAATTATATACTTGCAAGTGAAAAGACCAGTTTTTTTTCAAAGGACCCTCCTTTTTAAAATTTGAAAAAATAATCTATCTGCGATCCGCCCATGCATCACATAATCACACTTGGATCTTTTTTAAAATTATGTAAATATGTATTTTTACACGATGGAGGTTTCCTTACACAAAATATTAAAATGTGAATAGTTTAAGACATTTTTTAATGATAACATTGATGATTTTTAAAAATGTATACAATTCCCAGTATGTATATATTGCTCGAATAATGCCTATATAATTACATAGTTTCTACCTACTATATTAGTAGATATAACTATGAATCATAATCACAAAATATATAATTTAATTTATTCTTATACAAAATATAAGTTCAATTTTTATATATTTTCCAGCAATTATTTATGAATACATTATAAACAAAAATTGTAAATTCTTACTTGTAGATCGTCTGAAAAATGCAGTGCAGTCCGTACATTAAAGTGTTGGTTTCCTTTTTATACATAAAACATAATATATAAATATTTTTTAAATCAAATGATATAGGTAATATAATGGGATAGTTGGGAAACGAGGTAAGAAGGATTACCCCTACAATTTAGCACAAATTAAATATAGGTAAATATACTTAGGTTTTATTTTCGCATTTTAAAATATTTTTTTCTGAAGTTTGGCGTAAAAGGAGAGAAGTGTTAAAACACTCGACAAGTCTTGTCACAATCGTCCTCATAATAATCACCGCCGCCGCCGTTATTTGAACGATCTATTAGCCGGGGAAAAGTTTTTCGAAACAGTTCCACACGCTTATTATGCTGTGGCCGCGCAGCTCTTTATAAATTACCACTTGTTGTAGCCCGTATAAGTACCCTTATGGCTATATATAATATACTACTGTGTATACTACCTCGGAAGACGAATTTGATTGTAAGTTTTTTTTAAATACAAAATTAGAATATGGAAACAAATTATATTTATTTTGGAGATTTGGATTTTAATTTTTAAGAAATGAGAAAAACATTGTTATAATTGTTATTTTCATTATTTTTATCTCCAAGTCATCCGTCATCGTATTCGCTTTTAAGCTATAAATTATCAATATTTAAGCTTTAAATGATGAGTAATGACTAATGAGTACCTATTGAGTAGAGTGTGGTACATGCTCCATACTCAAATACGCATACTCATATAATTTTTTCACTGTCCAGTACCTATACCTATATTATATTATAATGAACAAGACAAAAATACAAAACCGAAAAAATAAAAAGATTAAGTGTCGCGGAGACTTCTTTTTACATCATGTCTGTCCATGACTATAATATATGAATGACATAACAATACTATAATATACTCATCACGACATATTCTTATTGTAAATACAAAATACTGTAATAGTTCAAATAAAACAAACCAAAAATAACGTACTAGGCTGTATGCACTATGATGTTATGCACCAGATAATTACATATAAAATGGTAGGTAGGCCAATGCCATATTGAACACAATGACAACTTGTCACACTAATTGCACGTCCATGGACTGCAATCGTTGCGCGCCAATAGGTACACGTGACGTAGATTTTAGATATATATACACAGTGATTCGTCCGTCACGTTCACCCCATTTTTTTTCCGTTTAGTTCATTCACAAATTCTGATTTTTGGAATTTTTTAGTGCACGTAGGTTACTTACCTATACTCAAAGACCATATTATATTGTTATTATTTTATATTATATTTAAATAATACCTACTCAAAACTATGCAACTATAGATGAGTACAAATTTAAGTACTAATGATGTTCTATTTTAATATGTGGCAGTGGCACGGGCGATACACATTGCACAAGCTTCACTTTTCAAAAATGGGAATCGCCCTCTTTTATTGCAAATCGTCGAATAGTTGATTATTTTGAACATTTTGACGCACCTACAATCTACATAGAAATTTGAAAGAGTAGTTTCTGAGCTGTTACACCTATGTACAAAACATAATAGTCCTAAATAATAGTAATGGTTTTACACACTTTAGTTTATAAAATTAATTTAATACTCTGGAAGTCTGCCGTCTGGAGTTCTGGACTATATAATAGTAAGTACCTATCCGACATAAAAATTAGGATACACAGTGCGTTTAATAACTCAGAAACTAGATAATTACCTCCTAGTTGTTAGAAATTCGATTAAGATGCATCAACATTTTCAAAAAAAAAAATCACTATAATTTATTAACAGTAAAAAATGGTGGTTCTCGTATGAAACAAAGGACGAGTTTGAATCGAAACGCCAGACAATCCTAATAGTACCTAAACGTATACCTAGTAATGACCTATGCGCTATGCCTAATGTTGTAATTTACAAAGTATTATTTTTTCTAATTAATTATCGACCTATTTAGTTTAAAAAATTGAAACATATCTATTGATTAAAACAAATTAAGTATTATTACATTTGTCGGTTATTTCTGTTAAAACTCAGTGTTTGGCGAGTTCCTTATAAAAAGGAATTCGTTCCGTTCCTCATTCTTTTTAATAAAAAAGGAATTTGTTCCGTTCCTTGTTCCTTAAAACAAAATAAGGAACTCGTTCCTTTGTCGTTCCTTTTTCAAATGAACTAGTTCCTTTTTAGTTCCAAATAAAATAAAAATTCTTATTTAATTATACATTTTTTTCATTCATAGACATACTTCGGTACTTTATTTTTTAATTATACTTATACTAATTAAACAAACCTACAAGTACATTTTATAATTTACTATTTAGTTTAAAAAAAAAAATACTGATACAAAATATATAATATTAAAATATTAAATAAAATATATACTGTAGTTTTTTTTTATTCATCTTTATTTTTTTAAACAATATAAATTAATTAACGTTTATGTTTAATTTTGAGCGATTAATCGCGACGTTCGGATCGCCTAGTGTGTTATCCACTTAGAGTTTATTTTAAGTAATTAATATTATTTATATATCTGTGTAAATTGGAACTCGAAAGGAACGAACAATAATTCGTTATTTTTCCTTGAACATAAGAACTCGTTCCGTTCCTCGTTCTTTTTTAATAAAAAGGAACTCGTTCAACTTGCCGTTCCTTAAAAAAGGAACTCGTTCCTTCCAAACACTGTTCAAACTTTATAGTGATGTTTGTCACTAATTTAAAAAAAACTATATTTTTAAAATATTCGATAAGAATTTATTCATGGGAACCCACTGGCCACTAATAAGTTGGTAATATCTATCGAATAGTTATATTTTTTGAATTCAGAAGTACAAGTATTCTGCATCGAAAATGTAGGTTGTTAATTATTTAAACATGTTAAGGTTTAATTTTAAAATTATCTAATAGCAAGCTTTGGAAGTTTGTTGAAAATTAAAATATTAAAATTTAACATCGCTATAGATACACTGTAGGAACGCATGGCTAAATACGCAAACGCCAAACACCTATACAACAGTAGTGCCCATTAAAATAATGGTGAAGTGGTCTGTATTAAGTGCAATTTAGTGCGACACGCCGAAACTGCAACTGCGCAATATATTTGTTTTGTTGTATAGGTACAGTACATTACATATATTATACATAGCCGACGTCACTTTACATTTATTATGTGCGTAGGTACTTAAAAACCGTGTAGGTAGGCGGAAGCGGAAAAGCACGCATCAAACACATTTTTTACAATTTATTATCGTGTTGCGTGCAACGAGTTTAAATTAATAAAGATTGCGCGCTTTTAACGGCGATCGTACGTCGTTAAATTACTCACTTAGAACAATTTTTTTCTACTGATAAAACCTATGGTGAATGGGAATGTAGATATAGGTACTTATGAAATTATAAAAATGTTTATTCGGTACGACAGTACGAATGGGTGAACGGCAGGAAGCATTCATACGCTTGTTTCGGTCCATCGTCCGGAAATGAATCGATCTATATACTTCGAGAAATAATAAAAACCTAACTGTCGACAAAAATCCGCGTTACGGAAGATATAGCTGCTCAATTTTAGAAACTCTGACGAGTACCCAAGTCCCATATTCATGGGCATGCCTACAATATTATTTTCGGAAAATCCCTCACAAAATCTTTTTTCTTCCCACCCACAGAAAGTTCTTTTTATAATACACCAACTAAGCACCTAATAACACTTGACACATAGGCACCTGCAAGTTGCAACAATATCTGGGTTTAAAAAAAGCTCGGAGTGCTCTTTGTGTGATGGAATAAACACATCGCCAGTTTTGTGACCGACCTTCACACTGAACAGAAACTGCGAAACTGCACACCGATCAGAATAATGTTATATAACATAGTCTGGTTTTCAATTAGGTATTATAATATGTTGTTCAGTCGTTCAATCACTCGCCCCAGTAGATGCGTCATAGTCTCAATGATCTGTGAACGCATATACAATAGTCTTTATTGTATAAATATTAGGTAGGATTATAAATGTGCGACCTCGTGTCCAAATCGCGTACAACAAAATATTTTTCATACAATACAATATATATTAGGTACTTGGGTACAACACCCAGTACAGGATGTTGTGACTCGTAATAATACGCATATTATCAACGCGTAACCACTTTTTTTTTTTTACAAAATGAATAATTAATAATTACCATCTATTTGCTTAAACGGTCACAAACATCCGTAGACCGATTGTAAATAGATTTCGTGGATGTGCAGATTTCTGCCTGTAAGCGACTGGCAGCTATTTACTCACGGTAACTGTTTTCCCGTGAAAAATGAACATACTTAATAAAAATAACAAAAATTTGAAAGATGTAAAAATTTAATGCAATGGCGCATATATTATAATAGTTTTAATGTTATTAATTATATTAATATTATTATCGTTTAAAGAGACAAATAAATAATAATATACATCTTAAAATTGTACGTAAAAAAGTTACTGACATGTCTACTAAAAGTTACGTTAGGCGGGTCATCGTCGTCGTATGCAGAAGGGGGTGGTGGGACGTAGGAGTATAGAGTACAGAGGTTCCCTGACCGACATACACACGAGCGAGATCACACACACGCATACACACACACACACACACACTAGTTAAACTATAGTCGTATTGTTGTTCAAGTGTTGAATACATATAATTAAAAGATTATTTAAATTCCGGTTAGCTGGCGGGGCGGCAAAGGAAACGCGCTCCGGAAACACTGTCAAATAAGTTTCTTCAATTATTTTATTATTTTTCAATAATCACGTATACTGAGAAGTAGAAAAAAATCTACACAATAAATAAGACTAAATAATCGATAGGTGGCTAAGAACTACGTAAGTTTTTCTTTTTTTTTTCAAGTTTTTAACTGTAAACATTTTGGTCCGTATTCGTTGTGATCGACACACACGATAAAAAAAAAATACACACAAGTATTGTCAGTACATGTAGTTAAATGATTACAGCGTAAGAAAAAAAAATCACAAAAAAAAAAAAAACTCGAAATGCTATCAATAAAGACTCGTGCGATACGATAAATAAACAGAGTAGAGCGTAACAAAAAGTACATAATATATTGTTATTATTGTTTGAATGTTATTTTATTCGCACAATATACACTATCGGCCTTAGTTTTTTTTTTTTTTAAGTTACAATATCTAGTTTATGAAACAAAAAAAAAATCAAACTTTTTGGGAAAAACTTGATGAGAAAAGCATTACGATTTTTTTTCTTCGTTTAACAAAATTTTCATAATATAGTTAATTATCATATTATATAATAAACCCTATAATAATTCTATAATAAACACATAACCTACGGATTTTTTTTTTTTTTTAATCTAAGAAAACGGAATGACGAAAACATTCAAAATGTTGCACTTGTTTTCTTTGCGTTACAGGTGTTAAAAATCATTAAAGATAGTATTACAATTAATTATTGCTGAAATTATGTTCGAGGAGTCGAGACTATTGTTCCGTTATGAATTAGTTGATTAAATAATGGTATCGTAGGAGGCAGGGGTTAGATTTTAGAAATTTACGATGAAATTAGTTTTATCTAATGATCTTGAAATACTTCATGCTCTAAGTCAAATACTTGTTATAAAAGTAAAAACTAATTGACATAAAAGCATACATATTTATATATATTACAAGTATATATAAATGTATATGGTATTTTAATTTAGTATGTTAAGGTGAGAATTTGGCAAAAATAAAAGTAAATAAATGTATAAAATAAAAATTCATACTAAATAAGAATACTACAGTACACTTTGATTCCATTTTTCTTTGTACAATTTTCATATATTTGATAATATGTGAACGTTTTTTTTTTAAATTTTATTTTGTTATCATTGAAAATTAAAGTGCAACAGTAACCAAAAAGTAATAAAATATAATAATTGGTCATGCTAGGTTTTGTATTGACTACTAATATTAAAGTAAATAAATGTAATAAACGAATAACAAAATAAACACTGGTTTAATTACAGGAACTGACTTTGGTGGCGGCACACCCAATGCACCAATTAATTCTGAATTCTAAATGAGATTTTTGAGTGATGGTTTTGTATAAATATATATTCTTTAGTATAAAATAGAAAGAAAATGTTACTCTCTTAAGTAATCAACACAAATAATTGAGGTAAGCTACGATTTGCTTAATCGTTTTTTTCTTTCTAGAAAATAAAAACAAAAAAATAATTAAAAAAATAATAAAAAGCCTTATAATTTAAATACAAAAATAAAACTTTTAACACATAATACTGAACAGAAAGACATAAAATTTGTTGTTTTTTTTTTATTGAATTATTAATTTTTGGGAATTGTATAATAAGATTAAACCAAATAAATTGCTGTCGCATGTTCCCCTGCCAATGAGATAAAAGTAAAATCAAAGTGTACGAAAAAAAAAAATTTGACAGTCTTGGAGTGAGTCGCTTTACTTTACTTTTAGGGCTGTAACTATTGAATGCATATTTTTTATGTTTTCATATTTGATATTATTTGTACACAGACACTGTTTTTTTTTTCGATGACAATTATAGTTATTTTATTATAGAGCAGTCACAGAAGGCATTTATGAGACATCTTGATCTTCAACATCTTGAAGCTGCTCTTTAGGTTCAGCTTCTGTACCTACGAGAAATGAATTAATTTTATATTGAGTACAACAGAACAAAATGTTTATTAAATTATGTATTCATTTATACCATCTCCTTGCATATCTGAAGTCCACAAGGTTAGGTTGTCCCTTAACAACTGCATTATAAGTGTGGAATCTTTATAGCTCTCTTCGGATAACGTGTCCAATTCAGCAATTGCTTCGTCAAAAGCTTTTTTAGCTAAATGACAAGCTCTATCGGGGGTGTTTAGAATCTCATAGTAGAATACAGAGAAATTCAATGCCAAACCCAACCTGTTAGGAATAATAATTTTTTTTAAATTATTTACAGGTGTATACAATATTAATGTGTATGAACATTAATACTAATAGTATGAACATGATAATACCTTATTGGGTGAGTAGGAGGTAAGTCTTGATTAGCGATATCACTAGCGGCTTTATAGGCGACCAGAGAATGTTCAGCGGCTTCTTTTCTGTCATCTCCAGTAGCGAATTCGGCCAGGTATCTGTGGTAGTCACCTTTCCTGTGAAATAAATGATTTATAAAACATTAAGAACTCTAACAGGATAGTGTACAAGCCTTTTAATTTTTATAAATACAGTTTCTATACAGATCAATAGTACATAAATCAATTGGATAACTTACATCTTATAATAGAAAACTTTAGATTCACCAGAAGCAGCACATGCTATTAAATGTTTATCAAGTACATTTAGAATGTCTGAACAAATATCTCGTAATTCTTTCTCAACCTGTAAATCAATTTAAATTATTTTTTATAAATACATTTTAATTTACTGATAAACAGTAATTAATTAATTCTACATGTATTTCATATAAACATTAGTAATTTTTTTAAAATAGTAGGTACATACCTGCGATCTATATTGACGGATCATCTCTAGCTTTTCTTCGGCACCTTTGTTCTCTTCTTTCTGTTCAATACTTGAAATTATGCGCCAACTTGCACGCCGAGCTCCAATCACATTTTTATAGGCTACAGATAACAGGTTTCGTTCTTCTACAGATAATTCGACATCTAACGATGCTACTTTTTTCATGGATTCTACCATTTCTATAAATTAAAAATAATATTTAATTAGTAACAATATTGATAAATTAAATGTATTAATTACAAAAGACAATTTTAAAATTAGTATGTGTCTGTAGTTTTTACTTTAAATTTAAAAGAAATCTAACCTCAAGAAGCCATTTACTTTAAAAACCTGTGAGAAGGTATAGGTACAATTATTTTATTATAGATATTTTCAGGTGCATACTAATGGAGTACAAAAATATACTAATAGTCCTAAGATTATTTTAAGTAAAATATAACACAACTTAAATACCTATATACAAAGTTTATTTCATACATTTTTACCAATATACAAAATTCAATTTAATCATTACCCATATTTACCTATTTATAAACTAGTAACAACTGAATTATCTACATACCTAATATTTTACACACATTAATACAATTTTTCAAAATTAACATTAAAAAAAACATTTTTAACCATAGGTACCTGTAAAATGTTTTGTTATAGATATTATTAAGTCTGTAACAATTGGAAGGAAGATGTTTTTGTTTTAAAGTTTGATAGGTCTTTAAAAAACAATCAGTTAGTATTTAAACATTTTAAATATGGATTTAATTAGTATTTTATTTTTCCGGGACTCAATTTGTTTAAAACATTTTATTGAGACTCAGTTTGTATGCAGCCATTTATTTAAGAGGAGTCTTACCCATCAAATTTAATGGTAAGAATAAATTATAATCCAGGAATATGATGTTTTTTTTTGATATTTTATGTAAAATTTAAAATGCTCAAAACTTGCTTCAAAATTAAAATATCAAAAAAATATACATTATTTTTAAAAAAAAACTGAGTAAAATGGGTTCTTCTAAGAGTAACATTTTTTAATAATGTTAAACATTAGTAAGAAAGATAAAACCATTCTTTTAAAGGTGGATAATTAATAAATAATATAGGTAAGATAATGGTAATAATAATACATAGGTGTAAATTACACTGTGTAATGTAGAGCAATATTAAATTTAATTTGACGAAAAATATAGCATTTAAAATTTAGAAGATAAAAAATATTAATTATTAAACCAGAAGCAAAGGGATTAATTCATACAAATGAGTATAAATAAATTAGGTAATAAGGGTTTTTTTTATATGTACCTAACCTTGGGGGTTTTTGGGATTAAAAATAAACTTTTTTTACGACATTGTACACGATCAACACACACACACACACACACACACACACACACACACACACACACACACCACGTGTGTAACCGTGTCCACGAAATTAACACCACAAAAGGCCAGATAGATAGTTGACACTTGTCGTTCACGACCAGCCTAAACGAACCGTGGGCACGGTTTACCGTGTGTTTCGGCTCTAAATATTCAGTCACCCGCGCCCACCGTAGTATTATCGCGGTTAAAAAGCGATGGCGCAACAATCGATTTGTTATATATATATTTCATTATAATGTGTAACACACACGAGATTTCGTAGGTGGTTGCGACAATTTTTTTATTATCGGCTACAATGTCTGGGCTAAAAGTTTAACTTGCAGATCAATAGACCATCGGGACGTACATGAGGTGTACACGACGACGCCTGGGTATGGAGGAACATTGGAACGTTAGTAAAGTTGACATGAAGGGGAGACCGCCGTCGCCATAGCAACGTTATATACGCTAACGTAGACTGGTACGGGCCCCGCCGCCACACCCCACCCCGACCCATTCCTTCTTCTATCTACCACGCCCGCGCTAACTAAATTAAATACATTTGGCTTAGTGACAGAAAAATTACTCTTCAAAAGACGACGGTATGTATTTTGAATAAAGTACGTATATAATATTATTACGCTGACCGACCGCCATTGAGGGTTCGCGAAAATCGAACATCACAAAGAAATATTTATTGTCCGGGTGAAAATGGTCAACTCACTCCTCGGTTAATATTACTCTTGTGTAAAAATATTAATTACACATTACAAAGATTTTAATCGCTAGATAGTAGACTTCCAAAAGCACAGGGTAAATACCTCGGTAAACACTTACCCGGCACCTGTAGGGAGAAGAAATATATTATAATATTGTGTAAAATTTGTTAAGAATATCAAAAAATAAAAGTAATTATTTATTGTATAATATACTACAAAAAGGTTGATATTGAATAGTATTCAAATTCATAAAACTTATTTTGATCACCCATAAGATATTCTTTTGAATGGTAAATTGGTACCTATATAATATTAAGTCAGCCTCTAAAAACTAGATTAATAACAAAATTGAAAATAGTGAATCATGTGAAATGAAATTGTAATAAAGGCAAACGTAAATATTGATTTTTTACTTCCAGGTCACTGAAATATGCATGTAAAACTAACACATTATAATACAATTATAATTTGTAACAGTTTATAGGTAATATTTTTATTCTAAGAGAAAAAAATCTGTATTTTATACATTATTTTAAAGGTTAAATAAATTAGAAAGTTTAGATAATGTTTTTCAACCTACAAATAAATCATCATTATTTATAAATAAACCCTGTATTATTTTTAATGAAAAATATCCTAATTATTGTGCTGATCATTAATAATTCATGTAATTATAAAGAAAACGGCTACCTAGGTCCACTTAAAATAAAATGAGATTAAGAGCATTATTGTTTAAAATATCATTACTTATTGGTTTTTTAATGTTACCTATTAAAAGTATAATGGAAAAGTAAAAGAGATTATTTCTTACTATTTAAGAAATATAATTTATATTATTAGGTATTAATTTGTCATTTGTTATATTTCAAGATACGTACCTATATAAATAATAACCTTAGATTCAAGGAAATCTAATTATTTAAATTATAGGTACTAAATAAAAGTTAGGAAGGAGAATAAGAGTACATACATTATATTATGTATTATTCATTAATTGAGTTGCTATACCTATTTAACATTAAAAACACATAACCATGTAAAAATTAAATTAATTAACATATACATATTTTAAAAATAAAAATGTTTGAACAAAAAATATAGCTAGCGAATGAATGAACTAATCCATAATACCAAACAAATCAATAAGTATATTCCTGCATATACCTAAATATTAAATAGCATTGAGTTATTAGTAATAGGTAGTAATGATATGTAGTTTATGTAAATTATATTTATCTTTCTTAAGGGAACCAAGATTTAAAATGGGCTAGACATAATATGTACCCATAATAACTAAATACACTTGAGTTTCCATAATAAACCTATGTATTATCTAATTCATATCTTGATGTTATAAACTCATGTAAATCTACTAACATAAGGAGTAAAAAATGTTTCATAACTGAATACCTAACTCCTCATTCTTTTGTATTACAAAAGCATGATTTATTATTACATTTTAACACATTAGTTTAAAAGAAATATTAAAATCTATTAAATGAACGGGTAACACAATTAATAACATGAATCATAATATAAAAATGCAATTTATTACCTAAGTATATCAAAATTGTGAAAATAAAAAACCACTTTTATTGGTAAATATACTTAATAAAGTAAACAATGTTGCTAGGTATAGTAAATAATTCTGTAAATAACAAAATTAAAAAGGTATAAAAGAATGCATCATACACACTTGTTTATTTCTGTCTTACACATGCATACCTTAGGTATGCATACGGAATAGTAATATCAAAACATGTATGTTATTATAGCACTAGTAATAATATTTTGATTTTTTTATAGTTTATGATTAAGTAGATTCATCGTTAACGTGTTAATTAAAATTTAAAGAAGCTTAAAACTTTTTTAATACTTTGTTTTAACTATTATTTCAATATTTATTTATTTCAATACCTACTTATAACACATTTTAAAATTAAAATACAAAACAATAAACAAGGAAAAGTAGTAAGAACACAGTAAGCGAGGAATTAACAAAATATAGTCAACACATTACATTGAAACGCTTAGTGCGTGCAATACAAAAAAAGCACACTGATTTTTTGTCTTGTTTGTTTTAAAAAACATAAAAAAATGATAATTAGTTATACTGTATACTTAGGAAACAATCGTTGAAATACAAAAAGAAAAACTTAACTTGAAGTATAATAGGCAGTATAATGTAATAGTGTAATTAATATTAGGTACCTATTATTTAAAACACAGTAAAGAAGACAGTAAAGTATTGTTAATGTGATGCACTTAAAATACAATTTCGTTCAGTTAGGTACCTATCTAAGAACTTGTACTTAATAACAAGGTTTACTATAAGGGTTATTAATAAGAGTTTTGCTATGAGTTTTGTAATAAAAATAGTTATTATTGACATTATAGGTATACCACCTCACAAATATAATTTAGTTGAAGTAGCTAAAGGCAAGGAAATGTTATACTGACTTCAACTTTAAGCAAGTACTGATATAAATTAAAATGTAATATATTACCTACCTACTTATATAAAATAATGCTACTAAATAAGTAAATACATAGGTACCTACCTATGTTATGTATTTACTTATTTAGTTGTCTACCCTTATAAGAACAATAACTGGAAAAAACGTTAAATCAAAATTGAAAATATTTTATTACTTTTAAAATTATATTGTTATGTTAGGTACCTACTTGTATTACACTCTGTCTCAAACTAGAATTCACCAGTTCTGAGCACTATTTTTCCCTTCTACTGATCGCTGCCCAGTATATTCTAGTTTGGGACAGAGTATATTATAATATGTGATATACATCTATAGATATTTGTCATATAATATATTATATTAGGTACCTATACATTTACAAAATGCTAACTATTCTTGTTTTTATTTTTATAAATACATGAAGTAATATAAGCTGCTTAATATAATCATTTTAAATTTTAAATTATTTAACACTAGCTAGACTTCGGATAACTAATAACAATATGTATCATGTAAAAATAAGTAGGTAGGTACCAAGCGAGGTATTAAAGTACTTTTTGTATAGTTTAATTATTTTTCTGTAGCTATTTACCTAATTTAAAAACATATTATGTAATGTATACAATATAAATTCTAAACACCTGTATTAATACTATAAAATGGTTTTTTTTTTTTTAAATAACATTTTTACACAATACATTTTATAAAGAAAACATTAAAATGTTGATATAATTAAAATATATTACCTTATACTTGTACATTAACGGACACATAATACTAAATAGGTACTCAGGTCCTCTTATAGGTTTTAAGATATCCATAATTACTACTTGAGTAAGCAAATTTAAAATGTCTATGGTAAAAGGTCTAGCATAGCAATAAATATAAGAAGTAATCAGGGAAGTAACAAATA
Organism: Neotoxoptera formosana; assembly: GCA_022818045.1. Lineage (NCBI taxonomy): Eukaryota > Metazoa > Arthropoda > Insecta > Hemiptera > Aphididae > Neotoxoptera > Neotoxoptera formosana. The sequence continues at coordinate 61,026,961 of CM040632.1, read as the reverse complement.
AATTATGTTTAACTTTTTATACATTTTTTAATACTGTATTCTATAGAATTGTTTCTAGTTATGTTGATCAAATAATTGTTGAGCTGTAATAGTTATACTAAAAGCTAATAATAAAAATAAAAAAAAAACAAATAAATTTGATGGTATGATAAACCTTTAGTCATTAATAAAACATTGGTCAATTTACTAAAAACTTTCTAATACAAACTACATCTTAAGTGCCTACCATTTATTACACCAAAAATATTTCAACGTATTGCTTAATTTAAAAAAAAAAGGTTCTTAATCTGTACTTGTAAATATGAATAGGTACCTACACAAAATAAAATGGCATTTCAATTAAACAAAATTTAATATTTTAACCATCATAGGCACATAATATATACCATTGGTTAGGTTAGGTATCTACTTCTAGTTATTTCTTGTTCATCGTATTTGACTGAATACAGGTATAGGTACTTTTTTTTATATTGGTCAATCTTACAAGGTTTAATGAAAATTGTCATCACTAAGTTAAAATACGGGTAAAATATGAAATTATTCTTTTCATTTTTAACATAAAATATAATATGACATCTCATTTACTATAAAACACCATGTGATGAGTAGTAACCCATATTAGTTAATAATTTTAAAAAATGGCTAGGTAGGTATAACTGAATATTTTTATTACATTGAATTAAGAAATGGTGGATAAAGAACCTGCCCAATTAAAATTCACAAAATAAGTAAATACATTTAGAGAAATCACAAAAAAAATTGGTAAATACCCCCAGTAGGTACTATGAGATGTTTTTATATCTAGCACACAAATATTTTTTTTTTCGATTATTAAATAGGTAAATGCATGGGTAAATATAAGGAAAATGATGTTACAATTTCTTCCATTTCGGAAGTTACCTTTAACATATTAATCAATATTTTTTTACACATATCATACCTTCTACAGACTGTTTTATTAGATTGAGACCTAGAGCTTGTATTTAAACAAAATCATCCCATAAGTTTACACTCATCAAATGGTTAAATATCGTCAGTTTCAACAGCCGACCCTCCCAAATACCAACAGATGCATGACTGACGATATCGTTCGGGACGAGCAGACACATACACAGTTGGCCCAAAAACCGATGACCACGTTTGGGGGGGGGGGGGGGGTACAGGGACTGTACTCGATTGGAAAAAAATCGAGTACTGAGGAAACCTCCGAAAACCATTACCATCACCGTCGTACAATCGTACGAGTCTCGATGATGGTGATGTTGGCGGTGGCGGGGTGGTGGTGGGCAGCAGACGCGTCCGGCGGCGGTCAGGACGAGCGACGTACGCGCGCAACGGGTGAAATTCCACCGTGTGGGAAGAAGATTAACGGTCGGCGCGTCCGGAGGTGGTGGCGTCACCGCGACGCGCGAGCGATATCATATCGCGGCGGCGGCGGTGCGCGATTTTTGCACGCGATAGAAATCTCGGACGCCTAACGGTACAAGCCGCGACCGGCGACCGCCGCCGAACATTTATTTTAATAATAAAATATTTGCGCTGTGCCCACACACGCACGCACACATTACATGGGTGCGCGATGCGGCTAACCTAGAAAAAAATTTAAAAAACGACGCGACGACAGTCGTCGTGTGTAAAACGGCAAATGAAATACTGAATATTTTATTTGATCGTATTTTATTTTTATATAATAATATTATTATTTTATACGAATGCGTCCGATTATTATTCTACGTATTGATTATTTGGGCGCGAGAGGCGTAGAAGGCAGCGGCGGCGGCGGCGGCGGCGGTGGCGTCGGGCGGTCGTAACGAACGAGTGTAACGAGGGGCGGCGGCGGGGGAACGGGGCAATGGGGGGGAGGCCGAAAACGTCGAAATTTTGACGGGAAAACTGTAAGCGAAGAGAAAAAAAAACGTCACGTCGCATCCGCGTGTTTCGTTGGTTTGCACTCACCGTCGTATCTTTCCGCCTGTTCGGCGAGTTTCGCCTTGTATACGTTTTCTTCTCTCTCGGACATGGCGAAGAAGGCTGTGGTGCTGCTTCGGTCTGTGACTACTGCTGGTCGTTGTTGTCGCTACTGCCGGCGGAGAGACGTCGGCGCGTTTGTGGTCGTTGTCTCGTGCGGAGGACGCGCACGGGCAGCAGTCGAGATAGAGATTCGAAGACGGGCGACAGATCTCGTTTGGCGAACGGCGGTATCACACTCAGTGCCCACCACTGACTACGACGACGACGACGACGACGACGAACGGACAAAACGATATTGCGAGACGTGACGCGCGCGTGTGTGACCGACGAGACGACGACGGTACTATAAATTCACGGTCGTCGGCGAGAGACGATTTAATAATAATAACGATAATAAAATATTAAAAAATCCCCGGAGACACGCGAGTATAATATTATCGAGCACACGACGACGGCGGCGGCGGCGGCAGCGTATTCGTGGTTCGCGCGGTTGAGGTTGCGGCGACGGCGGCGGTGTGTGGATGCGGTTTGTGAGCGGACGTTACGTTACGTCGTTTCCCGTCGCCGACTCGCGAATGGTCTCTCTGGAAATATGGCCGCACCCGTCAGGCCGCCAACGTGACGCTCATGGAAAAATAACTCGATACACAATCGATCTGGCGCGGGCGCGTCGTCTCTCCGTAGCGGCGGCGGCGACCGTATTACAATAATAGTAATAATAATAATAATAATAATATACGCGAGACCGTCTGCGCCCGTCTACCACAACAACGACTGCTGCTGCTGCTGCGTTTTAACGATTTTTTTTTTTCTCCTTTCCTTTTCCGAGTTTTGTCCGACGTCGCCCGCCGTCGCGGTCGTCGTAATAGTCGTATGCACGCCGCCGGCGCGGCGGGCGCGCTCTCGAGAACCGTTCGTACGCGTTTCGTAATAATAATAATACAATAATTATTATTATTCACTCGATACCATCACCACACGACAGCACATATCAGAGAGCTATATTATAATCGCAATGGTGCTGTAATATTATTGTTCTTTTTATTGTGTGGAGGCTCGAACACTACACTCGCTTTGAACCAAAAAATATTGATATTTGTGTTGTAGGTACTCTGTAAATGATTACACGCGCGTACTGCTTTTAGGTCTTGGACGTTTTTTTCGACACGACCATATATTATCGATGTCTTCGTTTGAATTCAAACGGGACTTGTTAAATACATATTATTATGTGCGAACGGCACTTATAATATTATATTTTTATAGTGGAAATTGTTAATTTAATAAAAAATTAATTGACAGAGTTGTTTTGGAGTTTTGGACGAAAGTAACGAGTCCTTGATGTACTTAGATCACGATAAAATATTAGTTATAAGTCTCATTAATTTAGGACTTGTTATACCTATTCCAAAAACACAAAAATTAATTATCTAAAAAAACATGTTTTAATTATGATATCGACTTATAACGTCTTGCCAAATGAAGAAAACGACCCAAATCTGCAACCCAATGGACATACAATTTTGGAAAAATTGGACGTACAACTATTGGCCTCTTAGCCATCGCAATATAATATTATCACGACATTATCGCGGGCCGTGCACAATAATCATATACTGAACTGGTCGTTTTTTTTTTTTTTATCGAAGCCGGCGATAATTATATAATATTATGATATACTCGAAAGTCAAATTATCCGTCCGGCAAGACCTCATGTGCACGTGATCGCAAACTCAAAGGTCGTACCTATATACGAATGTGTATAAATGTTTATGATGTACCTATGTAATATGTATGCCCCCTGCACCTTAAACGAATAAAATATAATATTATTGAGCAATCGTATAAAAAAATATAATATTTCTCTGTAATATATTGTTATATAGACAGTGCAGGTGTTTTGTAGGGTGTACAGTTTACCCGGGTATGTGGCGTATGAATCTAAGTCGAAATATCCAAATCTAAATATTATATATAGATAACCTTATATAGACTAACCTTAATACAATTATTATATAATCTAATTATAATGATATAAAAAATTATAAGCAATACTTGTTGAGTTATATTAACTTTTTGTTAAAAGCTAATAACAAATTATATAGGTTACCTATATATTATCTAATAATATTAAAGCTCACTGAGTTCAACTCGTTATGGATCGACGAGCTGTAAGGTTGTATATGCACACGAGCACTATACCTAATAAAAATAAAATTGGTTTAATATGGATTAAGATTAACCACCCCCCCCCCCCACCCCGAAATATCAGTAACAAAAAATAAATTATCTGACCTGACTGACCTACAAATGCGTAATACTAATAAATAAAATTTAAAAAAATTTAAATAAATTATTATAGTTATTAAAAAGTATGTATATACTGTAAGTGCCTAAAATTAATAGTAAAAGTGTAATACTGCAGTGTGAATAATATGATATTTAAGAATACTTTACATTTTTTCAAAAGCCCCCCCCCCCCGAAATTTTTTCCAGCGTTTGCCCCTGCACGTTTTGAATGTCTTCTTGAAAAACAAGGACTGAAACAGGTCAGGACTGTCTTGACGGTAAAGTCCGCCAGCAACAGTGATCAAGACATGGGAGTGCAAACGATCAAGAAAAACACTCCTAATTTTCTTTAATAATTTAATTTTTGCGTCCGACTATGACCTCTCAATGCTTTAAGTGTGGACTGCTCCTGTATTCGCACCGACGTAATATAATATGAGATTTGTTGATTTACCGTCTAGTGAACAAAATCTCGGCTTGTGAGACACCTATATAGCTGCGCGGTGTGCAGCCCATTCGTCTGCAGAATGAATTTCTGACCCTGCCTCGGATTCAAGTTCCGTATGATCGGTTGAAGCGTTTTTCGATCTGGGCCGAACGAACGTATAAAAATAACGGGAATCTTTTAAATCAAAAATTCAAAACAATAAAATATTTTTTAAGTATAGTATACAAATATAAGGCGTCACACGGTTTCGTGTAGTCGTTCGTATAAAATTAACAACAAGACATATATTTTAATAAACGATACGACATTAATTCAACGCGCATATTGTATAATAATTAATATTATTATTGTTGCCGAGCACTTTGAAAAGGCGTTCGCGTGCAGCAGAGTAGATACCTACGCAGTATATAATACGCGCATATTATACATATTATTATTATATATGTACTGTACTGCAAACAATAAAACAAACAACGTGAGAAAACATTGCAACACCAATAATAGACGATATATATATATTTTGGTGGAAATGACGTATCTACGTATATACTACCTACTTATATATAATATTTTATTATTATTGCCCACGAATCGATTTATTCTGACGAACCGTTCAAAATACATATACGTTTATATAGTATACAACTCTGAATCCTGTATAAACATATAATATGTAGGCGTATCGCGTATATATTGCGTTTTGAGTATATTTATATATAATATATGATATATAAGTACCTATATATAACTTGTTGAATACTTGAATCTTTATATTATATATATATACTTGCAACTTTGCAAGGCCGCAACAATTTATACTTAGGTGGTATATCATCATCGCTATATTATAGGCATATAGGTACGCAAACATCCTCTCTTTGTCTTTGAATGTAGTAATAATTATTATTTACTATCAAAAAAGCTTCAACGAAAATGCAAAATAAAGGGTACACCCTTAGTAGGGTGCTGATTTAAAAGCCTTAAAAACAAAAAAAATTCCCTAAAAATGATTAATTTTAAAATTTTAATTTTTTTAAATAATCATCAAATTATAATTACACTGTACAAAACTACGAAAGTCACTCGGTAATCGGTTAAACACAGCAGCAGTGTGAATAGCCCGATACGATTACATTACGACTTCGATAAATAAGTTTATCGTTTTATCTTTATTACAGCCGAGTAGCCGACATCGTACACGATTGGTAAAACTTATACGATACATTTTAAAAGTAGAAATATAATTTTTTTTCTCTCTGAAAAAGGCTTAGAAATCAAGTCATTACCATAACACATTCAGTTTCTACGAAAGCCATAATATCATATTATATTACTAAACGCACTAAACAGTATTAAAAAAATAGCTCAAAAAAAAAAAATTGTCATACACTCGTATATCAACGTAAATTATATTATAAATCATTGACGAATCGCTACGGAATGATTATACTGGTGGTTATAATATAGTACCGCGTCTGCTAATAGTGCTAGCGGGTCTCGGAACTCGTCAGAAGTCAGAACTCTGTTCGGTTCAGAATATTCTCAAGTCTAACTGCAGGTATTTCACAGGGATAACAATAAGCCTTTGTATATAGCTATTGCTCACACAGCTATATTATAATAATATAGTATTTAATCGCGGCATGCTCGCTGTTATAGTAAATGTATTGCGATAAACGCACTGCAGATAATTATTAATATTAACAAAAATATAGATGAAATCGTTGTCGTAATACATTATGATTTTATTTAAATAGGTAATAAATAATTATTATATTGATGATAAAATAGTTTTTGTATTTTTACTACTTATGTATTTTTTATTCTTGAGCGTGCGGCGCATGCTGAGCACGTCCGAAGAATTCGCCACCGAACACTGCCAAACATATATTATTACGACGCTGCCAATAAGCATTTTTTTTTTTTTTTTGGTTCACGCTGCACGCCAAGCTTTTTTTTTTTTAATCGTACATATAATGCACAGTCAATACGGACAAGTACATCCTATATTAAACCGGTAAGCACTATTATAAACGATTGGAGTTTAATCTCGCTCGAAACGTGAACACACTCATATAATACCACGCGCGTTTATTGTAAAGTATGCCTTCGGCAGATTGACGTCACAAACCACGTGGTAGTCGGTACGCGGTACCAGCAAAATAAAACAATACGGTTTCAAGTCCACGTTAACGATATTTTTTTATGATTTTTCCGTTTTTCCTGAGGAGCGTTGGCCGTATTGATTTTACAATATATATTATGACGTGTGCTGTTTTTTTTTTTTTTTTAAAACATTTTTCCGTGTTTGTAAATACACCGCGATAAGTATATAGGTAGTCGAAATAATGCTTCGATTTCCAACTTCAGAGCATCTTTTTTGCAAGTCTAAAAGCAAATATGCCTGGAAAATATTAAAAATCCTCAGTATAGTTTTCAAAAGCATCGAGAAAAACAAAAAAACAAAAATTGAGAAAAAACGGGAATTTTTACGCAATACCGGTTTTTTTTTTTGGCGTATAACTGAAAAACGAATAATTGAGCGTATATAATATACAAGTTCACCAAATGTTTATTTCAGCATTTTCTGTACATCATAAAATATTCATTGTGGGGTAAGTCTTGAGTGCCTTAATATAGGAGTCGAAGGCCCCACGCATTTTAGGGGCATCACAGCACAGTGAGCGATTTTTTTAGGTTTAAATATATGTATCTATATGTCTATAATAGCGGGGCTCCAAATTACCGCCTTTTTAAGTTTAATTGAATGAACATATTTTGCAAACAACGAAGTATAAAATGTAAGTTTAAGTACACAAATTTATAATAGGTAAATTGGTGACTGAAAATTGTAAGCAGTTATAATATTATACAGGTAATACAACTTAATTTGAATAAAGCAAGAATATAATAGCCAAGAAAATATTTTATTACGTAGGTATCAAGGTATGTATACATATAAATATTCATGAATTAATAACTATTTAGTAATTAATATTATGGTTCCCACCATAACATTTATTTCGTTACAACAAGGCAGTGGTAACACTGGAACAGTTGAGTTTACTTGGCTACTCGTATACGAATTACGAGTGCTATAAGTATTGGTGACTGCAGGTGTACTTATATTAAGTACGGAAGACTGGGGGCCGGAGACGGGGCTTAAGGACTACCGATTTAAGCATTTCTCGTGTTACTACTAAAAATGGGTATTCCTTGTCTCCGGCGGGCGTCTTCTCGGACGCTGTTACAAAAATCGGAGTGCCATAGGTTTTTGCAGGTAGCGGCGGAGGAGTAGCCGCGGCGGCGGCGGCGGCAGTGGATACGACCACCGGTGTACTGCAGGAAACAGACTTTTGCCGCAGTAATGCAGGATGATCGGTTAACGTAGAGTGCAGGTCTGTGTCGTATGTATTGTTCAGTGTGTCAACTTGAGCTGACGGAGAACCACGAAGAGTACCGCGGTTATGCGCGGTGCAGTATGGTTCCATCCCCCCGGCGGTCGCGAAATGCGGCATGCCGAGGGTTTTTCCGGGTAGCGGCGACGGAGGACAACGAAGAGGAGCCGCGGCTGCGGTGGATACGACCACCGGTGTACTGCAGGAAACAGACTTTTGCCGTAGCAATGCAGGATGATCTGTTAACGTAGAGTGCAGGTCTGTGTCGTATGCAGTATTGTGCAGTGTGTCAACTTGAGCTGACGGAGAACCACGAAGAATACCGCGGTTATACGCGGGGCAGTATGGTTCCATCCCCCCGGTGGACCGGCAGCAGCAGCAGCAGCAGCAACGTCTGCTGCAGGTCAACGGGTCCGAAGTACGTCGGAAATGAGTGACGCCCTGAGCGTTCTTCAGCGCGTCGTCTGCAAAACGAGCGAACGCACGAAAAGGTGTTTGGTAAAAAGTTTTTAAAAGCACATTTATATTATATTGTATAGGTATATATAGTTATATATAGGTATTCTGCGCCCCGGGAAAGAACTCCTCCCCCCCCCCCCATCACGCTTCATACAAATTTCTTCGGCAATATATTTGTGAAAAAAAACCCATCATGTTGAAAAATCTAAAAACATATTAGGTATCTATGCATATACAAAATACATACAACACTGCCGATACTCACAAGTGTAGTGTAATACATTTATTATAATGTATTAATTAAATTTGAATAAAGGAAATTGAAAATTTTTTTTAAATGTTTACGCCAAGTTATTTTTTCGAAAATTGTATCAATTATATCATCGTAATTTAATTTCTTTGTTAAATCTGACTTTATATGATTAAAACAGATAAAGAATTCAGCCTTTCGTCAGTACGTAGTCGCCTGCTTGATCTCAAATAAGACGTCTTGATCCTTTTTAAAACGAAAAAGACCCATCAAATATGCATTATAAGCGACCAAACACAGAGAATGCTTTGTTTTTAATAGAGATAATGAGCGAGGAGAGAATTATATTATGAATAATCTCGTCAGGTGTCACTACTCCGGGGCCCCGCCGTCTCCTATTCTTGCTATAACTGTATTAAAATCAATAATATTGCTGTTCGTCTGATTTACTTATCATACTTTTGTATATATAGATTGTGAATATATTTTCTTAAATAAAATTTTTTTTTTTAAAAATGTTTAAGACCATCCAATATTCTCACGTATTCGACGCGTATTATATATATTACTTTCTAATATTCCAAGGCGCCTTTCGAGGGCGTAGTATTTGCTCTGCAAACTCATCTCATCGGAGGCAGCACCACCATAGGCCAATATATCCAATAAACAGTGCCGCAGAGTCAAATACAATAATTTCTTAATGCGTTGTCGGTTGAGCGTAATATACATGACGGCCAGGCCGAGTACAAATCCCAATAGGAGACACATTTTTGATTTCAATTTATTTATATATAATACGACAGCGATAAAGTGCGAAATGATTATATACAACTTCTTCAGTCGGCTGTTGAACTATATATGACAGAAAACACAATATTATTTAGTTCCATAGTGACGTGTTTGTTTTTATACATCGGATGGAGCGTAGGTATGTCTTTTTTATTCAAACCAGAAAAAAAACAACAATTTATTTATTATTCAAGATAAAATATAAAAAATAAAATAAACGGAAATTAGCTATTATATATTATAATAAGTATTGGTTGAATCAATCGGTTCAATAAATTATAATAATCTATTACAAAATATAAGCTGCAAATCATATTATTATCACTGTTGTACCTATAAATGGTCAACGTCTTTTACATTTCAGCACCCATCGTTATTTTTTTTTTTTTATCGTTATAGAGTATTTTTTGGTTAATTTTTCATACGACTCAAATATGAAAACGTTTCATGATAACTACAAGCTAATCGAGTACCTATATATACCAGCTGTTCGTATTAATTATAAATAATAATCGTAATTTTTTATTTTATCTTGTGCACCACATACGTTTAACACCAAAAGTCGCCACTGCCTCATATAGACGGAATACTAGACCTATATTTTTGTTTTTTTTTTAGGGGGGTGCTACAAATATGTGTACCTATACATGTATTTCAATAACCCACACTCATTTTGTTTGTATGTTAATTCCAACACGCCTCTCAATATTTAAGATGGAAATTTCAGTAAACTGTTGCTCTAACATACTATTATTATGTACTCAACCAATTTTTAACTTAATGCATACTTGAAAAACCACGTTTACATGTTGCAGAACTAACTGTGGAATTGCATAACTGCAACTTGTTTAAGTTCGGCTTAAAAATAAAAAAAATCTTTCATAAAAAAAAGATACCGCACATTCCTCATATTATTTTTAGTGTCTCGTGCCAAGGGGTGCTTAATGAGAGTTTGGGATTCACTCCTCAACCCTATAGTTGTGCCTATGCACACTGTCTATATGACGTGTTGTTTCCATCTTACAAACATCACATAGGTACAAGATATGCTTAGACACCGAATTTGCGTTCGGCAGAACCGATTTTACGTCGTTAGCATTAAAATATCATACAGATTGAATTGACCCTCCACCGTTGGACTTAAAGGTGAGAATGGTTTAAAAAATTAAAATAGAAGTAGAATGAGAAATGTATAGTATATAGATGCGTTTGTATAAGGCTTGTAAGACGGAGAAAACATAAAATTAGGGTGTGTGGTGAGGGGGGGGGGGGGGGGGTAAGCCCCGCGCCGGGCGACCGCAGGACGCGTGAAAAAAGACCGCGATAACTGTTGTTTTTAAGTTTTTTATAACTACCATATAAATGTATGTGTTCAGTACTATATAAAACTGTAAAATTATTATTATTTTGTATTCAAGGTATAGTTTCGAGTAGGTACTTACAGTGTTTTTGTTTTGAGCACATATAATACATTGTTATATTTTTAATTCTTATATTATTATATGAAGATAACGCCGATAATGGGATTTCAATGGATGTCGCCCGAGCACGTATGGTCTTATTAAAAATTGGTTAAAAACATCAATGGTGCAAGATTATAGGTTTTCAAATTTAACCTTGTGCCCGTTATATAATAATAAATAAATTTAAATTTAATATAATATAAAATTTCAAATAGAAGCAAATAAATTTGTTTGGGGCTATAGCCCCTCCCCAGAATTTTTACCTTAGTTGCGCTCGTGGTTATATTACCACAAATTTTCAGATACAATATGACTATTGACTGTATATAGGAAGTGTTAAGATATTAGCTCTGTATATTATTATAGGTATATCGTTCAACAAGTCGATAATATTCCCTCATTTCGACATTAACATTATTATAATATTATTACAACGTTCTGTTTATTCTGCACAGGGGCGTAATTACGGGGGGGGATTTGGGGGATAGATCCCCCCCATGTGCCGTATTTATATACTGTTGTCTTACAAAATACAAAATACAAATTACTAAAAAAAAAGTTTTAAATGTTCAGTTATATTACTGTATTGCCAAAATAATTCAAGAAATTAATCAATTTCTATTCTACAAAACTGGATGTAAATAATTCATTAGCTGAATTTAAATCTTGGAGTAAAAAACTAAGAGAATTAAAAAAATCAAATATCAATCCAAAAACCGGAATTGAAGCGTTAAAACTGTGTAACATTTATTTACCCTAATATACATTTTTTATTAAAAATTGTATGCACACTCCCGCCGGTGTCTACTTCAACACCTGAAAGAACATTCTCAAGTTTAAAGAGAATTAAAACATATCTTAGAAATAGTATGACAGAGGTGACACATTATTTTAAACTAAAATTCAATATTTATTATTATGTTGATTATTAATTAATTTGTTGGGTCTATCAACGTTGGCCATTCATAATGATATTGAAGTAGAACTTGATGAAATACTTATCATATTGGTTCGAAAACCAAGAAAATTGGAAATTTTGTTATAATAATATAGTGTTTGTTAATAAATAATAATATGTAATAAATGTAATAAAGAAAATGGTTTGTTTAATAATATATATTTTTAAAATGAATTATATTGAAAAAGAAATTCGGGTCTATGGTTTTAAAATATCCCCTCCCATAAAACATTTATAATTACGCCACTGATTCTGCAGTGTATACGTATTGTATAATTGCATGTTACACTACTATTATATAGGTCTTAAATATACATATAAAACATTGTTATAATATTATATAGGACGGGGAGTGGATAAACAATACAATTAATAGCTTCGATGTCGTGTATATATAATATCATCATCATTCATCGTCGTATATAATATACTTGTGTGTGCGTATTATGTAGATTATGTAGATTATATTATGCGAAACAATATGTTATTATAAACCACATTTATAATATATTATACAGAGTGATTCCCCGAGCACGCTGCCCCCCCCCCCAGTATATTTCGTTTGATAATCAATTTATTCGTATTCCGATTTTCAAAACTTTTAAATAATTTACTTGAAATCGAAGAACGCATTTTCAAATACTTGAGATTTTGTGTATTGCTCGAGGAATAGGGCTGCTGCAGCGTCACAAACTTCTGTTTACCAAATGAGAATACCCTCCTTTTTTACTATTAATTATTCAGTGTATAATTTTTTTTCGAAATTTTCGATTTATTTCGTTTAAAATTTCGAGTAGTTTATCAATATTATTATAATGTTTACACTAAGGATAATATAGGTATAGTCTGTAAAAATATGGTATTACAAAAATATAGAATATAATAGGTATGTAGTATTGGATCTAGTATTTACTATATATACTTAGACCATTTTTATAAATTAGAAATATTGATGGATTAATATTAATTACTAACATTTTCAAGTATGCCCATTTCTTCCAAACCCGTTATAATCATGCATCTATATTATCCTCAGTGTTAAATAACTCAAAAACTATTAGTTCGAATTTTTATTTCGATATTATGTCAACGTTTACAAATAATAATTTACAGTTGTAAGGGTGGAGGGGGGGGGGTTAGAACAGAAGTCTTTACCTCCCCACAGCTAGGGCACTCGAGCCTTAAGAAGTACGAAAAATCTCAATGATTTGGAAATAAGCAGGCCTTCAGATTTATATTTTAAAACTTCCGAAAATTATAATTTAGAAAAATTGATTATTAAATGAAAAAAAATGGGTTTGTGCATGCTCGATAGATCACTCTGTATACGATACATCCCATTGTAAAATAAAGGCACTTGATTTCCTGATGCGTAATGCACTTTCCATTGTTTTTTTTCAGTTTGATATAATCGACAAGCGATATATTATATTATAGGACCATAACCAAATGTATACACAGAACAAATCATATTGAATAATTTTTTTTAGAAAATGCTGATGAGCGTCTTAATCAAAATTTGAATTTTGGTTTCTTTGTTACAACTTTTTTATGTACGGAGGAGGATAATAATCCTCAACAACTGCATAGTCTTACATCAAATTATAGATACATTTAATGAAATACAACGAATGCATAATCATGTGTATATTGTAGTCTAGTACAGCTGCAGTTATAGGTACTTATAATTATACTCTGACGATTTTTCAAATATTATGAAATTCTATAAATGCCAATGTACCTGTTAATATTATTTATTTATATTTTTAAAAATACGAGCAGAAGCCAAATTTTACAATGTCACACGAAAGAGACTTTTTAGTACATTTATACAATAATTAAAATAAACTACGTATAATACGTACATATTTAATAATATCAATAACAGGTAAATTAAGTATAATAAATTGATAAGATAATAGGTCCTAATATATTGATATTACTTAGGCACTATAATTTTCAAATCATCATATCTGTAAATCTATAAATATTATTGTGGACTATTATCCTATTAGTAAACATACAACTATTAAGTTAATTAATTCAGAAACTACTTGTTCAAATGTTGATTCGCTTCCACAAAAATATATATATTTTTTAAATATCTGCTTATCAGTTAATTGTAAAAATGGTGATAATCATTTGAAAAAAATTAGTTTGTATCTCCACATATAGGCACTATTATACTTAAATTGTTAAATGGTATACAAATGTAAGTATAGGTACCTAACTATTTCAAAATATGGTCCCTAAGTGTACCTTAATCTCTTATAGTAATCACCTATAGGTATATAGGTGCCTACTATAAGAGATTCCAAACATCAGAAATTGAATTATTAAAGAACGAACTGTGAGTATACATAAATTATAAAATATATAGGTCATCGTCATAGGACCTTTATGTCCAAAAATATCATAGCTGTTCGGCCTGCAGTTCTAATAATTAATATTGTATAGTCACGTTAAATTTCAAAATGATTATTATCGCAAGTGGTTCGGATGTAATAATTAATTTCACTATTTCATTGTAGAATGTGTGGGGCAGATTGTTGTTGGTGTTTTCCGATTTTCTAGATAATTTTTTTACTACAGAAGAAGGATATGCGCTCATCAATTGTGCGGTCAATTTCCGACCGAATGCACGTAATATGCATCACTGTTCACATGAAAACGTGTGGAATATAATATTATTATTTTTACTGTCTACTTACCGTGAAAACTGTTTCCGCATACCTACACGATAAACATCACATATTCATATATTATTGAGTGTAACACGCTACACGCACTCGGATCCAGAATTATTTCAATTTTTCGGGATGTATACTGTTATAAAATATATAATATTGTACACGGAGGGAGTTAAATAATAATACCCCCGCTAGCTTAAATATAAATTATAACTTGAAAAATGGTTTGATGTACTATATAGGACATAGTTATTAATGTAAGTATTATTATTATTAATAATAATAATAATAATAATAATATTTATTTTGCAGAAACAACAGGTGACACATTATATTATATAGGTACATACTTAACCTAAAATAAATTGCAGCACCCCCTATAAGCCAACTATTAGCCAAGCTATACTTGTATAGTAGTATATACTTGTTCAAACCCGGAAGTCTTCGTCCTGTATAATACTTATTTATTTATTTAATTTATTTATTTAGTTTACGGCAGTTTAAACATGGATTAATCGTTACAATTTATAACTTAAATAACGTAATATTATATAAGAAGATAATGTTATGGATAATTATTAAAATATTAAAATACATATACTACAAACAAATAAAATAGTAAATATATATAATATGTATAATGTATATGGTAGTGATGAAAGATTAATGAGTAATGAGAACATGGCGTGGCCTAAGGTATTAAACGTTATTTGCATCTCTGAGTAGCAATATTCGATGCAATATGTGGTCGTGTCCAAATGTGGTGGTATTTAAGATTGTGATTATGATTTCTGGAGGAATGATTCTAGTTTCTAAAATATTGTATCAGTGCAAGGAGGCCAGGAACATCATCGTGTGAACCGTTTAAGTCTTAAAGGTTTAAGAGACAATATATAGGGAATCTAAGTCAGCACTACCGACGCGGGTTGTCACTATTGTCAGTATTGTTTGGACATATTTTAAGGCCTGTGGCCTGTCTTATAATATGTCGGAACAGTGGTGGGATGCACGCACGGAAACGTGTGGAACATAATAATATAATTATTTTTACTGCCTACCTACCGTGAAAACCGTTTCCGCATATCTACTCGAAAACATCACATATTATGCATAATATATATTATTGCGTATAACACTGCACGCACTCGGATCAAGAAATATTTCAATTTTTCGGGATGTTTATTATTAATAAAATATTGTACGTGGAAGGAGTTAAACAATAATACCCCTGCTTAAATATAAATTATAAATTATATAATTGAAAAATGGTTTTATGTACTTTATAGCGGTAGGTATATTGATGTAGTATATTATACGCTTATTTATATCCGGAAGTACTCGTCCTGTATAATACCTACTTATACATATATTTTTTTTTATAAAAGCAGTTATTTAAACATAAGGATTAAACGTTACAATTTATAACCTAAATAACATGTTATATAAAAAGATAATAATATGTGATTGGCAATTATTAAAATACTAAAGCACTAGCTGTCCCGCCCGGCGGCGTTGCCTGTGCCAAATATTTGTTTATTTTAAAAATATATTTTTGAAAAAATCTACTTATCGTAATAGTAATATGATAACAAGTAACCAATGGCAATCCATTGTCAATCCTGAATTACCCGTCGTTGTCGGGTGTAAGTATAAAAATGGATATACTCTTGATATCTGGCAAAATTGTATGAAAATTATTAGAAAATATTATGCGTAGCGTATTATAAGTTGTCGATCGCATATTATTTTATTATTTTATTATTAAATATACGGGATTAACCCTTTAACACAATTACACATTACATATATATATACATTAATACAATTATATAACTTAAGAAGAAATATATAGTTAAGCAAAATAGCTATAAAGTAAGTAGGCACGAAGGGTCAACATTAGCATTACTCATCATACGCGAAATCGGTTCATTTTTTAGATAAAAAATATAGATATTAGATATTATTACACAATACACGGCATACACAATACAATTTTGAATTTATTATAGTTTAGATGCCTTAGAACCTGCAAATAAAATGTAATATAACCTCTCTGGCTCTCTCTCCCCCGCGAAAAAAAAAACGAAAAATCGAGTGGCGTGGTGACACTCGGGAAGGTATTTGGAACAACTCTGTGAAAAAAAATTGGAAAAATATTAAATAATGTCATCAGAAAACTGGAACATAAAACATACCTGTTCTTTTCTATATATAAGGATCATTTTTTTACACCTTGTGTTACATTATTGGAGATTTAGTAAGGATCCCTAATTTTTTTGAAAATATAATATAGCCTATGTCATCCGGGGATAGGCGTCAGGCTATGTAGCTTCCCAACGGTGAATGCATTTTTCAAATCGGCCCTGTAGTTTCGGAGTCTATTCAATGCGAACAATCGAATCTTTCCTAGTAAGACATGCAAATAAAATAGTAAATACATACGTAGTAATGAAAGATTATAATGACTCATTGTATTGATATTATTACATGATTATAAATGAGTAATGAGAGCACGGCGTGGCCTAAGGTATTAAACGTCATTTGCAACATCTCTAAGCATTCGATACAATATATATGGTATTGTGTCCATGTTTTATGTGGTTTTATGTGGAGGTATTTAGAATTGCGATTGATTTCTGGAGAAATGCAGATTTGGGATTCTAAATGGCATCAGTGCAAGGAGGTCGTGGAACATCGCCGAGTGAACCGTTTAAGAGAGAATATATAGGAAATCTAAGTCAGCTCTTGGGTTGTCAGTGTTCGGACATTTTAGTCCTGTCTTCGGTTGGAATAGTCGTGGGGCGCACGATGAATATTAAACTCAAAAGCTGCGCGTACCTAATATTTAAGAATTTATTTTGCACGCGTTCAAGACGAATCCGATCCTTAGCCAAACTTGACCTTCCATTATACTACCTACTGATATATATTCTAGTTGGGATTTGGGAACGAACTAGAGCAAAATATAAAGTGCACTGCAGACACCGGACAGATTTAAATAATTTCGTGTTACTGATGATAAACCTGAGTGTTTTTAGAGCTTTATTCGACTCATATGTATCATAGAAATAAATATAGTTCTAATACTTAGAATCTTTATATAAATATATATACAGGAAGTGGCGCGTATTTTCAAATTTTTTGTGTGGGGGGTTTAAATATTAAAAATACACAATTTAAATTAATATTCTCTTTCTCTGTAGGTACCTACGTAGTAAGTTATTTATGACTTTTTAACATTATTTTTTCTAGGGGGGTCGAGACCCGGGAACTCTCCCCTCCATAAATACGCCACTGTATACAGGGTGATTCACCACAGAGTATTTTTTCATTTAATAATCAATTTTTTCAAATTCCGTTTTTTGGAAGTTTTAAATATTATATAATTGAAGACCATATTTTCAAATTCTTGAAATTTTTGTTTAATGTTAATTATTTATTTATTTATTGTTTGTATTCTAAAAAATAATGGTACACATGTTTCAAACAAACAGAAGGCAATTTTTTTGTGAATTATTTTTTTTGCTCCCCTTAGAATTTTGATTCTAGTGACGCCACACTGATTTTTATTCAACAATATAAGCCTACAACCATATAATAATTATATACGAACAATATACGGTACATGACTGCATTTTCGAAACACTAATACACACGACCATAACTCAAATTGGACATAATTACAATATTTAAAACTTTATACCCAAATAAATTTATTGCGATTGTGTACCTATATACCGTCAACTAAAATATACTATTGCGGTGTATATATAAGTAGTATTTTTTAATTCCAATGCGATAGGGAGCTGTACTGAATTGAATATATATATTTTTTATTCTCACATATACTGCAGGTACCTGCTATACCAATTTAAATTAAAAAATGTTGACTATCAATATATCATAAGCTATCAAAGTCGCATTGCAATATGTGTACATAGTAAAACAAATATAATTAATAATGAATTTTTATTTTTAAATCGATGATGATAGGCATACTATACAGCGTGGGCTTGCTCAAGGGTGCAGCGATAGGTTCTCGTGTTGCAACATTTTTTGGGCTCATCGATTGGCCCTCGGTGGTGCAAGTGTCATAGTCGTTATTATATATACATAAGTATAGATAAAATGCATCTGAAACAATTTTTCCATTTGATAATAATTCATACTTTGTAGTCTGTACAATTATTGTAAGTAGGTACCTATATAACTAGTCAAAATAACGAATTATTATTTTATTATAGCAACTGTTTTAACACGGCCTACCTGTATATCTGCATACAATTAATAATTTTGACTGTTCCACATATTATTTTATTTGGCCGATTGTAAAAAAAACGGGCCGCTTTATTCTGTATATGCTGCATCTGCGATTGAGGTCTGCGCACGCCTATATACTATGAACGTGGGCTGTCAAACAGGCAGCTGTTTAGATTTATCTAATATCCTAACCAAACCTTTTTTTCAATATTATGTTTTTAATGATATAAATAATTCAGTCTTGTTAAGTATTCGAATACTAGTATTTAAATACATTTTTGATATTTCAAATACTTCTAAAACACTTTTGACAAGTGTACTACCTATATAATATTAAATACTTTAAAAATACTTTTGCTTTGTATTTTAATTCAGAATACCTACTAAAATATACTTAAATATACTAAACTCGTTTTACCGCGGTTGTATTTCAATGACTAATATTTTTTTTCGTATTTTACTGTTTTAAAATAATGTTTTATAATAATTCTAAGAATTTATAAGATTTCATCAAATACGCAGATGCCAAGCAATAATAGCCGACATTTAAATCTACCTAGCTGAAGTTTAACTTGACCCGATTCAAATATATAAAAAGTACAATAGACATCTGAAATTGAAAATATGAAAAACGTACTTGTAAAGTATTCTGAATACTTTTGAAATGTATATTTGTATATTTGTTTTTTCAAATACTTTTGAAACACAGTATTCGAATGCGTATTTCAAATACAAATGACACCAAGTATTTAAATACATATTCAGAATACATTTGAAAAGTATTCTTGACAAAACTGCGAGATCTTATATGTATAATTGTATAGCCTATATTTAGTAACTTAATTACAACATTGTTATTCAGCACACATTTTAGTTTTATTTTAAATCAATAAACTATGTTGATCTTATTATGTCCTTAAATTATATGTTTTTATGGATCAAAGTGCATAATATCACGAATATCTGCAGTCTCCCATTGCAAAATATTTTTACCTTAACCGCGGTATATATTTACTATGTACCTAAACTACAGTAATTCCATATAATATTATATATGTACCCACGCGTTTAATATATAATGATGATAATTTATAAAATGATGCGCAAAATATGGTTTTCCTCGTTTCATTTTATATATTATATATGTGCCAACTCATAAGTTATAGTAGGAAATAATAATATGCATAATATGAGTCATTCATTAATTCGTATGGTGAGTATGGCGCAACAACGGCGTTAGCTTATTAGGTTTGATTTTGTATTATAACATTAGTCAGCTGCTTTATAATTTAATTAATATTCACAGAGGCGGTTCGAAAGTATATTACTGTACAAAACCTCGATTATAACCGTTTGCGACGGGAGACCTGCAGCAAGAGAGTGACGGACGAAAGAAATATTTATAATGATTATTATTATATTATATTAATTTTAATATTAAACCTATATTAGCTGAGTATTTTTTACGATTAAATATAATTATTTGAAAATACGAGTTATTTCGTTTATACCTATTTAAACAAAACTTTGAGTTATTTTTTTACTTAGATAAGTTTTTTATTTTTCTCGATAACATATACACACACACGATACCATTATGACGGTGGCCGGTGACGTAAAACAGAAGTCGACTGACGACGGATAATCGAGGTTTTACTGAATATTATTATTATATAGTTAGTGCGGTGCTGTGAGACACGCAAACAACCAACCACCCGCCCACCCACCCACCCACCCCACTCCGCACCCCGAAGTATATATTAAATTATAGTTCTACATATTATAATACGTATAGTGTGTTGTAAAAAATACCCGAATGAAATTCGTTCGCAATTTTCATTGATTTATTAAATAAATTTACCTCGTTGAAAATGAAATGAAATCAGATACTATTGGGTCGTCGTCAAATGGCAGCTGCTAGGTATTTGGTTTTAATCTATACAGCACTACGCGCAATTGACCAGATTATCTTGTAAAAGCCACTCGACGCGAATTCGTGATATGAACCTATCTTGGTCAAAGTTCAAAACAGTGTGTCAATTGGTTGGAAAATGATCGATTGTTAGTCACAGGGCAACGACCGCCGCCAAAAAGTTTAAAACGATCGACTAAAAAAAACTGTCAAAAAAAATGAGGCGATTATAACAATATATGGAAATAAAGAAGATTATATTTTACGATAGGGTTTGAACATATCATTTTCAAATGCGAATTCGATTACCAATATATTTTTATACTAATCAAATACAATTTTTAATTATTATTGCTTTATTAATTATAGGTGTAGAAAATCTCTCTCTCTCGATTCTTAAAATGTACACATAATTGGTTACCTAGTACAAGAACGAAATGTAGACTTACAACCAACAATTATTAATGTATAGGATTATATTATTGCATTACTTATTAAACACTTTTAATTAGAAAACGATTTTAGTGATTATCGATAATTGTAGTTTTATTGCTTTATTATATTGTATTTAGGGTTTTAAATTTTGAATAATTCATGTGAAATATTTGCACCCTGATTATACGGGTGTAACTCAAAAAACACTATTTTTCTATATTTTTTTATAATTTATTGTTGGTAGGTACCTATATTCTTATTTTTCATGAAAGTTTCATAAAATATTTCAAGAAAATAAATTTCATGACATTTTAAAACCCTAAATTATTGTTTAAACACACATTTTTTTTTACATTGCATACTACACATCTACACCATAATACATTATGTAAAAAAAACAAAAAAGATCATTTATATTGATATTTTAGGCGATAAAAATGTACTGTCGTTATATTTAATTGTATTAACTATTAAACGAATTTGTATTTCAAACTGCAAATTCGTGGGCACCCACACCTGTTTAACGGGGCCCATTATCTTCTCGAAGAGTAGATAAAAAAAAAAAAAAAAAAAATAGGTACCTGTGCATTTTGCTCAAGTTTATTTGTGATTTATTTGTTGTTTTTATTAACCTATGAGTTATGGTATTGACTATACTACTCGTATATTATACTTCGTGGGCATATAGCAAAAACTAATTAACGGTGAAATTTTGATTTTTTTTTTTTTTATTATGCCATTTTGTTTATAAACTTGAAGCTTATAATTTGTGTAGAGACATTAAACGTGAAATTATTTGCTAAAACCTGTTTTTTTTTTAGTTTTTTCAAACTTTACGAACGGTGTCAAATATACGATTTTTAAAAGTAAAAATGCATTTACCAAAAACTGCTGTTTTGCCGTTGGTGAGTTTTTGCGCCGACGACTACTTAAAGGTATTCAAAAAACTATTAGTTGTTATATGCAATCAATGATTGTCATTTGTCATCATTCAGTATCACTTTGTCACACTATCGCTATCGATAAACCTATGTACCTATATATACCTATATATATATATATATATTTAGACAAGTCCGTCACTTTAACCTATATGGATCGGTAAAATAATACATCGGGTGATCCATTTAACGTAACAGAAACTTATTATTTAAAAAAACTTTTAATGTTTTTGGAAATACTTCTTAATATAATATTGCAGTATATGTTGTCTTAACGTCATTTTTCTAAAAAAAAATACATATTTTTTATTATTATTATTTTTTTTTTTAAATTTGTTTACCTTTTATAATGACAACCTGTATTTTTCATAGAGGTCGTAGACGAATAATATTCATTTGCATAAAAATCCGGTCCTTAGACTTATAACTTAAATATAATATAGTACTGCAGACTCCTTCAGACGAGATCCCAAGAGATCGTGGTCAGCAGCCTCGAACGAAATCCTATGCTGGAACGATCGAAAATTCTCCCCTAAGAATCGTCTCAACTATATATTATGTTTCGCAATTTATTGCTAATTTAAGTATTCTTTATAATTGGCCCATTAATAAATTATGTCCCTCCTCGCCGCCGAGGTTTTACACAAACGTTTTTCTCCACAGCTAACATTTTTCTCATTACCTAATTATTTTCTATTATACGCATTATTTAGCATCGCATTTTAATTATCTCTTTAATACTATATCTCTATCGTTTAATTATGTTTGTATCTTATCATAATATATGACACTCGGTATGTATTTTATTATTGTGCAAACAATCGTATTATTATTTAAACTAATGCTATATAATACTATTGCCATCACGATAAACTTATTTTTAAACAATTATTTAATATTATCCGCCGTACGTATATACGCTGTTAATAATTGTTGAGCTGTAATATCAGTCCAGTACTAATAGCCAATAAAATTAAAAATATAAATAAAAATAAAAAACTTTCAAGTAGGTATAGTCTGGATATTTATTCAAAAGCACATTTTTTACAAGCGTAATAATATGCAGTTTGACAGGAGTAAGGAATGTTTCTTTTTGAAATTGCTTTTCATAACCTGTAGAATCTGTCAGAAAAAGTTATTTTTTGGTATTAGTGCACGTTTTGACTTTGGAGAATATTTCAGCTTATGGTACATACAATATTAAAGAATATTTTAGCATATTTCCACTATTTTGGATTATATTGGAGAATGATTTCCGAGTTCTTAGTTTCATTTTCATTTTTAGTCAATAATTTGGTAATTTCCTGTAATAAATTATATATTGTTGTTCGTCATAAACAAATAATACACATTTATACTGATACACCCACAAAGCCACCAATAAATAATAAAAACATATTTTGGAACAATATAATATATTAATAATATAATATTATATATATTATATATTATACTAGCTGATCCCGTTCACTTCGTGACTCTAAGTGTCAGCTATATTGGCTGTCCTATCCTAGCTGTCCCTTCCAGCGTTGCCTGAATCATATGCCCATATATTATGTTAAGATTGACCTCAAGTGATTTACATACATCTAAGCCACCTAGGTAGGCAATCCACTGCATCGGATCGTGGATAATATATGCGAGCAGTAGTAACCAATGTCAACCATTTATAAACAAATATTTCTATCGTAAATCTCAAAATCCCCGTGTGAGCACCACTCGGGGCTAGACCTCTACCTTTTTAAATTATCCTATCTTCTTCCCAGTGGTCTAATCTATCTCTGCCCAAAATTTAATCGTAATCGGTTGAACGGTTTGGGAATGCATAAAGGAGAGCCAGACAGACATTCATTTTTATATAGGTATTTATAGATTTCTACTAATTATAATATAATAGTAATATTATAATCTATAACCAATGGCAACCATTTAAATAAATACAAAAAACTACTGTGTGATTAATATTGTGCACTTAAGAGGCCATAACTCCGGAACCACTTATCACACAGCATACAAACTTAGATAGTAGCCGATTCTCAGACCTACTGAATATGCATATAAAATTTCATACACATCGGTCAAACCGTTTCGGAGGAGTATGGTAACTAACATTGTGACACGAGAATTTTATATACAAGATAATATTATTATTGTACATTATAACATTGTAAAATATTAATTATTTTTTTATGTCAATGTATTGTTAATGCAATGCTAATGTATTACATA
Source organism: Neotoxoptera formosana (assembly GCA_022818045.1). Lineage (NCBI taxonomy): Eukaryota > Metazoa > Arthropoda > Insecta > Hemiptera > Aphididae > Neotoxoptera > Neotoxoptera formosana. The sequence goes on along the minus strand of CM040632.1, from coordinate 61,002,469 downwards.
TAATTAGGTAATTATAATCATACTGCACATTATTATTTATAATTTAACCGAATAATAAAGTATTTAAGATAGTTTTTTTTCTTACGAATTATGACTATGAAATTATAAATTGTGAAGAGAAATTTATGACAACCAATGATTTTTATTTTGAGAGTATTAGGAATATCAAGGATATTTTTGAGAATATTTCATCAATTTTTGCTGCATTTATAAAATTATAAACATCATATTTCAAACATTTTAACAGAATATAAATCCAGACTCTATTCTATAAGCATTTAAAGTTTAGACAAGCGGATAGTGATGAACTAACATGTTGAGGAGTCCAAAATGTTGGTCTACTGGTCCACTCATTTAAACAGCTAGGCCGAAATTTGATTTTATAAATCGAAATACTCCGAATATAATATTATGCTTAAAAATATGAAATAAAAAATGTACATTTCATTCAAAATAGGAGTAAAAACGTAAGATTGTAAAATAGGCACTTAAATATAGCTTTAAAAAACATTCCAAAGATTAGGTAAGAGGTTCACACTCAAAACTAGTGATTCGTATATATATTATTGAGTATACCTAAAATAGGGTTTACTATTATTGAAACAGTTGTAATTAAATAATATTATGTACTTAATTTAATGGTTAGAAAAAAAAATACAAGCCATTATATAACTTAACCTATATACTGTTGAAAGTATTCGATATCGACAAATTATGTATTTAATTGATTTCAACTGCACACACGTTTTTAATTTCATATTCCAAAGCAAAATGTTTACTTCTGAGAATTTCTTTACCTGCATAAAAATCGAATTTCTAACGAGTCCTTAATTATGATGAATAATTATAATATAGTATTTTATAGGTATTTAAAGTTTATAATGTTATATAATATATAGACGAGCCAAGTGAAGAAGTGCAGGCCAGCTATAGGTACCACCCACCTCACAAAATGTGTGTCCACTGTACTGCTATTAAAGTATTTTCTCAAAAAATTCATACGTAGTGTAAAAAAAATATTTCCAAAAACCGTATACACAACTGCGACTGATTATCGAATTCAAATGTGCCGCAGTTTACCTATAGTATCGATACTGTGTCAGGTTGGTGTAATTTTAACACATCTGCACACACGTTTTTAATTTCATATTCCAAAGCGAAATGTATGCTTCTGAGAATTTCTTTACCTGCATAAAAATCGAATTTCTAACGAGTCATTAATTGATGATGAATAATTGTAATAAAGTATTTTATAGGTATTTAAAGTTTATAATTGTATATAATATATAGGTTAGGCCTATAGGTACTACCTACCTCACAAAACGTCGGTCCACTGTACTGCTATTATAATTTTTTCTCAAAAAATTCGTCGTGTAAAAAAAATATTTCCAAAAACGTTATACACACAACTGCGACTGCTTTTCGGTGATCAAATGTTCCACCTTTAATAGTATCGATTTTGTACAGGTAGGTGTAATAATTTTAACAAACCCGCGGGTATATGATGATGGTTTTTTTTATATTTTTTTTTTTTTGCAATCGCCGCACAGCAGTGTTGGATGGGATTTCTTCGCGCGGAAAACCGAGCGGATTATAATAATATATAATGTCGTGTAAGTATATAATAGCTGTGAACAATATTTTCCGTACGGCGGTGCGGCGTGATATCGATCTGAATAGTTTTTATGTCAACTACACCAACACGCAGTACGCTGCAAAGTTACCATATAATATAATATAATACGCGTATATGGCCGCCGTGTATCTAGTTAACCGCAAAACGTAGTCGTCCCTCTCGTTCCAGCTCGGATTATATTATTACATCGACGGGAAATAAAGTGATAGAATTTCCTGCAGGTATATTACGAAAAAAAAAAAAGAATATCAATATAAGAGACTGAAACAAAATATTACAATTATGGTGATGACGTGAGCGTGAATATAATAATATATATTATACAGAGTGATTCAAAATGTATGTGGATTCGAAAATATAGAGAAAAATGTACTATACGAACGATTTTTGATTTTTGATTTGTACGTTTTAGAAATTGTTTACAATATTTTAGAGGGGTTTCGGGCGGTCGACTTTAGAAATTTATAAACATTTTAATACCTCTCGAGCACAGATAGTTTTGCATTAATAATTTAAATGTTTGATCCTTAAAACTTATTAAAAAAATGTCTTCATATAATGTTTTGTAAAAAAAAAATATAGATTTTTGTTTGAGTTCCTGAGATGACCCCCTAAAACCCCCCTAATATATTGTAAAAAATTATAAAACGCACGATTCATTTTTAATGTTTCTAAATCAAAAAACTTTCATATCACACATTTTTCTGTATTTTGAATATTTTGGTGATAAAATGCGGTTGTAACATAACTATTAATCACTGAGTAGCTCACCCCCATATTGGCTTATACATAACTTTAGTATGGTATCAAGAATTTGAAAATATATGGTCTTTAAGTATATATAGGTATTTAAAACTTCCAAAAATCATAATTTGAAAAAATTGATTATTAAATGAAAAAATGGGGGTGAGCATGCTTGGTAACCCTGTATTTAGGTATTATAATAATTTATTTACAGGTAGGCGTATTACGTCTAGATTGTGTTATGTGTACCTACGCCTTTAATGCCTTTATAAAAAGAAAATAGGTACTCAACACCAGCCGATAAGTTATTTTACTTATAATATAATACTTTATATACGATAATATAAATAGGTAATGTATAATGCTATACAGGATGATTATTCTAATGTAATATAAAAACTCATTTTATCGAAAAGTTTCAACTCATTATAGATATATAATAAATAAAACAGTTTTAGAAAATAAAAATGTTGTTCTTACTATTCTTTATCGGTATTGTTTGTTAAGTTTTTTACTTTTATGAATCACTCAGTATTTTAAGGTATAGATAATATAATATGGTGTCCAGGCGTAGTGCTAGAGTCCCCCAATTTTTCTTGATACACCTAAGTTAAATTATCAAAATGTACTGGTTATTGTGTATTTGTGTGTGTAAGGGAGAGTAGAAAAATTTGTAAGCCCTCCCAAAATAAAAAAAAATATCTGAGTGTGCGCCTGATGGTGTTCTACTGTCCTCTTTGCTGGTTACCTACCTTATTTATTTTTGGTACAATCGATTTACTTTTACGGTTAGAGAGAAACCTTTAATTATCATTTATTTAGACTTTTGTTACCTATAAAATATTTATTAAATATGTCTATGCAAATCTATTAAGCACCACCTTAAAGCTTATATAAAGAATTCAAATATTCAATGGGAATGATTTTAAATTTATTGGCATTAATAATCGTTACAAATAAACTTTACAAACATAAACATTTTAAGTTCTTTATACTACACCGTGGACATGATACAGCAATAGTTACAAAGAATACGTTTGCTAAATTATAATAAAGTATTTAGTCAAAAAAAAAAATACCTAAATACGTTAAATATTAATAAATAATATAATAATACATTTTATAATTTAAGATCTTTCAAATAGGTACCTATCACGTTAGATATTTATTGAATTACCCATCTATTTTTTGATTCATATTAATAATATTGTTATTTGATATCTTATAGGTACTAATGTTGTAAATGTTATAAGACGTATTTAATTGTAGGTATGTTATTTTAATGCAATTCCATTTCATAGACTAATCTTAATTAATATTAGTGGATTTATGTTCATAATATGTTGAAATTTAATTGAAAAGGACTGTTCCCCGGCCGGCACGAGCTTGGCTTATATATTATGGTTTGCTGCATATTGATGATAAAATATTATGTTATTTAATGTAGGTACCGCATATAATATAATATTATATTGTTATTGGTCCAAAATCATAAAATAATAATATTTAAAAAAAGATATTAACTGGTAAACGCGTTTTAACTGTTTAGCGGTTTGAAAATAATTAAAATACAGCATACTTGTTGACTCGGATGTGTTTAAATGTTTTATTAAGTTATTACAAATGTTACAAAAATACTTTTCGGTAGTCGCAGCCAACTAAATACTTATACGATTCCTTCTTTTGAAAATGTGTCCACCATAGTCCATAACTCATAAGCTTGAAAGGTTTTCTACAAAACATTATTCACGTTTGTATCACGATCGCCAATTATTATTTTACAGCATTATAATGATGTATAATAGTTAACAATAATGTAATATTTAATTTTAAAATTAAACGTTTTCCTCCCAACTGCAATGTACGTGCGCATAAAATATACTAATAAAATAATATAAAAACAACATAGAATAATAAAACATTCAACCATCTGTTAGGCGTGTATTACTGAATTTAATATTTCATAAATATTTTATAAATGACTAAGTACTATGCAATAATTTTGCGACGATTGTGACATGGATTATGTCCAAGAAAAAAAATCGACAAATTATTCGCGTAGAAAATGTCAACGATCCGATATAATATATGTTATTATTATATACAGAGTGATCAATTTAGGTAAGTGCCTCCACTCATTATTTCGAAAAGTTTTAACTTTTTGGAAAATATTTCTTTTTTGATGTAATTTTAAAATATAACATATGAAAAAAAATTATATTTTTTACTATTTTTAATCGTTACCTATAATTTTATTAGGTTTTTACTTTTTTGAACGACACCACCAGACATTTCTTATTTTATATTCTGAAGCAGAATATTATTCGGAGTATTTCAATTCATAAAAATCAAATATAGGACAAGTAGTTCATATTATATTTTATAGGCTAGGGTTTATATCCAATAAAAAAATGTAAAATATGCAAAAATATGTAACAAAAAACTGCGACACAAAATACAAAAACTATATTTTTAAATTCTAAAATATAAAAAATATTATTATAAACTATAAAAAATAATATAGGTATTAAACACTAGATGAAATAATATTAACAATGATGTGGCGTTTACAATTTTCAAAAAAAAAAAGACTTACATTTTTCGATTTCCCCAGGAGCTAGATTGTTATGAAAGTCTTCATCCATATTACTCCCATTTTTTTCATTTTACACACCTACTATGGTAACCTATTTTATATTCCTAGTTCCTACCTATTATATAAATACTTGGTTATTTTTTTTTTGGATTGATAATATTCTATTTTCTTTTTTTACCAACCTTTGAACCACTGCTGCTAAAATATACCATAAACACAAGTGTTGTTGAAATATGGAATATATTTTATTCTAAATATGATAAATAAAATAACCACCATCCTCTTCATCATGACGTATAATTAGTAAACTTTTCGAACAAAAGCTGCAGTACCTACCTAATCAAAAGTTTCAAAAAAATGTGTCATAATTAATCCTAGTTGTAGTTATAACTCTATAAGCATTTAAAGTTATAACTAATGAATTACTTTTCCACTGATCTACTGCCCAAAAACTATTTAGGTGGGTTGGGGGGCCTAACCTAACCCAACCTGAGGGGCTGTTACGGTGTATTATGTCAACAAAAATTACTTTACAGGAAAAACTCGGAGACCTCGTAGAACTGCTGTCAGATTTTGATAACTATTTTTTTTTTTTTTATCTAAAAGGAGAAGACAGGTTAGACTGTAATTCTTACGGGCCACATTGAACTCTGATTATTTATTTTATTTCAAACAATGGAATAATTTGAAAAAAACCTTCACATTTTCTCATTTTTAAAGACATCGATATCGAGTTTGAGATAAAAATATAGAAAAATGGAGTTCATTGTAGCCATAGATATTAAAGAATACCTATAATATCTTTAATATCTATGATTTTGGATAGTAGAATATTACCCTCTATTAGTTAAAAATGTTCTTTTTTAACATTGGACCTTCTTGTACCCCAAGGCATAGGAATATATAACTTACCTACTATTATTATAGTTGAAAAATGCATTGTTTTCGACAGCAATTAATTAAACCTATTACTAATAGAAAAATAATTACTACAATATCAATATACAAATTAATATATCATAAAATAGACTTTGTAATATAAGCGGTCAGATCGTCAAGGTTCAAAATTGTTTTTCGTATAGAACCATTCATCATTGAATACAAATTTAATAAATATAAAAAAAATATGTTACCCACATTAATAATGTAAAATATTTTATAAAAAACAATGGATTCCCAATAGGCATAATATCGAGTTATTTAAAAAAAAAAGAGGTACCTACATCCATACAGTGACTCACTCAATGACGATCGATACACTCGAAAGTATAGTTGAAACCCACTGGACAGCAGAGCGGTTATATTTTTAAGTTACATACCTTTTAAATTTCAAATATTCTCCGTAATTATCTACAAGGCAATTAGGGAAATTAGGGAATAAGGAATTACCTATATACAAGACATTTTAATTTATGTGAACGTAATATAAATCAACTAGTATTATTGCGATTAGCGTTAATATATAGGTACCTAATTATTTTTTTAAGCTTGTGACCAGGGGCGTCATTTAAGTCAAAATTCTGGGGTAGCAAAAAAAGTTATTTACAAAAATTGCCTTCCGTTTATTTGAAAAAAAATTGTATTATTAAACCATTAAATATCACTTAAATTATCACATGTTTGCAGAATAAATTATTTTGTATCACACCCCGGTCTTGGAATGCATTTTAACAATCAAAAACTGGAACAATTATACATTTTTAAATATAATTTATTTTGTGGGAGCAAAACAATATCTCTTAGTGACGCCTAATTCAGTCTGGTTAAGAATACTTTTAAAATATGTACTCAAAATACTTATTATAAGTACTTTTTTTGTATATTAAAATATATTATGTACGTTCACTATCGAATGTATACTTAAAATTATTAATAGGTACATTTTTAAATGAAATAATTAATAAATACTTCATTTTTTAATTGGTTCAAGAATTTCAGATGTCACATCCTTATTTTATTTTAATCAGGTCAAGTTAAACACTCTAGCTAGGTAGATATACATGTTAGCTATTGTGCCATCTGCATTCTGCATATTTGATAAAACCTTATAAATTCTTAAAAGCATTATATTTTGAGAACAATTTTTAAAATAGTAAAATACAAAACAAAAATATTGGTTATAAAAATGCAACAGCAAAAAGAAAAAATGGTAATAAGTAATCTGGAATAAAGTACAAAAAAAGTGTTTTTAAGGTATTTAAAATACACTTTTCAAAAAATATTTGAAATACCAAAAAGTATTAAAATAGAAGTATTACAATACTTCACAAGACTGACACTTATGTTTGTGACAATCAAAATGTAATACATACTCAACTCAAAACTGCAATGTGATTTGTCAGTCGAAGATGATGGCTTGATATTTTGATGTATTCCTTAGAAGTTTAAAGTTTTATTATCTGCATTTAAATTTTATTCAACATTTAACTTAGAAGCATAATGTATAATATAACGAGTGAGGTATTATGTATTATAATATGTTTACCGTGAACGCCCAGCTGTAAATTAATATTTTATTCACAATAAATCTTTTTTAAAGCTGGTTCAACAATGTTTGAATTATGCTGCAAAGGGCACACAAGCAGGCACGGATCCAGGGGAGCTAAGGGGCTTTAGCCCCTCCCCCCATTTTAGAAATGTTATGACGTATTATGTATAATATATAGTTCATACTTCTTAAAATCCATAAATTTAAAATATAAATAAAATTGTAAATATTGTTATCAGATTATATCTGTAATATGTACAAAGCAATTATAACTGTATTTTTGCTGAAAAAATGTGTCTCTCATTTTAGATTGGATCTGTGCTTGCATACAAGTATATTATAATTTTTAATTATGTCTTTAAACTAACACAGCGACAGCAGAGTTTATATATTTAAGTAACCAATTTTTATTGCCTTAAAACACTGAAACGAGTTATCTAATAATAACAAATATTATTACAGAACGCACTTATAACAAACATAAAGTATATTATCCTAACATATAATATTATATACTTCATTCTTTTGCGATCAAAACATTAAATAATAATTATAATAATAATATATTATATGCAATTAATACAAAAGCGGGTAGGTATACAAAATTATAATAGTAATGTTGTGAACAATTTAACTTGTTTATAAAAATGATCTCTTTACAGTAGTCTCGATAACTCAAATTTTTTTCTTGCTCTTGAAGTGTTTTCAAGCTGTATTTGAAGTATACAACTCGAAAAATACATAAGTCGAATTAATTATTATCCCTCTTCAGATTCGAGTTATCGAGACAGGACTGTATCATTACTAACCAAAGCACTAAATCAATACACCGCATAAATATACAATATCAACGTTTACACAAAAAAATCTGTCAAATTTACAGTTTTGTGGTTTTGGTATCCCTGAATTCAGAAAAAATGATCAATTATTTAATATGTGCTATCTCCTATCACCATCGTAGAATTAATGAAAAATAATAAATAAAACTGCCAATTTGTTTCTTACTATAAATCTTTAATGAAATACCTTCTATGTGATTTAAAATGTATAATATGACATCAATTATTATTCCAAAAACCGCCTATGTAAACTTGGAAAAAAACATAAATTAGTAAAACATCTAATATGGCAGAACATTGACAAATTGTATAATATTTCTACAAATATTGAATTCTATTTTCTTTCATAATAAGATTTGATATACCTAGTTTTAAAATTTGTTTCTATAGATCATTGACAATTTTCAAAAAAGGTTTTTCGTGTTAACGGCGATATATTATTATTATTATTATTATTATTATATAGTTTGTCTGATAAATAAACTTTAAATTAATAGTTTTAAAAATATAAACTACTATATATTATAATGTATACATAACGTGTTATCTATAGGCATATATTATAAAGAAATGTAAAACACTTTAATAACGTATTATAATGTAATAATAAGATCATCAATGTATAAATTATTAATGTGTGTATAGTTATTTAGATTGAAAACTTTCGATTTAATATAATATTTTTGTGTTTAATATTCATATAATTATTCAAGATATATATATTTTACATTTTACATTTTCACAGATTTCAAACAGAAATTTGAACAAATTTAGACTTTAAAACGATCAACAACAGTGTTTAATAATAATATATTGAATGAATTAGTCCTATAGAAAATAGTCATAGAATAATTTTTTGTTTCCAAATTTATTATCAATAAAATGTGTCATAACTCATAAGCAACTCACATTTCATTAATGACTATTTACATTTATAATTTATGAGATACGATTACTTTGCAAGAAAAACAAATATATTATATGCAAACTTCACGTCTATCAAAATTGTGAATACAAAGACATATAAATGCAACTTAAATGGTAATATTACAATATAGAGAAACTATTATGAATAATTATACAATATACAACTGAAATTTACTTGTAATACATTTTGGTAATACTTGGTGAAATAAATAACGTGTCAAAATAATGTATTACGAGTATTCTCAGATAAAAAAATTTAACGATTTTTATTTTACACTAGTTTATTAAAGTTAATTTCCAATTGGGGAAAAGACTATTCATTATATTATACTATTGTCAAAAAATAGTAAAATATGTACAAATCCAGTTTGCTCTATCCACAAAGTCAGTATACACTCTACAGTCTACATCACTGCAATTTGTACTTCAATGACAACGGAATTCACCAGTCTAATGTTCAACAATTATTATTTTACATTTTCAAATAATTAACGCATTTATGTAATGCTATTATTGTCAAGTTTTAAATTGTCAACTTTTCTAAACATTTTAGTGAATTTACTATTATTAATGAAATTTTTTAAAATCAAAATGGATATTACAATATTGTTTGAACACGGACATGTGTATTGCTTAAATATATTTTTAAACATGGTAACCATAAAATTAAAACCTAATTAAATTTTAAATCACCGAATTTTGTAACATATTTTTTTTTATTTAACAAATGTAGATTTTTTAAGATAATAAATAATCATTTTGATAACTAAAAACCGATTTTGACTATGATTACTTGTATACAATCACCATGAATACTCACAAACACTGTGAATCCATATACCAATTATTAAGTAAAAACACAAGAGGAAGAACGGATAACAAAATCAATAGAAAGTGGAATGACTTGGCTTTCTATAAATCAATAAATTATCAAAAAGTAATAATCAATTTTAAAAATAAATATTTGTAAGTACCTATAACTGCGGTATTTTTTGAACGAGCTAATTTTCCTAACAAATATTGTGACAATTTTTAAATATATTTATAGTAAGAATGTTGTTTTAGAATAAAATGTATAATATAATTTGTAAAATTTTAGTTAAATTAGACTAAGTGATAAAAATTACTAGATCTGGTATTATTTTGTTTTTATTCAATTTGGTTGGTGTTAGAATAAATATGGCTTAATTTTCAAGACGATTTCAGGCATTTGGATTGGTTTGTTTAGCTTTCAAAAATGTTTTAATCGGCATCTGCTTTCATTCCTCTAACAGTTCCTTCATTCCGTTGCTGTAATTAAAATAATAAATTAATAATGTTGTCAACTATTTACTTAGATGTTCAAAGCAAACATACCCTGTCTAATACTTCTCGAGTTTTTTCTTCGATTTCACGAATATCTTGTAACGAAAGTCCATGCCAACGATCCATCCAACAAAATACTTGTCTGTAATTTTTTTTAGAGATTTTGAAAAAATGTTTATCAAAATTACATTAATAGTAAACATTATAATAATATAAAGTTATTAATAATTAACGTATTATAGACAACATACCTATGGAAGTTAGTGAACAGACGACGTTCTGATTTTTGAATTAAGTTTTCTACTCGGTTCTGCAGACCAAACCATTTGAAGTCCGCAGATACCAATTTATAACAAGTCATAACTGGGCTTGCCTAAAATAGTAGACAACAGTAGTTGAGTAGAGTACATTGTATTCAAGTTAGGTAAAAAGTAAAAACAAAAATGCTCATGTGTTACAATAATGAGAAATTATCATACTGTTTCAATCCAATTTCCATGGAGAGGACCTCGTCCTGATTTTTGACTTTTAAATTTTTTAGGATCTTCATCTTCTTTGTAATCTGAAGATGAAATAGAATCATTACCAATATCAATTATTTGTACCTCTCGCTGTTTTAGCTTTTCAGGAGATAATTCATGAACCTGTTTAAATAATAAATAAGTGTTAGAAATGATAATTAAAATGAGAAATGAGAAATGCAACAAATTATCTAGTAAGCTGAATAATATTATACATTGTATGAACACTAAAATAATGTTAGATTGAAAATGTCATATCATGCAAATTAGTAATTATTAATTAAATAGTCTCAAAAATAAATGTGTATATGTGTATACTTATATAGAATAGAAGTACAGTGTAATGAATTAATATTATCTAGACATCTAGTACACCTTTATGATTAGATAACAATGAATAACTTAATACCCAAGTAGTTTTTATTTTACACAAAAATTGTTTATATTATTTATTTGAACTAGTGATGAGGTAAAATAGTTTCAAGGTTTATAAAAAGTAAAATGTGCTATAAAACAATAAATTAGTAAAATATTGTTTGTGTACATTACATACCATAATAGTGTTTTTAAAATTGAGACTGGCCACGTTTTGTTAAATTAAGCATATAATAATACAATTTAAAACATAAAATAATAATAAACTATATGTTATACAAGGCTATAAATAAAGTATATGCATTAGCGAGAAGATAAATAATAATTGCAAAATGACAATACAAGATCCAATTTCAAATTAAAATCATAAAATAGTGTTTAAGCATTTTACAACAGTGTAGATTTCTGAGGTCGTAAATATAACAGTACTTTGTATTATGTGTCAATACATTTTAAGGACCACATCACTTACGTTTTCTTGTGTACCTCTATCAGCAATATGATACGACTCAATGACTATACTGAAATTTTCTTTCATATAATTTGGATTCTGTACGTACAAGCAAAACCACCAAACAAAAAGCAATTATAATACATTATTATTTTACAATATTATATATTAAGGCACATGTTAGATATATTAATTAGATTATTATAAAACATTGGACAATTATGTAATGGATTGTTTTGGTCAATAATAATGTTTCCAAGCATGAAGAAATGACAATATCAGCACCCAGTAGTTGACACGTAAAACAAAAATCCCTTTGCATATATTATTATAGCGAGCATAACAGCTGTAATCTTAACAACCTTGTTTCTTTCACTTACATTATTTTGGGTTCCTCGATCAGCATAGTGAAATGATTCTATAGTTATCATAAATTTTTCTTTCATATAGTTTGGGTTCTATAAAAATAATATTAGACTTTTAAATTAAAATCCAATGTTTAAACATTGTATATTATACAGATGCTGAAATGGATGATTGAATCAAAAATATCCCATAAAAATGGGAGCGAAAATTAACAATGATCTTTTTTATTATAAGCTATTGTGTATACAAAAGAAAAACAATAATTTTAAAATTCTAATAAAAAAAGAATTCTACAAAATGACCATCTTCAATATGGAATACACATAACAACTAATTTAGACATCACACAAAATATTTTACAGTTCACTAAAATCAATATTAATATAGTAATTTCTAGTGTAGAAATTTAAATATCTATTTATCTATATTTTGATAAAAGGTATATCAAATTAATTGATATAAAACATAATTTTTTAACTCTAACTCTCGAGAACTCCTGAATAAACGTCATGTAATGTTACAAAAAAATTATTAATATTATTAAATGTATGCTGCCAATCACATAATCACAGTAGTAATCTTTTTTCTGACTTTGTTTTTAGGAAAAAAAAAGACTTCAGAATAAATAAATAAAAAAGAAAAATCTTATTCACTGATTTTAACTATCCAAAATTATATTGACAATTCCATAAATGTATTGATAAAATTATTAAGATATTATGTATGTAAGCTACAGTTATATCAAGAACTTACTGTAATCACTGTTCGGCAGTAAGGGTAAGCGTTCCATGCTTCTTCGTGGACTTCTAATGCACCTTTAGGTGCCAACAGTTTTATCATTCCAGGAACTTTGCTGAAACATAATAAAATATTGAGTAAAATTGGAAATGTTTTGATATTAATTTAACTTGTTTTAAATTTAGAAATTAAATGCCATTATAATGTGAAATTTAATTTGTACTCCATAAAAAGACAGTCTAGATATATGTTTAGCAATTTAAAAACATATATAATTAATTATTTAACTTCAAAATTATTGAGCAAAATATTTTTTTTTTTTATATTATAGGTATCTATTATACGTAAGAATAATGTTATTGTAAATTTAAACTTAATTTACTTTTGTAATTTAAAACATCAGTACCACTAAATTTAAATTTGTAATTTAATTAATACAGAAAAAAATTATTATTTTTAGTTAAATTCAAAAGTCTAAGTTTAGTTTTAGGTCATTTTTATAACTGTTATTTAAGCTATTAATATTCATAGATTTATGCATTATTACAGTACATATGATTAATTAATTATTTATAGGTTCTATAATTTTGTTAACATTTGAAAATGTATAATTATGAATAATTGATTGTAGTTTAGATTATCTGGTCTAAAAATCCATTTTAAGTTACTGAACTTAAAATATAAGTATAAATAAATAAATATATCCCAAACAAGTTATTTGGATGGATATGGTTTAACATTTATTAAATATTTTAGTTTATTTTAGTGGTTAAGTGTAATGATTTATATTTTATGATATTTATTTGCAGACTATTTTTTTTTTGTTAGATATTAAAACTAAAAATGGTTTTTTGGAACCAGGAAGAAAAGTTTTCTGTAGTAGTCATCAATAATATATTTGTAGAAAATGACCTTCTTTAAAAACCTGTTAGGCATGTTATTAAATGATAGTAAGTGCAAATTGCACAACAAAGTTAAATTAATATAATTTCATGACAAGATAATAATGCACCAAATTACAAACTCTTTATAATTTCCAATAATTAAATAATTAATTATTACGAAATGTTATTATTAATTAATTGTGGATAAAGAACATGAATAAGTTACAGTAAACCAGAAATGTTTTGAACATAAGTAAATACTTTTACCATAATGTTCAACACATTACATAGGCCATTGATAAATAATAGGATTGCCAAACTTTTAATGGTACAGATCTACTAAGAGTATATTTGTCTTGATTGACTTCTATAAGCAAAATTTATTTTTTAAGCAACAATATAACTATGTTTTAAATCTACTAAATGTGATAAATTTTAATACCTATATGATATCCAAGTTTTACTCATTTGCTGACATGGATAAGTGGTGAATGTTTTTTACTTAAAAATACATTGCATCAATGTTCAATATTATTTTTTGTAAAAACAGACCAATAATCTATAATTAATTCTCTATGGTTTGATTAAACCTACAAGTTATTATTTTTGTGAGGAGGTAATGCTTACGCAGTTCCATCTCATGCAATGGCTCAAAATCAGAAAAAAGATAACATTTAAAATTTGTACCTAGCACAAATAATACTTTTCAGATTCAATTCTTTAAATGTATAATATTAATAATGTTATAAATGTAAAGAATTGAATCTGAAAAAGTATTATTAATGCTATCAATTTAATATATATCTATAATATTAATTTAAATTAAAAATTAGCTATCATATACTTAATACAAAAACAAGTTAAATCACATAGAAAGGTAAAAATTGTAGGCTTTTCATAGAAAGTAAGATACTTGATAAATAGGTCAAGGTCCAATTATTTTTAAGGAGCAGCTTCAAGAAATGTCAGCAAACAAGCAGGTTTTTACAGTATTAAGAATTGTTTTTTGAATACTAAGATTCACTGTTGCCTTCTCACTTAATACCAAAAAATATAAGTGTCAAAATCCAGTCAATGAATCTTGTCTGGCTTTTTAAAAATTAAATCGCACAATGGTTTAAAAGATATTCATATTTAAAAACTGGTAGAGTTGTTACCTGTTTTGCTTATATTTATACATTATGCCTATATTTTAACTATTAGTTTAATTTATTAATTCAAACAGTATTAACATGAAGTTAAAACATTGTATACAGTATACACCAAGGCTGGAATAACGTGAAATATTTTAATACATATTTTTTACTCAATACTAGTTTAATGGCCTTCAAAAACATGTCATCCAATGTCATATTATATCGAATGTTAAACAAAAGCTTGATATGTTAAGTTTAATAAACCAGCTGTACAATACTCGTTTTATTTTTGAAAACATTCAAAAACTGGCTTGTGCATATATATATATATATGTATTTATAAACAAGGAAATCTGTAAAATACTGAACCTATATGTACCTATACATGTTTTGAGTAAATATTATAGATATGTGAAAATATAAAATACATATGTCTTACATAGGTAAATTATATCATATAAGAATACAGAGTGGACCATCTGGTTTTACCAACATTTGTACTAATCTTTATATTTATGCTAATATCAGGAAAATATCATCATTATTAATAATTATTATAAGTTAATATATTAGTTACCTGGCCAAGTGATAAATCTTATAAGTATACTGTCCTTCTGAATATTTTCCACCCAAAAGGGGATAATTGGTAAATGGTTCATTTTTCAGTACTTCAATACCTTCGCCACCACCAGTTTCGTTTTTACTGGCTTCGGCTACAGAGTACAGCTGGGCAATTTGATACTAAAAATAAAGACACAGCATAAAAATAAACTGTACAAAAGAGTAATATAATGTACTACTTGTATGTTAAAATAAATTATAATTTGCTTAAATAAAATAATTTTTGGAAAAGAAATATGAGTACAAACCTCTTCAACTGTTAAGGGTAGAACCACACGGCTGTAACAAATAACATTTATTTCTTAATAGTAATAGGTATAAGTACAAGTCAATATAATACTTATAGTGTAATTAAACTGGTATGTCAACAGCAATTAGGTACTTAAGAAACAATTTTGTATTGAAATTGTATAAAAATGACTTAAGTTGACTCAATACAAATTTTATACAGAGACATAAAAGTAGATGAATGAAAACAACTCAAATTATCTTTTTTTTTTTATAATTTTTTAAATTCTTAGAAATAGGTAAGTGTAGGTAGTATTGAAATTGGATAATAATTTCCGTTCAATAATTTGTATAAAATTACAAAAGATAAATAAATGAAACGAATAACAATAAAAGAAACCGTGCAATATTGCAATATTGTCTAGTCACGATTTTCATAAAAAGCTTTAATGAATAATCAATTTGGCATGCATCATACAATGGTTGATAATAAAATGATTGAAACAAAACATAATTGTTTATGATAATTTACAGATATATAAAAATACAAAATATTAAGCTCGGACTATTAGTATTTCTGGTTTTGTCTGTGTGGTAGAATACCTACGTACCTATATTGAATAGAAAAAAAAATGAAAAAAATTCATTCATAGTGCGACTAATTGATTAAACTAAATTTATCGAATATGGGTTGACGCATTACTTTCCTATAGAGACAATTCAAAAGATACATTATTTTTATGTACAATAATGTACAGTAAGTACAACTTGCTCAAGACGCTTTCCGAGGGGGGACCAGCTCGAAAGAGCGTATTGTGCGGGTTTTACTGTATTGCGTATGTGGGTGACGTTTTAAAATATTCAAATTTAAAAAAAAAAAAACAAAAATGAATGGCAAAAAAACGCTATTTGTCACGGTTTTTAGAAAACAATTTAACCAGCCTACAGGATGACACTGCAAGTACAGGGTATTAATTTTGAAAATAATTGCTCAGTACGGTAAGTACCTACAACGGTACGTGAAAGCGACTTGACCCGTCAACGCTTAGAACCTAACTAGGAATACGGAATTATGATGATCTGACGAATGGGTGGTGCCTATTATCGCTCGAATAAAAAATACGACAAATATCGTGATAACAGTCTACGAAATTTTTTATCCATCGGCGGCGGTCAATCGGAGCAATAATTAAAGTGGCGTGACCGAGAAGTGGAGGCGGCGGCGGCGGCGGCGGAGGTGTCTGTGGGACGACGAGCGTCTAAACGCCCCGACGCACGGTCGGAAATCCGCGAAAAACCCATCAGGTACGAGCGGGGGGAGGGGGGGGGGGGGTGATTTTGCGTTGAAAAAAATAAAAAAACGATTTGTAACGATCAGCCCTCGCCGCCGTGGTCGGACGTCCGCGCGGCCGGTTGACCGTGAACCGAACCGCAGCAAACCGGAAGAAAATAAGAAATCGGGCGCGTGACGCGACAATTTCGTCCGGAAAAATCACGACGACCGCGAGGGGGAGCCGGACGATTTCGGGAAAGCGACTTGCCATTTTCGGCCGTGCAAACCGTAATAATATTATTGTCTATAATATTAATTATAAGATAATAATTATGATATCGTATCGTTCAATACTCACAACTCTTTGATGAGCATCTTCGGTCCGGCGGCGCGCGGTCGGCACGATCAGACGTTTGCGAGCGAATTCACCGACTGCGACGGACAGACGGCTGTCGGGCACTCGGGCTGTGTGTGGTGTGTGTCGCGTCGTACACTCGTGTCCGCCGCCGTCCGCAGTCCGTGCGCTACCGTGTCGTCGCCGCGCGTGCGTGCGTTCCGTTGCGGTGCGGTGCGGAGCGGTGCGGTGCGCGCGCGCGCCTCGTCCCTCCGGCCTCCGCGGACCGCGCGCGCCGGAGAAACGAGAAACGTTCTTCAATCCTTCGGTGTCGTCGACCGTGGTCGGCCGAATACGCTTGCCGACGGACCACCGCCGAAAACGACGAAAACCGGAAAACCGTCGCAATAACAACGACTATACAACGGAGCCCGATTTCCGGGTCGCCGCAAAAAAACGTTATCGTTTCGTAACGAGTATTTCGAGTACCTATTTCTCGGCGAACCGGTGTCGGGGGGAGGGGGGGCAGACCGCTGGACGAAATGATATTGTCGTTTATTATTATTATTATTATTTTTAGCGAGTGGCACTCGATTGTAAAACGATTTTGCAATTTGTAATGCGCAGCCGCCACTGATAATAGTAGATTTCCAGTAGTAGGTACGTGGAATTTCCACGGTGGAAAACGAAAAAAATTCGGTCGGTCGGCGCGTGAGGCCTTCGCGAATCGATTGTCAGACCTGTTTCTCTCCGGCGGCGGGCGCGCCGCAGCGACATCTGCCGGTGCGCCGCGCTCGTTGAACACGACGACGGCGACGTAGACGATAATAATATTATTCAGTAGAAATCGTTTATATAATGACGTTCAAGGGACCAGGAAAAAATAGGTCATAATAACCGACGAGTGTTGAAGATCGAAATTTAAAAAAAAAATTAATACAAAACAGTATATGGGTACGTTATTGTACAAGAATCACAAAATGCATTCAATAACTATGGCGTGTACTTGCAGGTCTAATCTGACAAATAATATTGTTAAAAAATAACTGCTACAACCTACACAGTATTAAAAAAGGTTTTTTTTTTTAATATCTTGTAATGTTTTCGTTTCTAGTTTTTCAAAGTTTGCTTTTGATCTTGACATCTTGTACAACTATGTAGTCGATGCCCGATGGTAGTCATATAATTTAACATTGGTTGTTTAAATATTTTTCCTTATCTTGCAATGAATTAAATGGTTTATACTTAGTCATAAACCATCCATAATAATAATAATGGACTGTATCTACCTATATTGCGAGGTTATTAATTAGGTATTAAAGATAATATTATGCTATTTGTGATTTGTCTAAATAAACCAAAAATTACATGAGTTTATTTACTCAATTAAATTCATATTTATTTTTTTTGTAGGCATTTAAACTTCAAATTTTGACCAAAATTCACCATCGAACTTTTGAAAATTGTATTGTAGTTGTATACAATGTTCAGTTTTTACAGCTTATGATTGAAGATGAAAAAAACAAGGCTTCTCGTAAGTTGTTCTAAATGCGGTTTTAAAATTATTTAAGATACAAAGGGCAAAGGCACACTTTTTTTTAAGAATTTGAAGTTTAAATTTTTACCAATGCAAATTAAATGCATGTACCTATTATAGCAGAGCGGTCCGACCTTTTTTATATTATAATATCAATTTTTTTTGTTCATAATTTGATGGCATATTCTAAAAAAAGGTAATTTTTGGCACGCAGCTGTGTCAGAAAAATATGCTGCCCCTGATATTGTGAGGCCAACGGACCATAGGTCGCCTTTACTATAATACGTCCATATTCATAGTACATATAATATGGTTATTGATTTAAAATTTAAATCCATTTTTTTTTATTGCACTCGAATACGCACCAATTCGATACACCTGATTTTTGAAATGTGCACTTTATATTGGTATAGTACCTACCTACTACTGCAGTCTGCAGATACTAAAACGCTAAATAATAATAACTCCATTCATCATTCATATACCTGGAATTCAGTGTAAAAATATTTATTACAAACAATAGATGGTTTTAATAAAACACGCTCAAGTACCTATATATAGTAATGACTACAGAAATAAATTAATGAAAAGATAACCGAATTGCACTTATTGTAATATTCATGACACGAATGACAAATCATTGAATTCAAAAAAGGATTATATTATTATGATCTCCGGGTTTATTATACTATTGAGATTCTGCGGCCTTACTAAAATAATATGATGGTCGATATACGTATTTAGTACTTGTATACGTCATGCACTGCTGTTAAAAACCTGCAGAAAATTAAACTGCAACTTTCGATGATTCTTTCGATTTATTATTTTGCTGTCTGTCGTGCGATATTTACTCGAAAACAGGAATTTCGAAAATCTTTATACCCTTCCAAAGTGCAATCTGCAGTACAACTGGCATTCAATTTCCAATCGATATAAATAGGTCATATATGGGTCTCTACAACAATAATAAGTATGTCAAAGTGGCGCCTAAGGGTTTTCAAATCATTGCAAGCATACAAAATATATTTGTAGGTTTTCTTCACCCACCCTAAAAGAACGTTTATCACAATAGGTTGCGATAGTATTATACGGAAAATAGATTCATCTATACATAACTGTAAATCACGTCGTCTATAACCATATACAATAAGAGATGCATATAAAGTTCCGCTTTATAATATTATACAGGCTGATTCAAAATTTATGTTACGGCCACTTTATTGATTTAAAATAGAGAAAAATGTACGGTACGAAAGTCTTTTGATTTAGAAACGCATCTAAGATGATTTGAAAATTTTATAATAATTGTTTACAATATTTTAAAGGGGTTTTGGGTGGTAGACTTAAGAAATTTATAAAAACTTTAAATATCTCTCAAGCATAATATATAGAGTTTTGCATTAATTAATGTTGTTTGAACACTAAAATGTATTGAATAAACGTCTTCTTATTATGCAACAAAAATATAGGTTTCCATTCGAGTTTCTAAAGTTGACCCCCTAAAACCCCTTTATCTAATATATTGTAAGAAATTATAAAATGTACAAATCATTCTTCGGGTTTATAAATCAAAAAACTTTCATATTATACATTTTTCTGTATTTTGAATATGTATGCGATAAAATGGATGTGGCATAAATTTTGAATCACCCTGTATATAAATGTGGGGACATTAACTAGATAAAAAGTTTATTTTATTTGAACGTTATAACTCGACTAATATTTTAGTTAACTTTCTAACTTAACGGCAATTAAAGTGTGCATTGTAATAATTTAGCTTTTTCCAATAATAACCTAAATTGAAAAATAATATGTACTTACAATCTTACGAATCATGTATAGTATTATTATACGTCATATATTATTATGACGACGTTACTTATTAATTAATTATAATACCGCACAATTTAATGATTTTAAAATCATTTAAAACTGTTAATAATTATAACAGTATTGAACAATTAATAGTTGCAGTGGCGGACTTGGAAACATTTCTGCTCGGAAAATCTATACATATATCCGGACCGGACCTGATCATTTCTTCTGCCCAAACATGTAAAAACCTAAATATACCTGCAATATGTTCACCTGAGGGTTTCGTTAGATTTTCTCAAAAAAAAGTTTTAAGATTTTCACGACATTATAAATATAGATGTACCTAAAAATCGCACAAATTGTATTATCAAATTTGAGGTACCCTATTTGGTATTGTTATACATTACCGGGCACTTTTTTTTTCAACTCATGTAGTTTGGTGTACCGAAAACGACGGTAGAATCTGAATCTTGCCTTAGTTTCGAAGTTATGGCCATTTGAAGTTTGTCATTTTTACGTTATCTATAATACAACTAGCTGTCTTCGCATGTTTTATTGTAAAGAAATAATTGTCGTGGTGCAATGGACGCGATAGCTAATCGATATTATTTATATAGTACAAAGTTCAAAATAACTATGTACACGAATTGACTTTTATTTCGTACTTTTTTTTCTACATTATAATATTATATTTAAATACTCATCATAATTTGTACAAGGGTGTTGAGAATTAAGTTATGTGAAGACGGTTATATGTTATACAGGGCTGCATTTTTTTCTCATAACGAATTAAAAATTTGTTAAATAGATAGTCACTTTTAAGAACATTTTATACAGCTGATATCAGCCTGCTGAAGGGATATTGCCTCACCAGCCTATATTGTATTGTCTCGGACTTACGAATGTGCATCTACAACATAAAGGTACAGCAAAATGTGTTATACGTTCATAATAATATTATAATAATCCAATGTATTCGATTGTTTTTCAAATTAGAATGAATTTACCCAAACGTATTATTACGGCAAGATTATATTATCTAGAGCGACCGGCGAGTCATTTGCAGGTGAGTCTTTTATTGTTCAATTTTAATTTTTGAGCAAGTCATGATCGTTTAAAAACGTACAAAAAAATGTAAGGACTAAGGAGGAGATATTTTACAGTTTTAAAATTCTCATAACTTTGAGAATAAAAATATCAATAAAAGCCTCACTGCCTCAGAGATGTCCTGGATTATTAAATGTCGACGGCAGGCTTTGATATTCACTCTGATTTTAAAAATAACAGAGTAAAATGGAATAGTTATTGTGAACGTACAATCTGCAATGTTGTACGCGTCTGTAAGGTAGGGACAACACCTAATAAAATATTATAGCATAATATATAATAACAATATAATGACACATAAAACCTAGGGCTGGGACTTGGAAAAAATGCTTTTAGGCCCTACAAATTCTAAACAATGCACTAAAAAAATACACTAAAATATTTTTTTATTCTTAATAATTTTGGTGTAAATCATAATTGATAAATTATTAAATAATAACTTTTAAAAGACTGTAAAAGAGTTTTACAGACACAATTGATCATTTTGGACTTCTTTAATGTGAAAAAACAATTATTTTCACACAGTTAAAAATTAATTTTAATACCTAATTTAATACGAGAACCTATTTTATAGTTTGTTAAATGTATATTTAAACGGTTTTAAAAATGTTATACATTGACATATCAATTTATGTATTGATCATATATGACATGTATATCAATAATATAATATATAAATATTATATGTATAACATATCGATATGTTTAAACATAATTTAAAATCCAAACTTTGAATTCCAAATTCAAAAAATGCAAAAAAATGAGCTTAAAATTTAAAATTGTAATTTTTTACAAAAATGCAAAATAAAAACTTCTTATATTCTGATTCAAAATTACATGAAACGTATATGTTATAAAATATAAGCATCGCGTAGCTAGGAATACAGTGCGAAGTGCATCGAAATCCCAGCCTTACTGATATAACATATGTATTATAATATACAATTACGTCAAATGTCAATATATTATTATAATTATTATACAATTAGTAATTATTTACTTGAGAGTAGTGGACTAGGCTTGGCCATAATTTATAACCGTGATTTATTAATACTTTTTTTTATTACACATCTATGATTGGTAGTTTATATGCAGGAAAAAAATATTTAAATATAAATATCAATTGTCGACTAGGCCGTGAGAGGTTATTTTATTTACCATTTATCATATCGGACAGAAACCTTAAATCTATTTTTAAATAGATAGGTATACCAATGTAAATAATTTACCCCACTCACGCGTCATAGCATGTGAATCCAAAATAATTATGATCATACTTGGGTACATGGGCGTAACCTTTTTTGCAAAATTTTGGTAGGAGTGGTAAAACTTAATTTTTTTGTCAGTGTAACCACAGATTTAATTTACTAAATCTGCAGTAGGTAGGTCGTAGATATAATGTGTGGGTAGGTACCTAATATCTGAGCTAAATACTAAATTATAAATTTATAATTAGATTAAAATTTAATGATGTAACTTTATGGAATATCTATCCCCCCGATGAAAACATTCTGTACATAGAGTGATTCATCAAGTATGCTCAAAACCCAAAACTTATATCGTATGATGGAGAATTTATTAAAATATTCTGATTTTAGGAATTTTAATAGAACCTAACTATAATACTATACGTACCATATTTTCAAATATTTCGATTTCTTACACCATTTAAAGAGTGTACTATGGCTAAAAAACTTTTATCAAATGAAAACAAACCTATTTTACTGAAAATTGTAGAGCAGATGATTTTTTCGTTGAATATTTTGATGTATAATACTGTTGGTATCTAAATGAAAATTCGAAGAACTGATTAAAACTTTCTAGAGTTATTAAAATATAAGTACTAAGAATAATATTATAGTCCTTAATTGTTTTACACAAATATAATATACTTGTAATATTTATTATATTTCTCATTAGACTTAGACAATGTTTACAAATTATAATGTTTATATGTTAATAGAATAATTTTAAAAATGTCTATAAAATATTATAAATTTCTGGATAAAAACCACTACAAATCTAAAATGCGTTTTCGATAATATTTTATACTATTAATTACAAAATACCGATGTGGGCATTGCCTTGTTTAGTTTGTAGAGGAGACCCACTGGGGGAAAGTGATATTTAATTTTAATTTTAATATAATATAATAATAATATATTCAATTTATTAAATAAATCAATATAATATTATATAAAACACCCCAAAGAGTAAGAGTACTGCAGCAAGTGAAAAACAAAATGATCGTTGAATTATCATTTAAAGAGAATAACTGAATACATATCAAAATATACAAATTATAAATCATATATTTAAATATTATAAATACAAGTTTTAAGCTTAGAACAGGAATCGAAAAAAAAATCAAAATTATGAATTTGATTACACATTACTGGTAAGTCGTAAGTGGTAGGTGAGTATAGGCGACACACCCGACTATTTGTAAAGTGATTATTTTTAGAATGACAGATGAGGTATAGCAAAAGGTGGATTAAATCTAGAATTAAAGAGGGTACTTCAAGGCAATTAATTGTCTGTAACAATATCCAGGGCAGTCGATAACACCATTTGAGATTTAATACATAATATATTATATTATATTGACATTTTTCTACACCAAGTGCGGAATTTATTGTTTGTAAACGGTTAACCTAATATACATTATCTATCTTTACATATTTTTAATTTTGACTTTGCTTGACTAATTCCACGCAGTTGATTTTTCGGAATAATAATATATATCAAAAAAATTGAGTTTGAGTTTTATTTCAACAGAATTTTACTAAAATATAATATTCTTACAATACGATTCAAATCAGTTAATCGAGTACAATAAACACCACAACCAAAAATTATTTTTAGAATGCGTCGTATAACAAAAGGTGAATTAAATCTGAAATTAAAAGAGGGTACTTCAAGGTAATTGTCTGTAACAATATCCAGGGCAGTCGATAACACCATTTGAAATTGTATACATAATATATTATATTAGGTATATTCGCATTTTTCTACACCGAGCTCGGAATTTATTGTTTGTAAACGGCTAACCTAATATAATATATTATCTAATAATATCTATCTTTACTTATTTTTAATTTTGACTTAGCTAATTGACTTAATAATCCACACAGTTGATTTTTCGTTACCCCGTCCTGCGCACGTGTACCTACCTGCTAGTAGGTGAATAATAATAATATATCAAAAAAAATTGAGTTTCAGTTTTATTTCAACAGAATTTCACTAAAACACAATATTCTTACAATGTACGATTCATTTCAGTTAATCGACAACAATTATTATTAGGCACACCACGACCACAAACATAATATTAAATATATTGTACGACCGATAATTATTACCATCGATCTATAATATTCATATAAATATTACCTATGCGATCCGATTTATTGTGCAACAACAATAATATTATTATCATAATATCGCATAAATATGTGGCAGAGGTCTCGCTGTGATCTCTCCACAGTATTATTATTTCTCCGAAACTACCTATTTCGTCTGTTCGCACAGCAAATAATATTTTAATAATATTATATAGGTAGTACATGGAACATGTTTTGAATTTTGTGTGGTTTCCGTAAATTAAACATTGTTTTTGGAAATTGTATAACAGTTATTACTTATAAGTTATAATACTATAAAATATATTATATATTGTATACAGGGCGATTCACCAATAATCGTGCTCACCACAATTTTCCCTTTAATAATGAATATTTTATTCGAATTCTGATCATTAGAATATTTATAAACATACTTACAGACTATTTTTTTTGAAAATTCTGCTGTATAGGTACCTATAATTTAAAACTCGAACGAGTTGTTTCGCAGTTATTAAAATGTTTATACTGAAGATAATTATATAGTCCTTAATAACGGTTTTACAAAAATATGAGGTAGGTACAGGTAGACGCGTAATATCGGCTTTAGTATTGAGTTTAATTGGACCATTTTTTCAAATTATAGACGCTAAAGACGTATATGGAATATCAATCACTAAAATGTCTGTGGTAATATATTTATACATTTTCCATTGCCCGTAATTACCAAGAATCTATATCATACGTCTAAGAACACAGAGTTAATTAACTCAAAAACTTCGCGTTTGTCAAAATGTTCGGAAAAATTATCCGCTAAATAATTATTTACAGTAGAAAAAAAAGGAGGGGGCGTTCTCGCTTGAAAAACAGAATCAGTTATCTCTTATAGCTGCAGCAGTATTGTATCTCCTCGAGAATACAAAAAAAAAAACAAAACTCAAGAATTTTAAAAGTAATATATTACGTATTATCATGACCTTTAAGTAAAAAATTCTAAAAATCAGATTTTTGACAAATGCGTCGTCGGAGAATAGAATAGTGATAAGAGTGTGGTCGGTGGAATAATCGTATCCTGCAGGCTGCAGTATATTATTATTTTCTATCGTCGCCGAGAATAAGTGACCTTGGTGGTCGGTCGTATAATATATTATTGTATAATAATACACGTCGTCGGGCGTGCGCAGGTCGGTCTCCTCGAGGCGGGACACAATATGCTGGAGAGACATTGTTTTAATAATAATAATAATAATAATATGGGGTCATAATAATAATATCGTTACGACCGAAACATAATTATTATTATTACGCCCTTATTTGAGAGTACCTACATATAGGGACCGCGACACTGCGGCCGACAATTATGTTTTATACTATTATAAGTTTCACTACATAATAACATATATTATTGCCATTATTTTATAATATATTGTTTAGAGTGATAACATTTTTTGCGCGAATACAATAACGTTTATAATATTTATATACCAATATGATGGTTGTATACGTGCGTCGTCATAATAGTATAATGTACACAGCATAATTCAAAATTTATGTAATTTTCATTTTTTGAACCGGAAAAAACATCTACGACAAAGGTTATTAGTTTTTGGTTTTAAAGTATAGTGCTGAACATGACGTGGTTGGCTATTATATGTTTATTAGGTTAACAATCGTTATGTATGTTCGAAACGTAAATTAATAGTAAAGTCGATTAAATTTATACAATACTGCATACAGCTATACTATTATCATACAACTTTTATGTTTGCTAAATTTTATTTTAGGTGTCTATAATGCTCCGTCCATATGTTGGGCGGAATATTGTATTTTTTGAGGTGGTCACTGGTCAATGTATATTGATAGCACTCTGTTAGTATATATGTTTGACACTTTGACTGTTCATAAAACCCCACAGGTCTTGCACCGAGGAGGTTCCTCTTTGGCCATAGGAACTTGTGAGTTAACCTTTGAATGGTTAACATTTTTTCTCTTCTGCTTAGATTCAGATGTTGCAAATTATAAACTATTGAGTTTTTGATTTCTATTAATGCTGATTTATTGATTAATACATACAATTATGTACCTATGATACGAACGTTTTTTTATTTATCTAAAATCATATTATGTACATTTTATAATTTTTTACAATACTTTAAGAAGGGGGGGGGGCGGTCAACTTGAGAAATTTATAAACACTTTTAATTTTATATCTCAAGCATAGAGTTTTACGTTAATTATCAGTGTTGGTTCAAGCACTAAAATGTAAAAAAAAAAATGTCTTCATATTATGTTTGTAAAAAGAGTATAGGTTCCCAATTGAGTTTCTAAAATTGACCCCCTAAAACCCCCCAATATATTGTAAACACTTATAAAATGTGAAAATAATTTTAGATGTTTCTAAATCCAATAAACTTTTCTATCATACATTTTTCTATATTTTTCCATATTTATGTGATAAAATGGCTGCAACATAAATTTTGAATCGTCCTGTATATCGTACAAGCTTGCGTCATAATATTATATTTTAATACATTTTACATCTAGAACGTGTAAGCGCACAGTACGCACTCGAAACAGATCTCATCATTTAATGGCTATAATAAAATAATTACACACTTAAAGTCGTACTGATGACTTTGTATTGGATTTACGACGATGTGTTTTGTTTTGTTTTTTGTGCGTCTGACGTCACCTTTAAGAACATAATATTTTATTACGGTGAAAATTCGATATTATCAACTCGAAGGCGGTGGTTTCTGATGGTAGAAAATGCAATGACTCGGTTCTTGGAACGGAGGGTGGGGAGATGTCAAAATAATAATACTCTCAAAGGAGTGTACACTTGTGATATACAAACATGTTTTTTCAAGCCCATTCACCGAATTTCTGCCAATTAATATACCTTAATATATACACAATAATTCAATTTCATTTGAAGTTGAAATCATAATAATTCAATATCTATATATTATAATATAATAGAATGTGTCAATCACCTTTTTTTATTGTAAATTCTTAAGGAGATGATTTTTAAAGTAATATGATGATGCGTCTATATCAAAACTTCAAATGAGATGGTTTTCAGTTATTAAACTAAAAGAACATAAAGTAAAAGAACTAGTTAGATACAAGAATAGGTTTAAAAGATATGAGGCTATATGATGATTTTAAAATTATAGTAATATTTTTTAAAAATAAATTACAGATTTATAATTTGCGAAAATTGTCTGACTATAGTAAGAACTAAGTTATATTATATTTATGTAAAATCATTATTTTGTGACAACAATATAATGTTTAATCACTCGGATACCACGCACGTTTGAATTTCGATAAAGATACGTCAATATTTTCAAAAAAATCATCTGATTTACAATTTACACTAAGAGCACCTACTTCTCATTTGAAAAAAAAGTTTGTCGTCACAGAATACCTCTAAACGTTTAAACATGTTGAAACAAATCCAAGCATCTACTTGAAATTATGGTAGGTATTCAAGCTAATTTCAAAATGCCGAAATTCAGAGTTATGCGAACTTTCAGATTATATGAAACAAATGCATTGTTATCGGATAAAAGTGGGGTGAGCATATTATAGTTGTTGAATCTCTGTACAGCAAGGCTGATCAAATAAACTATTTTTTTTAACACGTTAAGTTAAGTTTATGTAGAAAAATGTAAGTATCAAGTTTAAAGTTTAAAGTTAAATTTTACTTTTATTTTTTTATAAACTTGTAAAAGTTACAAGTTAATTAGAAAACAAAGGTAACTTAACTTAGTTAAAAATCGGATACTTTATTTTTTCACATAAAATCAATAATTATACCTTTTTTAAATCAAACAAATAACATAGTAATTTATTAAAGGTCTTACAATTTTAAATAAATGTGTATATTCAAATTTATTTCTGTAAGTATTTTATATACTAATTTAATACTTTAATCAACGATAAAATCCAACAATTAAATTATTTTTATGTCTTTGTTTATCTCATGGTTCACAACTATAATAAAATATTATAATCAAATTAATTATTACCTAGTATATACCTAATTAATTCCCTACACAAGTGATATCAAATGTTATTCAATTTGGCTGTAATTCTATGAATGAATAAAAGTATAATTATTAGTAATATCAATTAATTAATAATGATTATTGACTATACAAACCTGTATGGTATACTGAATTACTGAGTAAATAGTTATAATATGTTATGAGTTGTAGGGAACTTTTCTGCTAATAATATATTATACAATATATTTTTAAATTATACTTGATATTCCAATAATTATTATTTCTTTTTATAAAATCAATTTTTACAAAATGGAATAAATTTTAAATCTGTGGGTTTAGGAAAAAAATTAACTTAACGTGACAATAATAAAATTGATAGACTTCTTAGTTACTGCATAACATAGGAGATAGTTGAACTCGATAAGTTAGAAGTTACTCGCCTAAAAAAATTAAGTAACTTTGTTGAGAGTACCTAACTTAACTTTTTAACTTTTTAAATGCTCAACCTTGGACTTAACAGTATATGTATAACAGAAATGAGTGGCAAAAATTATAATACAACATATTACCTCCACTAATTGATTACGTTTTTCAGTTTTAACTATTACACTCTGTTTAGGAATTATATTATGTACACGAGCCATTTCGATGGACAATATAATAATATATATGCAATATATTATACCTACCCAGTAAATTAACTACTATAAATATTAACAAAGGGAATAAAGCAACGCGTTTACGGACAATTTTGGAAAGCTTGTAACTTAATATATTATTGTTATTCTGCAGTTTATTATACAATACCTTTTATATAGTTTTATAATAATATATGAAGTGTATTATGTGCTGTATACACTCTTATGATTTGATGTACCTACTTATATTGTACATGAACATAATACTTTCTAAAGAATTATTTAATTAATAAACTGTTTACTGTAAAGTGTAAAGTACCTACTGTATAATATTATCCATATGGTTTTACGATATAGATATTAATTAGTCTGATCTACTTTATACTTTATTCATTATTATTTTTAGATTCTGAGTGGAGCGATGAATGTATTGATTTTATACAGTGACAGTTTTTTTTCTCCATAAATGGTACGTTTTGATCGACTATAGGAAAAAAATTGTTTGCGACCACCCCCCCCCCCCAAATAAAAAAAACGACTCAAATAAACCCAATAGACTTATAAAAAAATGTTGAGAAATATTGTACTTACACATTTTTAGTCTCTTAGCCATCGAATTTTGTGTAATGTTGTGGAAAATTCTACTGGGGAGCGTCCATTTTCCGCGAGTTCTAAAAATTACATGCGATCGCCACTATGACAAATGAACGTCTTAAGCATTTATTAAGCACCGGAGCAAATCTTTTTAAAACCCTTAAGTATGGATAAATGAGTCAATTATTTCGCCACAGCAAGAGATCGAAAAAAACATTGTTTAAATCACTTATGGTGCACTTGTAAGCAAATTTTTTAATTAAAAGTAGGTAATAAATGAGTATTAATGGGCGCCTGGAAAATCTTACTTACTGTAAGATTTTGTCTTAATCCGGTCCTGCCCGCAAGAACACGTATTATCTGTACATCAGTTTTATTTTTATTCACTGTGCATTATAAATAGACAGTGTTAGGACCAGATAACTTATTTGGATAAAGATTAAAGATAATCAAATTTACCTTTATAAAAGATAAAAATATTTTATCCAAATAAATTACAGATAATTATTAATTAAGTATATACAAATAAATTTAAATTTAATGATTACAAAAATATTAACCTCAGTGTACATTGTACCTGTAATATATTTCGTCTGAATTTATTCTACGAAATAATATTTATTACACGTAAAATATTTTGTAAAAGTCTGTTATGTTACTTACAAGATTCAAAATAGAATACAATTCAGACAATTCTGTAAATCGTTTACAAAAAAATGTGTTTTGTGAATTCATCTAGATAAGTGAAATATTTAGCTAAAACACATTTTTTTATAACTTGTAAATTGTAATTATTAATCTAGATACAAGACGAAATATAAATAAATAATTATATAGATAATTTATCTAGACGAGGCCTAAGGCCTAACACTGTATAATATAGCCATATAGGTACCTACCTACTACCTATTATATCAGTCAAGCATAAATAAAATATTACGTCAATCTATAGGTATAGGTAGCTCGTAATGATGGTATTTGTGCTCAATGAGAATAAAAAATTAATGATTGCGTATAATATGGTACCTACAATACTGCACATTGAAGTTTGCAGATTCTCATCGTTAATTCAAACAAAGTCCCCATAATATATATTATGCACAGCCGCTAAAATAGTCCGAATGATATAATTGACATTTTCACGGGACTTTGGCGATTTATAGACAGATGTCACAAGTTCCCCGAATCGAGTGCGCGCCTCAAAACTGAAAACAAAATATACCTGCCTAGCGGTAAATCAAATTATACTAATAATAAATACACCTTGTCAAGCGCGTACAAATCGTCTGGTCAGCCGACTGGATTTGTGCAGAATTTAGTCAATTTATAGGTACCTACCCTACTGCAAAAGTGCAACAACTGCAGTTGTTGGTAACGGTCCTGTATACGTGTGACCTCAAAGACCGTAGTGTTTCTCAAACTTTTTGTGCGGCGACACACTTAAGAAAATTAATGATTTTTGGAAAGTAACAATTAAAAAAACCTATTTGAATTATTATACATTAACATTAACTATTACCGTTCTATTACAATATTATATAAATGAACACATTTTTGACGACACACTAGTGACTAATGAAATATTTCAAAATTGAAAATTTCACTCCTCATAAAATATTTTAATGATATATTGAAATATATTTTTTTTTTACATATGCAGTAGGAAAGTAGATGATATTACCTACTATATTAGTATTTATTAATTATTATTTATTATAGTTACTCCTCATATCTTATTTTGTAAAAGAAACCTAAAGACCTAAAGTACATGGGAGTAAATGAAGTATTATTGTATTATTTCATATCTGTATTTATTTGGAAATGAATAATATTATTTTGAACGTTTTGAGAAAAAAAAGAAAAATTCATATACGAGAAATTGTATTGTAATGTGAATTAATATTTAGATAATAAATTAATAAATAATAATTCACAATTGCATTGGTAAGTATATGATTATTGATTAGTGTTTACTGATTAGGTATAGCCGGGCTAGGCCATCTTCAAAAAGCCCTGGACACGCCATTGCACTAGTCGCTATAATAAACAATTCGTGTATTCATATATGTATTGTATACAATAGACATAGTTAATTTTAAACATGTTCTTCTCTCACCCTAATCATACGGGTGTAAATTGAAAAAAACTTTTTTTCTATTTTTTTTTTTTATAATTTTTATTTTTCATGTGAATGAAATATTTCATGAGGCAAGTAGGTAGGTACCAAGATACAAGCTAATACATTACCTACTGATAAAAATTAATATTTATAAATCACGTGTCCATTAATTAGTACCTATGTTTAAATATCAAATCATAATAATTAATAAGTAATAACACATTAACACTATAATTTAGCAAAATACGTACCTATAACACTTGTATAATAACTATTTATATCAGTTCGAAATCTGTAAAGAAAGAAAATAAATAAAACAAGAAAACGTTAGAAAATCTATAAAAACAATCTATTAATTGATTGAGAAAAATTGATCGAACTTCTATTTCGACGGTGGTACCTTGTAGGTATCGAATTGAATCTTTATACTGTTCAGTTTTCTTTCGAAGTAATCGGTAAAAACGATAAAACGATTTGAAAAAACTAGAATTTCTTCTCAAAACCAGTTTTTGACAAAATCCGATTTTTTGTTTTTGTAACTCATGAATATCTAACTATGGAAATTTGAAATATTCATATTAGCAATAACTATAGACATGAAATAATATTATTCAAAAATATTTCTACTTTTTTTTTCGATTTATGTTATGTTGAGTGATTTATAAATGATTGAGTCATTGTATAATAAATAATAACTATTAATCGTCCAAAACTCAACCACCCACTCACCAAGGTTGTTATGCTGAAGCAACACAATATGGACCATAGGATAGCCACCCCTATATTTAAATAATTTTTAAATCAACATCAAATTACGTATGTGTCGACTCTATTTAATTTAAAATTTCTTTCATATACTTATAATGTATTATAATATAATATTTATTATCATCTATTTCTTTCTTGACAGAGTTTTTATCAGTCTTTTATCCACTACTTCAATAAATCATTACTTTAAACTTCATAATAAACTAAATCATTAGTATTATCCTAAACAAAATACAAGTCCCATATTTTATTCAATTATCATTAATCATCCCATATCTATCATCACCACTGTCTTTTAATTTAATTTACTAATAACACATAATCCAGTGTACTCTCATTTTGAGAAAGTAAAACAATTATTTGTAGAGATTAAAGGACTTATAACTTCTAAAGGATTGTTGATAAAACAAAAGTCTATTAATACGTAGGTTATAGTTTGTATAAATACAAAATATATACCTCATATATCATGATTAATCAGTACATTATTATTTATTATCATTAGGCCAATATTATTTAAATAATTAAACTATTAATTTGTTTTTATTAGTTAAATTAAAAATAACTCATTATTACTTACAAAAGTACAGCATTTATATTTCAGTGAAAATTATTTAATTTTATAGTATTGGTTAAAATGTATAAATAAATAAACCGAAAATGTATCCATGTTTATTTTAGGTGTATATTGTATACACACAGAATTAATAAAAGGTAAATAAAACACACCAAACTATGTATGAATCAATGAATAATATTATATTTTTTTTTACAATATTACAGATCATAATTTAAAACTTTTTTATGTGCTTAACAAAAGAAAGCATTTAAAAACAAGAATATATAGATAATTTTTTCCATTATTTAGTGAATATAAATAATATTGAAAATTCCATTTAAGATAAACTTAAGTGTGCGATAATCTATTTCTTGATAACGTCAAAGTTGTCAGCTTTCAACTCCTGTGACTTCAAAGATGCACCTCCAATGGTGACCTCCTTTTGTTCTTCAGATCCAAGGTTAGCGGACTTGAATAGAGATGATGCGTCAGATGATGCTGAACCAGCGGAGAAAGTATTAATCGGAGCTGGTGTCGATGATCCGAAGAAAGATTGTTGGCCGAAACTGAATGGAGCCGCGGATGAACCAACGAAACCGTCTTGGGCAATGTTTGAGCCGAAGAAACCAGCGGAGCTGGCAGTTGAGCTGTATGTGCTTATTGGGCTAGCGGTAGAGCTGTAGAATGCACTTTCAGACGTTGGAGTAGAGCTGTAGAATGTACTGCCAGATGACGGGGCAGAGTTGTAGAATGCATTGCCAGATGATAAGGCAGAGTTGTAGAATGCATTTCCAGTTGGTGAGGCAGAGTTGTAGAATGTACTTCCAGAACCTTGAGTCAAACCAGATGAGAAAGCTTTGTAGCCAGATTGGCCAATAAGAGCTTGATTGGATTCATATCCTAAAGCAACCGGAGATTGTTGATAATAGTGGACAGTGGCAAAACGCTGAGCTGGAGCTGAAACCGGGACTGGGACCTTAACTTCAACTGGAACTTGAACTGGGTACGGAACTCTCTTTTCTACTGGGTATGGGACAGGCCTGTCTACGGATACTGGAACCTTAACTTCTACTGGAACTGGAACATTGACTGGAACTTCGTACCTTACTGGATAGGGCACCCTCTTTTCAACTGGATATGGGACTAATTTTTCTACTGGGTATGGCACAGCTTTTTCTACGGCGTATGGCACTGGTTTTTCGACGGCTACTGGGTATGGCACTGGCTTTTCCACTGGGTAAGGTCTGTCAACATTTACTCGCACTGGGTATGGCACGGGCTTCTCAACTGCGTATGGGACCGGTTTCTCGTATGGGACAGCAACTGCGTACGGTCTGTCGACTGGGACTTTCACTTCATAAGGTACTGGTTTTTCAACTGGGTATGGCACTCTCTTCTCAACTTCCACTGGGTATGGTTGAGGGACGTTGATTGGACGGTCTACATTAACTTGTACTGCGTATGGCACGTGTTTTTCTACAGTGACTTGGTATGGGTGTGGTACACGAACATACACGGGGTATGGAATTCTCTTTTCAACTTGGACGTAGTATGGAACTGGAACTTCTTTATGGATGGTAACTTCATGGTGGGGTGCAGGGGCGTGAGATACAGCTGGAAGTTCGACCGCACCTTGGCTAATTGAGTCAGACTTAATGATTGCTCCTTGAGAGTAAGCCGGGGCAAAAGCTCCTGAATAGTATGAACCATATGATGTGGCAAAAGCCGGTGACCTGTTCAAAACAACCGCTTCCGGGTTGGACGAAACAACGGGCGAAGCTCCTCCTGCTAAAATTGAAGCTGGAGTTGAAGAAAAACCAAAGCTTGAGTCCGATAGTGCGGCACCAGATAAGAAAGGTGCTGGTGTAGACGAACCGATTAAAGCAGCTGGGGTGGATGAACCGAAAGATCCATCGTAGAATGGAGCTGGTGTGGAAGATCCGATGAATGATGCTGCATCGAAAGATTGAGCCGCAGCGGCGTTGGAGTAGGCATTTGATGCAAAAGAGTTACCGAATGCGAACGGAGCTGGTGTGGAGCTGTAAGAAACGGCTTTGAAAGGTGAAGCAGTCGTCGAGAATGAGCTGCCGAACGCAAATGGTGCTGGGGTTGATGATCCAAAAGTCTTGGCTCCAAATGAGAACGATGACGGGTTGAATAAGGTGTCTCTTTTCTGTTCGTTCTTATTTACTGGCTTGACGTCCGCAAATGCGGTGGACACAACCAAGAGTCCAAGTAAAGCTACTTGGAACTGAAAAAAACAATGATAATTAAAATCATACACTTAAAATTATTTCAGTATCATATAATATGAAAAAAATAAAATCTAGATGGGCAATCCACTTGCAGAGGTCAGTAATAAGTCATTTTTTTTCTCACTCGTAACCAATTGCAAGCAGAAATAAACGAATATGAAATTATGATTTTAATATTATCAATAGCCAGTAAGTCACCCTAAAATAATTGGTTTAATCTAATCGGTCGATTATTTTTTTGTTTTTATAAACCACAGTCATACACTTTGCTTGATTGCTTCTTTTATAAAATAATTATAACTCACTTTTACATTTATATAGACTAGCTTTATAATTAGCCTAAATGAAAATAATATAATACAATAAAATGATATCCAATCATAATGATTATTTTATTCATTATCTGTAACCAATGGCACTCAACATAAAAACAAAAAAATATTTGATTTTCGTGAGCCGAAATAAAATTAGTGTGTGAGGCGTGAGTCACCCGCTTTAGCGACCTATGTCAGTTATAAAACGAAACTACAAACACTATCCGAGTCTCGGAAAATCTATTTGTATAACTTATATTGAAAACGGTAAAGTAGTTTTTGAGTCTATAGATGACAAAGAATTAAAGAAAGAAAGATGCTTACATTAATTTATTATATATATTATAATGTAAATTATATTGAAGTCAGAAAAATGATTGAAAAATAATATAATTTTGTGTACAATTACGGTTATTCTTTTGATTACTTGACCCAATGAGTAGTTTATTACATAGTTTATTACAATAAATTTCAATAAAATCATAATTTTATTATCGTTTCAATATGTTATAACTTATAACTAAAATAATTTAAAGCATTTCAAAATAATATTAAATATTTTTCTGTAAATTGTTCGAGGTAATTTTTTTAGTCGTTATGTCTTAACAAGTATATACCTACTTATAGTTATTTCTATGCAAGTGCGATTTATAATAATATCTGGAATAAAGTTTTTTTTTTTGTATTCATAAATAAAAATGATATCAGTATTTAAAACATAATAATATTATAATATTAACAGTTGAAAAAAATAATAAGCTCAAATATTCAAAAATATCATATAGTGTACTGTATTTTTAGTGTACCTAACCTATATGCACAATAAGTGCATTGTTTTATAATAATTATAAAGGGAAGAATAGTGAAAAAGTTTCCAAACACGTTAAACGATTTGTTTCGAAAAATAAATATCTACAGTCTTTATTATGTATGTTGAAATGTGAAATAGAATTTAGGTAATTTTAAATACCGTGTCGACGTTTAAGCGTAAGCATTCCCCGAACAAGTAAGAAATAAGAAAAAATAAGAAAAAATAAGAAACAACTGCAGGTGGTACTCATCGGATGTACCATGTCGTGATAAGTATAAAATTGGTGGTACAATTACATTACTATATTATTTTTAATAAATGCGAATAGAATTGGATCTCTGTCGAGGTGCCTACATAATTGTATGGTTAAACAATTTGTTTAGTCGGATTTTTAATAGTTAGTGCGAGTCGTTCGGTAAGACTTGTAATATTATTATGCGATAACACGAAAATAATGACTTTATAGTAAATTGTTCGTTCTCACCATAGCCATTGCGATTGTCGCTTCTGCAGCCTTCTTGTATTGCCTTCTGTCGGTTCTGTTCGGCTCTGCTGCTGCCGATTGAATGGATACTCTGCTGAACTGACGATTTGCTATATATACTCGCGGGCGGGCTCTACAATCTCCTGGACTCGTGATGGTCTCCGGGCAAAAAAAATTGTCAAAAACCAGTGGGATGTGTGGGAAGATCCACGGCGGACATCTGAACGAGAAAAAACCACTTCTACAGCGATCATAAGTGTTCCACTTATACGGTCCAAGGTTTTTGTTTTTTATTACAATTTTTTTCTACACATTATTATTATTATTATTATTATTATGTCAAATATGTGTACGATCGCGGTAATTTTAATCGTAATACACACGGTTTTATTAATTTATTCGGTTTTTTTTTTTTTTTGCCAGGTCTTCTCAAGTCCGAAAACCGGTTGCAGCGCATCGTCCGTCTGCTGCTGCTCGTCCGAGAGGGTTGCATAACCGTAATAGAATAATACAATTATATAAATAAAAAATTGTGCTATGGATTCTACGAGATCGTCGACCTTCGGCCACTGCATGAAACGCGTCTCACATCTATATCGACCGTCAGACGTTCCTTCGTCATAGTTGTCGCACTGTTATGTGCATCATCAGTCGTACATATAGAATAGAAGGTAAATGGTAATCGCTGATATTGGAATAGCTGCAAAACGTGCCGATTTGTGATCATATATATTTTTTTTTTTTTACCGCATTTTATCGAATATCACTTTGAAATTATGTAAATATCGAATTTGCATACCTATAATGTAAATGTCGTCTCTTCATAATAATATAATCTTCTAAACGTTATTATAATATTATTATTGTACAGGGTGATTCGAAATGTATATGTTACAACTATATTGCAGGAAACTTTATTCAGCAGGGCCGGATTAGACGAATTTGTTCGCCGTTTAGAATTTGGCACACCGAGTTTTCTGTATTTTACCGGCCCACAGAGTAATTATTATTTTATCACAAAATACTCAGTATTTGGAAAATATTAATTTTCAAAATTGTTGCGGCCCACCGAGTTTTACACAGTAACTCGCCTGGCCAATCGAGTCCTGTTCTATATTGATTAAAAACAGAGAAAAATTATGTATGATACGAAAGTGTTT
Organism: Neotoxoptera formosana; assembly: GCA_022818045.1. Lineage (NCBI taxonomy): Eukaryota > Metazoa > Arthropoda > Insecta > Hemiptera > Aphididae > Neotoxoptera > Neotoxoptera formosana. The sequence goes on along the minus strand of CM040632.1, from coordinate 60,963,489 downwards.
TATCTATAATGATTTGTAAGTTTTATATATTTTATAATATTTTAGGGGGGTCACGCACATGCGGTCGACTTTAGAGATGCATAAAAACTTGAAATATCTCTCGAGATTTGCATTAGTTATAATGTTGTTCCAGCTGCACTAATATAGGTGCCAGGTACCTATGTATTGACAAAATGTCTTAAATATTTTAAAACGTTCGAAACATACATTTTTCTGTATTTTGAAAATTATTTTTGTGATAAAATGGCTGGAACATAAATTTTGAATCACCCTGTATATTTATTTTTATTTTATTTAAATTAATATCATGACGATTACTACATATTACTACATATTTGATGGACATTACGTGTGATATGTGTTACGCGAGTTTGAGCCTAAAAAAATACCTAGATACATTAATATTCATGCAGTTTTTTCATATTTTTCGCTTTCATTAGATACCTAGCTATTACCTAAATGAAATGATATGGTTTTAGACCAACGATAAATATAACGATTTTAATCGCAAAATTACCAAAACCTATTTATCGAATCGTTCGGTTTAAAATTTTTTTTCGATTTTATTCTATTCAAAAAATGGTTATAATTTCAGTATTTGGTAATATTAAACACTATACAAATTGTATCATATTTTGAAACTTGATGTACAAACAACAGTACAATATGTGGACTTTTGAGGCTTATAAATTATAATATTCACCTACCAATAATAAACGTATACCTACTATGATGCCGTAATTGCATTATTATTCAGTTGTTATTAATTATTATTATCAACAATGTTTTGTATCACGGTTTACATTTTAAACTGCCTATTATAAAATAATTATAATTTATAAAAAACGCGTTCGTACATTTAAAACTAAACTAAAACCCTATTGATAAGTACAACTCTTAAAACCATTTAGGATTTTATGAAAACATTATTTTAATATCTTAAGTTTTATGTTTAACTGTTTGAGTAAGCATTGTGTGTGATAGTGGTAGTGATCATTTCATATGTTTATCATATTTCACTTAATATATTTGTCTAACACTATTTTTTCATATTTAATTTATTTACATATAACTATACATAACACAAATAAAAAATACATTTAATATCAACTACTAATGTCAATTTCGAAATTTTTTTTTAAAATACATTTTTAAATATTTATGATTTTATAATGTTGTGTGATGTGTTCTCGTGATAGGTTAGGAACACATTTTAAAGTAAAAAAAATTGCTTCAGTTTTAAACTCTGAGGGTGATGGTTTCTGGTAGCAAATTGCATCTAATTTGTATGCAGAGAGGGTCAAAAATAAAAATTTTCTACTACTTTTCAAACTCATCGCAAAAAATAAATAAGAAAAACAGGTCATTTTACTTAAAAACAATTTTTCTATAAAATGGATTTTCTTATTTTGCAGTAATTCAAAAACGATTAACCGTTGAAAGTTGAATTTCTACAAAATATTTAAATTAGCATTTTCTGTATATGGGGTATAATGTTTAAAATATATAAAATACACTCTTTTTGAGCATATTTTGATTTATAGACGTATGAGATTTTCGACTTTATACTTTATAGTGTAGAAAAAAGGTTCTAACTTCTTTTTCAATAGTATATAGCTATATAGTTATCAATTTTGTAATTCTTCTATAAATAAGACGAAGTTACGGTGGTTTTATCTAGATAAGGTGGTACATGAATAAATTTACCTAACTAAATTCAACTATTGCAGAACAGAGGTCACAACACGCAATAATATTGTGCCGCCTATATGCTCTCTACAACCTAATTTCTAAGTAATTATAATACATTAATACCTATTAAATCATAACTTTATAAGTATAGTATATCTAATAATAATAATAATAAATAATAACACATAAAATCCACCGTGAAAAAAAATTCATCTGGGTTTACCGTACTGCTGGAGGTAAATTATTGAACACTTATTTTTCCCAAGGGGTGTTATTTGCATACCCCCCCCCCCCTCCCACCACCGTAACCAAGGCAGGCATAATAATGTGAATAAATAACTTACTGCTGTACAAATAGATTTAATATTTTTTACTAAAAGCTATTTTTAAATTATAATATAACTATACAATAACTATACCTACCTATATAATATATTATGTTGTATATGCAGTAATAATTTAATTTGATTAATTTTTTTTTCGTGCTAGTCAGACTGGTTTTTTTGGTCGGAACCTCAGCTGTGTGTCATTTTTCTTTTACTCCGATACCGTCGGGATACATCGATAAAACGTGTTGAGATATTGTATCATATTAAATTTTGATGTCAAAAAATATCAAGTAGGTATGACTGATTGACCAGCGGCGATGACCGTTGCTCGAATAAAAACATCGAGTCGTGAAATTCAGTTCCAAATATACATATAGTCATAGGTATCTTCTTCTTCTCGAAGTTCCTATCCGTTTCGGATGTCAGAAACCATATTGAATATTTTGCTTCTCCTTCTAACGACGAACGAAATAGTTCAATTGTTGCCGTGCTGAACCAGTCCCGGAGATTTTTTAACTAAGATATCCTTCGTCTACTAACACTTCACTTGCTCTATATTTTTCCTCGAAGTATAAGTAGCGTACTGTTGCAGCAATAAATATCTTTGGTTAATCCTCATTATGTGACCCAGGTGTTCTAATTTCTGTGTTTTTATAGTCCTCAGTAATAATATTCCTTTTCCTTCTGCATTATCTTTGTGGTGCACACACGTATGATATACTCTATCTGTCCACGAGATGTTTAAAATACGACGGTTCAGCCACACTTCCAATGCCTCAATTTTCTTACTTAATGTTTCAGTTAATGTCCACGTGTCGGCTAGATATAGCAAGACAGGAAAGATATAACATTTTAATATTCTGAACTTAGTGCCCAGTGAAAAATCGTGACATTTAAATGTCTTGGACACTTTTACGAATGCACCTCTGGCCATCTCAATCCGGCTTTTAACTTCCATCCCGCATGTTCCCAGTAATCATTTACCCATGTACCGAGATATCGTAATTATAACTTATAAGTACTTATATTATAATAAAGTGTATTATTTTATAGATATTATATCCTTACGGAGTAAAACAGCCGTTCACAAATATGTGAATCCATGGGGGGCGCGGGGGGGGGGCGTTGACTCGCTATTTAATTACTTACCGTATTAGATAAATGTAACCGTCCAATAAATCATGATACAGGGCGATTCACAAAGCAAAATCTGATTTTTGGAAATTTAAATACACTTATATTATAAAGACCAAAGTATATTCAAATTCTTGAGATTTTTTGTTTGTACTACTTATAGAGTTTCCCGTCGACATACAACACAAACTTCAATTTTTGAAATGAGAACTCCTCTATTTTACTACAATAAATTATTTAGCGGTTAATTTTTTTTGAATATATGTTGACGTACCTATCGAAATCCAAACTCAAATAGGGGATGTTTTTTAACTGTTTAATTTTGCGTACCTAATACTAAAGATAATGGGTTTGGAAGACGTGGAAGGCTCCTATGGTGATTTGAAAATTATTGTAATTATTATTAATCCATCGACAGGTGGTAATAATAAATACTAGATCCGATATACTTTATCTGTTTTATATTTTTGTAAAACTATTTTTTAAGGATAACTATTATCCTTGGTAAAACGATTTAAATAAATGACAAACTACTCGTTCGAATTTTGATTAAAATAGTATAAGTACGTCAAAGCTGTGAGAAAAATGATCGGCTCAATAATTCACAGTAGAAAAGGTCGTTTGAAAACTAAAAAAGTTTGTATTTCCACAGACATTCCTTAAGTAGAACAAAAAACTCGAAAGTTTAAAATTATCAAGAGTCTTAAGTTCATTTATAAATTCCGAACTATTTGAATATTAAGTGCATTGTCGAAGAAAAAAAAACTAAACATTTTATAAATTTTTAACTACAAAACAATTTGAAAATGTGGAATGATGAATTTCGGTCAAAATTTAACGTTTGAATACTTATAAAAAGAATTGTGCCTTTGTATTTTTATAAGTGGACTATTTTTCTTTGTATTAACAAAATCGAATTTTGGACGAGTAGTTTATGAGTTATTATAGTATTTAAAAAAAGTTTTGACTGGCAGAGCAGGGGACCAACAATTTGCGGGGTAACCATGTACCATTCCACTCCGCTTATCTATACTTTAAATACTTATAACACAATATAAACTACCAGTTCGAAATTTGATTTTCGTGTATCGAAATAATCGGAAACTTCTTTGGAATATGAAGTTAAAACTTTATGTTCTCGTTAAAAAAAAAAAAAAAAAACTTAGAAAATTATGAGGATAAAAAATGTGAAAAAATTTTGTTCGACTTGAACAATGTAATAAAAAAATTATTGAAAAAAGTCAATATATTTTCTATGTGACGAGTGTCGTCTTACGTTATAAATGAAAATAACCCCGTTAAAATTAGCTGATAACGGGTAATTTTTTTAAACTTTCTATAAATCTCTCAGGAAAATCGCGAAAACGTTGTGAAATTGTTGGATCGCTGGATAAAGTAGCAAAAAATTGTACAAACACTGACCTATCGAAGTTCGTGCAGTGTATAATATAATAGCATTTTTGTGACGTCCTCGCTATGTGCAGGATATTTCCTGTCGGGATATTTTCCAAGATCTAAAAATCCGACACAAAGTTTGTTTGTATAAAATATACGTTATAATAGTGTTATTATGTATTATAGGGTTGTACTGGTTTTATTGAAAAAAATCTCAAATATCGTTATTCCCGAACGTTCTTTACGGGCGTTTCGAGTTTGAAAACAACCTTCCGTATAAACACTATACATTATAATATTATTTATTGTTATAATATAATAATATAATATAGCTGCGAGTTCAGTACAGAATTTTGTTTTTCGAATATGCGATGATTTATTTTGTTTCTTTCAGACGTACTGCGCAGGGTGAATAACTGCAAAAATAAATGTAAAATATAATAATAACTAAGTATCGTACGTGTACCGTATCAGTGGCGTGTATAGTTGAATTATTCATTTCACTATATGGACCAATATTTACCACTATGGTCAAGCATATAGCATTGACATAGCCATATCACTACGACTATAGACATTTCTTAGGGGGTTATAATATTATGACATAAACAATAACACAAAATATGGAGATTGACCTATTTTGTTTTATAAACATTATGCAAAATTAATTTTTTTTAGTGGCGTATATAGTTGAATTATTGATTTCACTATGGTCAAGCATATAGAACTAACATAATCAGGAGTTTCAGGACTATAGACTTTCTTAGGTGGTTGTAATATTATGACATAAACAATAATACAAAATGTAGAGATTGCGCTATTTTGTTTAATGAATATTTATAATTTATTATATTATAAACATTATGCAAAATTCATTTTTTTTAGTGGCATGTATAGTTGAATATTTATTATTATAATTATTAAATACTTATTATGTAAAATTCATTTTTTTTATATTTTATTTGGTTGAAAAAAAAATATTGACAATTTCATTTATATTTAAGGGGCCTGCACAAGACCTGTTTTTTGCTCAAAAACATGCCGCATTGCAGGAAAAACACAATTTTTTTTTTGCCGAAAGAGAAACATTTCCTACAGTGCGCATTGGACTTGGATTTCCAAAATTCCATTTCAACACCATATATAATACAATTTTCAATATGAGCAATTTTCTCAATGTTTTGTTTTTATTTAAGTTTTTTATTTACTCCTATGTAAAAATGTGGTTTTGGGGGGTATAAATATACTAGGTTATATAGTTACCTCCCAGGTGAATATACCCTATTTACCCCCTGTAACTATAACCTAGGATGTATTTACTGGGGGGTGATTATCGCCTGTTACACTGTTTCAAATGTATTATTTTTGACTTTAATCATTTTTGTTTACAGATTTCCGTTTTGAATACGTTTACAAATTTCAATCGGTTTTTTGTCATATTATACATATATATATATAATTCTATAGCTGTCCCACCCGGCATTTCCTGAGTCAAAGATGAAATAAGTAAGTAAATGATATCAGAATATGAGGCACACGAAAAACATGGCAATGGTGGTCTGTGACAAAGATTTGTTTTTTTTTTATAAATTTATTTGTAAAAATATGTATATGCTATATATGTATATATATGTAACCATTTACAACTCTATAAATAAACAGAGATTATTCATATATATCTTTTCAAAAATAGCACTTTCAGTTTTTCCAGAATTTTTAGCGTTTAGTATGTACGTAGGAAAAACTGTTACTGTAACTGATAACTAATAATTGTAACCAATAGCAACCATTTAGAAACAAAATACAAATTTTTGATTTTCATCATGCATTTTAAAATCTTTGTGTGAGCACCTTTTTAATTTATATTTAATATACTTTTTTGCGATATGAACCTTCTCCGTGATATAATCTTTAATTTATTTTTATTTATTTTTTATTTATATTTACAATCTGTGTTTGACAGCACAGCAAGTAAATTTAATAATTTATGTACAATATTAAAACTTTGAATTATATGAAGAAGAAGGCCAACCAGTGATGGAACCCAACGGGAAATTATTTTAGATTAACAAGTCTCTGCAGTATTTTCTCTTGAGCCTATGGGTGGGATTTATGGGTTGAGTATTAGATGAGATTTGTGATACTAATGGGTTAGTATGGGAAGGTAGCTTGGATTAGAAAGATTTGTTGGTGGCTAATTGGTAAACTGTTTAGATTTTTAGGTCAGAGTGTAGTGAAGAGTTGGATACAAACCAAAATGCTGCAGACGTTATAATCTTTCATTAAAAAAAAAAAAAAAATTAAGACAATCGGTTGTCTTAATGTTACTATAACGTTTGCAGCAAGCCTCTGCTTTTAACACGATTTACCTGTCTTTGTATACTATTATTCTCCTATTTCATCGAGTCCGGACGAATTCTTTTAGAACTTTGTGTACAGCGCAAGAGACTAGGTCAAAGTATATAATATAGTGTGGGCACCGCTGCTGCTGCTTCAGGTTTTACCAATTATTTGTTTTATGGGAAAACTTAAAACTTTGATGTACATTTTTCGTAAAAGAAAAAAAATCTCTATTATTATATGTGTCTGGTGCCATAAAAACTGTAGAACGGGAAGGATGTTTCCGTTGTTCGCTCGTATACATATATATATACGTTTTACGCGCGTAGGTAGTAAAATCTCCAGTGTATATAGTGCGCGACAGTGGTCGTAAAAGAAAACCAATAAGAATAATAATGCGTAGGAATACCGTCTCGACGATAAAAATATCCGACAACCCATTAGTGTGTGTGTGTGTGTGTGTGTGTGTGTGTGTGTGTAGTCGCATTCGATGGCAGGACTTAGTTTAAATGTTCCTGCGGATTATTGTACATGTATATATATATATATATATATAACATATTAAAAATGTATAAAGTTAGTTCAAACGTCGCGTAAACTCTGTAATATGACCCACTTCGCGGGAAGGCTGTGACTCGTCCCGCGCAGACTCTTTGAAGCGAATAACTTTGAGGATTCCAAAAATTCATACCGGATCACGGCGAGAGCCATTCCTCCTTATTTCCACTTGCCGATTCAATTTCTTAATGGATGACCCCTCAGTCAAAGCAGCTATGCGTTCTTTAAACTCAAATAACGTATATTGATCTTTGATTCGCGATGGACACTTCCCCGTCAGACGTTTCCCCGTAATACGACATTTCCATCCAGTCTATATTGTATTTATAATAATTCATCTAGATCACGTTTATCATAATAATATGATGATACAATATTAATTTCTATACGTCTAGCAACATCTAGATATTTTATTGTTATATATTTTTCGGTGTAAGTAACCATATAATACGTCGATAAACTATTAGTCGACACACATAATATAGATTATTATCTATAATATTATCCACGATTTGAACGGCGGTGGTGATAGGATTTGATGACGGGCGTGCAGTCACCAGTCCGTTTTTTCACGTTCATCGATTTGTTTATTATTGCTATAACGCGTTTTATAATGTCTAAAAATATTGCGCGAAAAGTTCCAAAGTAAAAGACTTGATAGTGTACTCGGGATATATTTTTGAAAAAGATTATATGAAAAAAGAAAAAAAGTTAGAGTGTGTGCCATCCAATACGAGCTGGGGAAGTGAAACTTCTTATGTAAATTAATGGTGAATGTTATAATTAATTAATTAGTGATGAATTTTTTTTATTTAATTTTAAATAATAATTTAATTTAATTTCAAATAATGATTGAATAGTATTAAAATAAAATAATAGATAATAATAATATCGTTATTATTTATGGTTTTATTCAAGACTAGCCGACCCGTCACGGCTTCGCCCGTGATTGGTTGTTTATTTTGAATTCGGACGATGATATGTAGAATTTTTTATTCAAATTTTATCGTTTAATGTGATCGGCAAGTAAATATAAAAAATGAATTGTTAATGAAAACGTATTGAAATGTTTCTAGCGGCATTAATGGTAAACAGATACAAAAGAAATGCTAATTAATCTGTTGTTGATAAAGGATTTTATAAAACTTCTGAATATGTAACGTTTTTTGTTCTATATCGTGTTGATATCAAAATCATTAAATAATTCGGGTCCCCAGTTCGAGAAAATTCCAAGTATAATTTTCCACGTGACAAGCACTCAGAACTAAGATCTACTCTAACGTACCTAAATGTTTGACATTGAGCTTTGTTAATCACAAAAGAAACTTTGAACATTTAAATACAATACACCCCTTCCCCACCCACTCCAGACAAAAAAAAATTAAATTTTTCAAGAACTTTAAACTTATTTTTTATTAACAAAAGTGGTATTAAAGCCTTCAGCAGACTGTCAGGTATAATAGTAAAAAATTTCAGCCAAATCGGTTTAGTAGTTTTCTCGGTTAGCTCGGTCGTAGAAAACCTCTATATATAGTAGTACAGATATAGATAGATAGGTATACAATTTACACGTTTATTTTAATTAATAATAATTTTTTTTATTAACTATATCTGACTAAAATATGTATGCCTAAAACCTTCTCTGTGATGTCCTCTTTAACTGCACGACGATCCAATAAGTAGTTTCGGAGTTTATGCCCAACAAAAAAAGCGACTTCATTTTATACAGTAGTATAAATTAATACGAATATTGGATATACATGTTGTTGGTGTACGTGCGATAAACTTCTCGGGACAACGCCGATATCAAACACAATACTACAATAATTTGACGAACAAAAAGGGTATAGGTTACAGGTAGCTGGAAACCCGTGGGCCGCCGTGTCGCACAATATGTACAATAATATATATAGGTGTACAATTTACACGTTTATTTTAGTTAATAATAACTAATTATTAATTAACTTTATCGAACTAAATTTATGCCCAAAACCTTCTCGGCAATGTCCCCTTTAATTTAAAAAAAACTGCAAGACGATCCAATAAGTAGTTTCGGAGTTTACCCCGACCATACAAACAAATGCTATCATTTTATATATTGGTATAGATAAAAGAACAACTGTTAGTCGACAGCTGTTTATCCAACAAACTGTTTATTTCGTGACGCTAATTCGTTAGATCACGCGACCGTCACTGTCGAGCGTCAATCAAAACACTCTCACATAAGATTAGTTTCACTTCAAAAAAATTTATTGGAAATGTATCAGATACAATACTGATAAATGCCGTGGACGAGCGCTATCTACGCGTATAGAAAATATTGTGTCTACATATTATGATGAACGTGATCTAGACGAGATTCTTTCAAGATAATATAAATTATATGATTTTAATTAGTAAATAGGTAGATACTGCAGTGGGGGGGGGGGTGGTCCCTAGGTTAGGGTCCCATAGTGAAATTGCAGGTTCAAATGTTCAATTAAAACATAGCATGCGCATATTTATTTATTTATATTACATAACCATACTCCGTGGCCCATACGTACTTTGATCTTATACCTTAGGTTTCTCTGAAAGTCTTTATGAATTATGAAAATTGAAATTGAATTATTAAATTGTGCATACTTGCTGGTAAGTGATGAGTGATAACAATACTCAATCGATGAGTTAAAAGTGTACAACGTCGATGGTGCGATTTATTTTTTAGAAATGGATTTCTATTCACTGTTGTTTTTATACTGTTTATAGGAGTTATTCAACACTGTTGGTCGATTAAAAACGTTTTTAAAGAATCGTGGACAAGGAAATGTTTGATTATTGTATGGACTTGCCTGTAAAAACGATTCATCATAAGAATATAACATTAAATTTCGGTAAAATTGTAAATATATTTTAAAATTCCACTCATATAGTATGTGTAAAACACCTGTTAAAATATATTGCTTACCTCAAAAATATATAAATATATAAAAAGAAGAAGAAGAAGAAGAAGAACAGACGCGTAGGTATATTATATGTATACTTACACGAGTTCATGTTAAACTTCTTTAAATTATTTTATTTATTTCTTATGTATCGTGATTCGCTCTGTGTGTGTTATGTTCAATAATTTGATAATGTTGCGATATTTACAAAACGAAATCATTAAATCTTATAAATTTTTTTGGCATGAAAAGAAACACGGTTCAAGACCTGCAGCTCACCGTGGCCGTATCCCCGCGGGTGGTCGACCGGCGTAAGTCTCGTGATTTACATATTATTATCAATATGAAGTTAACCATAAATCATAATAATTCGTATGATAAAATCATACTTTAGAGTTCCTTCGAGTGCAAACAGGCCGGGCAAATCGCGAGGTCGTGCAAAGGTAATATTATAATGATCGCTCCGACGATGTTCTTATGGATGACCGCGTAAACAATGATGTATTATGTGATAAATTACATTAAAAACTATATAATAACACTTATAATTTATATTTGAATATTAGGTATGTATAGACATATTATGTTTATGTGTTTTAGGGCTTGCGGGTATAATTAGTTAGTCCCCCAGGCCTCAATGTCCGATGAATAATAAGATAAATAAAATTATAAACTATAATAATAATATGTTAGAGGTGGGTCGGACTGTTCGAAGTTAAGTAAAAAATCAAACCAAACTTTAGGGGTTCGGTTTGAGTTTGAAAGTAGGACCTGGTTTTAAAAAAAATCGAACCGAACCGAAAACGAACAAAAAGTTCAAAATTCCATGACTAATCCAAACTCTAACATAGTTTGAACACCGAAAAAACGTCAAACGTTTCATACAAAACATATTTCCTGTGCTTATTTTTATTTTTGTATTTTGTCTATTGTCTATTTTATCGACGAAAAATACACATCACACGTATAATATACTTGTTTATTAATTTTAATAAACCGATTAGCAGTAAACCGATTTAAGTCGAAACCGATAGGCGATAAGACTTAAATTAAATTAAAACTTAAACAGTATTAAATCGGTCATTGTGGTTCAGAAAAAAATAAAAAAAGTTTGATTGGATATTTAATTCGAAAGCTTGAAATATTGTTTGGTACGGGTTAAGTTTGGGTTCGACATCACACTAAATATTGTTCGGCTCGGCATACGATTAAAAAACTCTGTTCAAGACGTATATTTTTGAGATCGATCCACCGCCATGAATTCGACTTACAATTTAATTTAAATTATTAAATCTTTTTTCATTTTTTACTCTAGTGCAAATGCGAATGCGAAATACGCTGTCATTTGGCCCGGGATTGTAGGAAGGGCGAGTGTGCACTTTAATATGTTTCACTCGTTATCACTCGGGAAGGTTAATATTTTTATCGTCTATGTGATTAGGAAGGCTTCGATTCCACACAACTTAAAAGCTCTCTGTTTTTTTTTGGGGGGGGGGGGGGCTAATATTAAATTTGGGGTGGCTAATGGCTATGTTCCCGTTAGCCACCCCCTCCCCTGATCTCTACACCTATCCCTAGGGCTATGGCTTTGTGTTCTCGACGAGAGTTGATTTTTTCTTTTCATCTTTAAGGGAGATATCAAATGCTCACATGAACAAAGTTTATATAATAATATGTAATACTGTGTACGCCTAACGTTTTTTATTATTATATTTTAATTTATAAACTTTCTGTACCTACTATATATTAGGCTTCGGCCCGTTTCTTTCGATCGAATAAATTGTTGTTACTATTATTATTATTATTATTATTAACTGTCGATATATTTTAGAATTTTTTTAAACAAATATATAGAAAAAAAAACAATTTTCAACCAAGTTAACGATGATAATTTGTTGTCGGCCCTAAGCCTGTGAAAATTGTGAATTAATAATAAACGAGCGATTGAGTTCCCATGCGGCCTTTCCTCCTTAATACCACCACTACATTTTCTGACTTATAGTCACGACGGTAATATGGGTCAGCGGCCTATATATTCGTCGCCGTCCGGTACTTCACACCCTCACACCCACACACACACACACACACATACCCACCCACCCACGCACACGCGCGACACTATATTTTGTGGTTTATTTTTATATTGAATATTGCGTGCGTGTTAATTATTATCATTATTATATTTTTATAAGCCAAACCGGGTGTTTTCAAAAATGCACTAATCGCCACGCGTTTTTCTTAATATCGTCGCTAATCGCCACGTCTTAGACGTACTTAAAATAGTTAATTGTGTGCTAATCGCCAAATAATTGTCTTTTAGTTATATATTAAAAAACAGCATATCGCATACTCGTGCGCTATTAGCCGCGTTAAAACTATACCGGATACTATACAGTTTACACATACCTAATATAATTTTTCACACTTTTTATAATAATTTATTATTGGATTCTTTTTCTAGCAAACTCACTGTTCCGGGTCGAATACCAGCAATTTTTTTAGTACAACATAAACTACCTACTGATCTGATATAGCGACTTGTTTATATTTTACACACGAACTGCAGTGTGCATTTATTATTATTAAGGCTCGGATTATAGCCAGCAATATTTGTTGTACACTCTAATTTCGTGTGAAATACTATCTTATTACCGTCGTGCGATTGTGATTTGTTTCAAATATAACATTTTTTCATATATTTTGTGCGTCGACATTTTATAATCATTATAATAGTGTATAGTGTATAATAATAATTGCAGTAGCAGCTGCAGGCCAGCAGTGATCCGACATTCAGTGAGTTTTTATAATCATTTATATTGCATTATTATTATTATTATTATTTGTATACATTTGTTGTGCCAAACAGGCAATCGCTTATTATGTACTATACTCACTACATATTTTTACTCGTCGGGCCAACAGGGCCGTAGTTTATTATTGTATTGTGTTTCATACTTTTATATCTGTGGATTCGTCGACAGTACATTTTTTAGTACCTACCACATATTTTGTCATTCGAGTCTTCGAGCATTGAATGTCTGTTTGATTTTTTTCAGGCAAGTAAACAATTATCATTTATCTTTTTCTTGTTGTCTTGTGTAATAAATATACCAAGGAGATCCACCTAGCATTCTCACTCCCGTTTCATTTATTCAAATTCTAATGTTTGGAATTTTTGAATATACGCCTGCTTGTAGACCATATTATTATATCAAATTCTTGACTTGTTTTGTACTACTTAAGAAGACGTGTCCTGTGGCTATACAAACGTTTTTAAAACGATGATAGTTCTAAATTACTATTTGCTGATGATGTGAAATTTTTTCGAGTAATAAAGTCATCCTCAGATTCTATTTTGTTACAAAAAGACTTAAATCGTTTAGCAATCTGGTGTAAAAGAAACAAATTATTGCTAAATGTCGATAAATGTAAAGTAATGTCTTTTTCTAGGTCTCGTTATCCAGTTATTCATAATTATTATTTAGATAATATTTTACTTAATCGGGTGGTTGAAAATTTAGATTTAGGTATTACGTTTAGTTCTAATCTAACTTTCAATAAACATTATCTTAATATTTCTAAAAAATCATCATCTATTCTAGGATTCATTAGTAGGACATGTAAAGATTTTACAAACTCCTTCACCCTTAAGATATTATATTTTTCATTGCTACGTTCTATCTTAGAATATAATTCAATTATCTGGTCTCCTTCTGCTAATACTCATATCCAAAGCCTTGAAGGTATACAAAATCGTTTCCTACGGTTTGTATCGTACAAATGTAATATCCCACGTCAGCGTCATACTCCATATAAGCCGTTATTAGATACTTTAAATATGAATAGTCTTGAAATCAGGAGAAATATTATTGATTTAAAGTTCCTATATAAAGTAAATAGATGTAAATTCTATTATTATACTTAATTATTTTATATATATATATATATATATATTCATTTTACTCTGTTTTAATATTATATTATCTGTATTTTCTCTTTTCTCTTATATGTAATTAATTTGTTCTACAAATATAATTATTATTATGTTGATTTATAACTGTTATAGGGCTATGCCCGTTTAATTATATAAATAAATAAATAAAGACTTTCCGATGTTATTATACCAAATTGGGTAATTTAATATTAAGTATACATTATTATTTAAAGATTGATTTGACAGTTATCACAACTGTGATCGTGGTAGAAATATCACAAACATTCGTGAAACACGGTAAATCGATAACAATTACATAATATCGATAAGCTTATGAAAAGAATAATATTTACCCAAATTTTGGGTAGGTGAAAAAACCCTCGGGTAAATACCCAAAATATTTACCAACCCGTCGGTGGGCATTTACACATGGCACATCACTTTACCAGTACGACACTGAGATTACAAGGAACTTAATAACTATATAAGTTAAAATAACTCGACAAACTTATACAGAATAACAACTAAACGGCGGCATTTATATTAAATGAAAAAAAATTAATAAATATTTATGTCACGGAGAGGCGTAACCGAAATCTTTTAAATATTAGAACTCCAAGGTTTACAATTAAATGGAATTATTATTAAATTATTCACATTACATAATAATATCATATAACACTTATACTCGGTGTATAATAAGTATTACATATTAACTCATTTTTAGGTTATTTTTTCAAGTCAACGCGCAAAGAAATAGGTATATATAGTATGTTAATAATATGCTGTTATGTACATGGGAGTGCGCACGGGGGGGGGGGGGTCCGGATGTGCCCGGGCACCCGCTCTGACATTTAATTGGGGCCCTAAAATTTAAGTGCTATAGCATATATATATATGGGGCCGTTATGATTTATTAAAATATTCATTATGTACATGTCTTGTTAAAAGAAAGCCTAAATTAAGAAAAGGGCCCAAAAATATTGTAGGCAACCCCCGAAATGCAGGTCTGCGCACGCCAATGGTCATGTATAAAAAAAATCTATGTATTATTCTACTAAATCAACAATTTACGGACTTTTAGGGGTGTTACACTTTTATTTTTATTTAATCGTAAAATAATTCATACGCTATCATTGGCGTGAATGGGTAAAAAAAATTGGGGGGGAGGGCTAGACAATTTATTCTCCAGAGTCGAAACCATAACTATTATAATATTGTTTGATTTTACGCTGCAAATCTTAAAATTAATTTTTATGGCTTAGAAACAAAATATCATAGGTACCCTGCTTCAGTAGTAGTGTTGCAGTGCTCATATATCATTAAATAATATCAATTGTATAAGAGCGTTCATAAAAAAAGGTGCTGTAACTTGTTCGAAAAAAATAAATCGATGATAATCCTGCAATAGTGTAAATATATCACGAAATAATATTATTATTGCCTTTTGGGTTGTCTTTGTAAACCAGATGATAAATGATGACGTTGACAATACGTCAACATAATATTTTACAACTGCAGGAGAAACGTAAAGAAACGAGTTTTTATCTTTTAAACGCATGTTAAATGTATTTAAAATGTCTACTGTCGGCATACCTGTGGTGGGGGGGGGGGGTAAATGATACCTCCCCCCCTCCCCCCATAGTCAACTGAACTCTATGTACGGTCACTTACGGTCAGTTGTGACGTAAAATTTCATACATTTCTAATATAAAAAATTAATAAATAAATTTATATGACTGAAAATAAACAATGCATACATAAAATCACAGATTATTTTACTGCATCGCACTGCACTGCACAAAAAAAAATCATAAATTATTAAATATTATGCATACAATTATTATATTATAAATAAATCAAAACTGCAGTATAGGTACTAGGTAGTAGGTACACATCAGAACAATGTGTATCTGTTATCGTTCGTCCATCGTTAATTGCAATCGAAACAACTGGAATTTGAAAGAACGTTCAGTGCACGAATTATATTATAATAGTATTTAGTAGGTACCTATATGTATCATTAATAACGATATATCAGTTACATATAGCAAACATAACGCCAAAACACAAAAACGATAAAATATAACATTAATATTGTCAAACCAATTTTCATTTGTGATAACTGATAACCGATAGCGGTGTGGACGATATAGTGTTTTGGATAGAGTAAAATATAAAATATCCTTTTTTTACGAAAAAAAAATAAAGAATTTAGAATACTTTAATCGATAAATATTAAAATGGTGAATCGGACGAGGGAAATTCTGATCCAAAATCACGTGAAACGTATACATATGCGTTATAAAACGAGCATCGAGTATCTAGTTTTGGAAAACGAAGCAAAGTGCATCGAAATCCCAGCCCTACTCGTCAATAAAATAACAAAATAATACGAACGCGTAAAATAAATAAATAATTTTTAATCTCAATTATTATAATATGTTACATCAAGACAATCGGCCAATCGATTACTATACGAGTAATAATAATATAATACATCGTTTTTTTTTTTTTTTTTACGAGGACGACACCGCGTGTGACGACGAGCGTGCGTCGTCGGTGATAAAATATAATATTATTATAATATATTATAATGAACCTCCGAACTGCAGGCGACGACCGATATAGTTGGTGCGCATGTCTCCTGACCAAGTTATTTCCTGGTGCAACAGAACTGCATAATAATATCGCTATATTATGTTGTATTCAACCCGACAGAGGCCGACGCCGCCTTACGTATTTATATATATAATATATTTATTTACAGCTAGGGATTTGAAGTATTCGCATTTTTTTTTTTTTTTAACTATACAGGACATAATATATAGCTCATCGAAAACAAAATTCGATTCATATAATATAATATACATCACAGCGAGTTCAAATGTACAATTTTTTTTTTTTGTAATGCTATTCGCGAATAAATGCATTTTTGGTACATTTGTGTCGGTTTATCGGTGCATTAGGACTAATCTAGACAAATGTATCTACATGAATAATTTATTTTTCTTTCATATTATATGTTGATAAATTCACAAGATAAATATTTTTAATATTTTTTTGGAAACATTACCCAGGATCGTCCGAAAGTTTCTGAATTCCATTCTATCCACCTAGGTTAGGTTATCTTTTACCATCTTGTGAGTGACATAACACGGTATAAAAAATATTATACCTGTATATAGATATTATTTCTTATGTTTTTTTTTTTCCGAAAAGAAAACAAAGACTTCAACGTCTAAGGTTATTATAGCTTTGTGAACATGTTAAATTGTGTGTGCTACATTAGTAAATAAATTTAAAAGGTATAAGTTCTAACTAGAGCGCGGATTTGTAGGTTCTTAAAAGTTTAAAATATGATGCTAATATGCTTTAAAAAAACCCTAAAATATTCTCTAAATATGCTTTAAACTTTTAAGTATGCAAATAATATGATTTTTTTTTTCAAGATAATTCAATAAAAACAATATATAACTTCACAGTTATACAGTATACACTATCATTCCTTTGGTAGGTAACAGGTAAATTATTTAAATATAAAAAAATTAAAACAATTCATACATAAGTGTATAAATATAATGAAATATATGTATAAAAAAACAAAATATTTTAATAAAAACAATACATAACTTGCATGCCTTTTGGTGACAGCTAAGTTATTTGAATTTAAAACACGTGATGTGTGTCATACTATTAGGTAGGTATATAAAATAATATAAAAAAAAAATATATTATTTAAATTTAATTATTATTGAATTATTAAAATGAATTATTTTTAATTTTTATCATTCTTATATCAAATAATTTATTTTTTCCTAGAAAATATTGTTGCTAGAAAAAATCACAAATCGAGAAATTAACAACATACATGATGTTTTATCAACAATGATAGAATATATTCTAAAATATGTAAAATAGGCCAAATGTTCTCTTATGTTCAAAATATGCTTTAATATGCAAAATAAATTTTTTCCTACGAACTCTGCTGTGATGGATAAATCGTCCACATTTCTCATCCGCGTAGAGCAGCATAAAGCCAATAAAAATATGTAAAACCTAAATATCCGGGCTCTAGTTATAACATTTAAGTATATTTTATGGATTCATGTATACATATTGGTCAAAGGTTGTTTACGATATTAATTTTGTAAGAAAACTATGTTCAGAAAAATTATCCAATAAACAGTTTACAGCAGAAAAGGAGGGTGTTCAATTGAAAAACAGAAGTTCGTACCTCCTCCACAGAACACACCTCGAGTAGTACAAAAAATCTCAAGAATTTAAAAATATAATCTCTAAGTATATATACCTATATATTTAAAAATTCTAAAAATCAGATTTCGAATAAACGAGTTTTTGAAGAAAAAAAGGGGGTGAGCATGCTCGGAGAATCACATTGTATTGTTTATTTTTATGGGTTCACAAAATACGTTTAGTACTTATACACAAGTGCTCGAAAAGTGAAAAATGTACGTATCGTCATTTTCGTACTTTTATTGTTACACCCACTTGTATAATATACGAGCTCGTTTTTGACATTAATTATATAACACACAACTTCTCCTCGGTTCACACTCTGCATGTATTATGTTATATATGCAACATAATATTATATAGATTTTGAATTTCATTATTTTGTCTTATCCCGTTCGACCCCACTCGAGGCGGTCTAATCTCTGAAAGCCTGGCACAAGTAATGAAATATATATTATACCCCTGCTTATACTCGATCGCTTTTATCTTATTTCACTCGTTTATTATTATTATTCTCTTATAGTCTCGACTTTTGCGTTTGACGACACTTGCTATACGATTTACATACACACTATATAAAGTCTAAAACCAAAGCTCTTCGCCGTTCTTCGATCACACCGCTGCCGCTGCCGCCGCCGTCTTCAGTCGTCTGCAGGTTAGTACGCGCACTTCAAAATGAGTTTTCGAAAAAGAAAAAGTCACGTGCGTAAAATATATTGATTATTGCACCACTCGCAAATTTCAATAATATTATAGGTATTTAAAGATTAAATATATATATATATTTTTTTATGTAGTGTCGGAGCGTTTTTCTGTCGCCGTTTTGTCATTATTTTTTAATAAAAATTAAAACAGGTGTCAGCTATTTGGAGGTTTTCCTATTGAAAAGTAGTGAAAATGTTCCAGAGCCTAAAAAAGTCCGCTATTGGGAGGTGACCGTTACAAGAGGTTTCACTATATAAACAAGGTGACTTTTTAAGAATGCTCATTCCCATTATTTTGACCCTTAATAATACATTTATTCAGAATTTGATTTTTAGAATTGTTTAGCTTACTTAGAGGACGTGGTCCTAGACCTCGTTTTGAAATTCCCTTTTTGGGGGGGGGGCTTAAGGAGTGTCCGGTAGTGATACAAACTTATATTTTTCAAATCAAAACCCACTTTTTTACTCAAAATTATAATATATTTTATTAAATCAAAATTCTAATCAGTAGTTTCTGAGACTAGAGTCCTGAGTTATTAAAATGTTTATACTAAGGATAATAATCCTTAACAATGGTTCTTACAAAAAATTAAACTATAATTTAGTAATATTGTTATATATAGTTATATTGTAATATTAGGTGCAGTATTTATTATATTTACAAATTATTTACAAATTATTTTTATTCATTTTAGATGTTTTTAAATCAAGAGACTTTTGGATCATACATTTTTCTGTATTTTGAATATTTATGTGATAAAATGGAAGTGACATAAATTTTGAATCACCCTGTACAGTGTGATTCACCGCCTCTGCTAGCATATCGATCTCTGTTTTTCATTTTCTTTTATGCGGGTAATGAATTATTTATTCGAATTCTGATTTTTTGAAGTTCGAAATTATTCGATTATCGTGTATATCGAAAAACTCTGAAAATCATATTATGCTCAGGAATGTGAAATTAAAAGTTGTTTATTCAAAAAAGTTTAAAAAAAAAAAAAAAATGAATAGTTTGGAAAAAATATAATTATTTTTTTCGAAATGTTTTTTCCAACGAGACATCGAATTGAGCGAAAAACCATTTTTTCAAAATAATGAACGTAGACACTTAGAATATGGATCACCTTGTATGCAAATACGATACAGAATGCGATATCACGACGATTATAATATTGTAGTGTTACGCAGGAAACACGCGCATAAATCATTTGAATCTATTTGAGTGAAATGTCGTAATAATAATACTATAAGATGAATCTGTTAATTAAATTAAAATGATATAGTTAATATATAGTAATACCTATATATAGTTTAATGAATATTTTCACACGTTTTACAAAAAATAATAATAAATCGCATTCGACAAAGGTAGGAACTGCGCGTGACGTGACAATGTGACATAAACGCATTAAACGCAACGAGTTACCCGTAGTTATTATTTTTAGTTTTTTCATTTAGTTATTTCATAATACGTGTCATAATAACATATAGGTAATACTATAATAATTCTTATTTTAGTGATCGAATATTTAAATGATGTAAAAATAATGTACAGTTGTTTTGCTACCTACTAATTGTTTAACTATAAGCTTTACTCTAATAATATTATTACATGTAATTATATTATATTAATTTTATATTTAATAAATAATTATGTAGGTAACCAAAAAGCAAAATATGTCTAAAACTAGATAATAACCTACCTATTAACTAATAATAATTAAACACAATAATAACACAATTTTCATAAAATAATATTAAAATGCGATGTACGATGACGATGATGTGTTAAAGACGTGTGTAATATAATGAATAATTATAATAACGATTTCTTCGGTTTAGAGCAATAACAATAAATACATCTATAATAGCAGTGCTCTCTACCTAATATATTGGAGAGAAAATTTATGAGATGAAGCAACATTTTTGTTGTGCAATACCAGCCGAGTGTGCCTTGCTACATTATAGCCGTGTTTATTAATGTTAGACGACAAACAAATGAAACGGTTTTTACTGTCAATATGATAATATATATGAGCATTGAGCGTATTATGTATATACAGAGTGGTTCAACAATCACCTCGTTTTTCACGTTAATTTTATGCATCATTAGTTTTAAACCCGATTATTTTCGGAACTTTTAAGTACATACCTTCTCTGTATGAACAATTTTTTCAAGAGCTTAATATATATTGCTCACGAGAAGCGTCCGGTGGTAGTACAATGAAACAGTTTTTACTGTCAATATGATATGAGCATATTATATGTATACAGAGTGATTCGATAATCACCTCGTTTTTGACGTTAAATTTATGCATCATTAGTTGAGATTCGATTATTTTTGGAATTTTCAAATATACCTTCTGCGTATGAACCATATTTTCAAGAGCTTATATTTTTCATACCATTTAAGAAACGTTCAAAGTCATTTTTTTTTAGATGGACCCTTTTTTACTGTGAATTGGTGTACAAGTGTTTTTATTCCTTGTTTTTATATTATATACCTAGGATATAAATCGAAACTCGAACGAGTATATAGGCTATTGGTCATTTAACTCTGTGTATTAATAATACACAAACAATAGGTATAGTCAATGATGAAAAAAAATTAAGAAGATATATGCAAGCACCCCGATGATTTGAACATTATAGTGATTTATATTATGTAATTAAATCTATTAGAATTTTATATTTTTTTTAAATGTCTATATATATATAGTGAAAATTTGATAAGGCCAATAAGTCGAAGGAATGTTTTGGCCCCTGCGCCTGTGTACATACAATTTTTTTCTATAACTCGAATATTTTTGGTTTGTCCCCGACCGATTTGAGTTATCCAAGTTTCACCGTGTATATAATAATATACAGCATCTGCAGACGCTCTCGGTAACTCGAACTTTGATAACTCGAAATTCTCGATATCTCGAACAAATACAATTTCCCTTCAAGCAACAATAACGCACTTAAAAATAATAATCTCGTTAACTCGAAAATTAATTGGACGGATTTTCGATATTTCGAATTTTCTTATCTAAATAATAATTCGCACCTCTGAAAGAATAGTGACACAACTCAAAATATCAAAATGTTGGGAAATCGACTTTTAATGTTTCATTATGCTATTATAAATAGGATTTTTGATTAATTTTTATTTTTTCAATCTTATATTGTTCTTAATATTGTATAGTTTACTGTTACACTCTTAAATTAATAATTTAATTACCATTTCACTTTTGTTTTATTGAAAATCTAATTTCAGTTTGACTTGTGTCATTATTTCTGCTTAGAAAAAAAAATATTTTTTGATTTATGCCACATAAAATACAATTTGTAATAACAATGTTACTTAAAACATTAAAATCTATAACTTGTTTTATAACATTCAAGATTAATAACACTTAATACAAAATAATAGGTATGTAAATATTTGTTATTATTGCATTTTGTAACTACTTGATACATTTTAGGTAGGTACCTATGTACTTTATTTTTGCTAAGTGTAGTGTAGTGTCATTAGTTGCAATGACATTTTCATATACAATTTGAATTTTTTGAATACAATACAAATTATAATATTTTAAATAATGTACATACCCAACTTTTGTTATTTGTTGCTAATTTAACAAGGCGTTGTGATCTTGATCTTTGTAGAAGATCCATTTTACTTACAAAACGTTCAAAACAGTATTACACGATATTATAATTAATTATAACAATAAAGTAATAAATACAAACGAAATCGGATTTCGTACTGCTGGACGTAACGATAGAGTCGATAACAAAAATCAAATTTAATAACATTTATTATTTTTATCAATATATTTTTCTACTAACCAATAATAACACCAGGATAGAAGTCGGTTATTGATACTAATTTAACCATAGCATTCTATAAATAGTTTACGGTTATAATGCTGATAGCACTACTAGTTATTCTTAAAATAGCCAATTGGTAATATTATAATAATATTAAAATAATCTTTCTCGTGTGAAACTATTACTTTTGAGATATGACTTTATTCTGGCTAGAAAAATATTGTGGAACAACATTGGCCAGGCCAGAATGAAGTTACATCTGAGAAGTGTCGATATTCTAGCTGGAAACTATGTTTTATTTAAAGCTGAAATAAAGACATTTGAGCTCATACGGTCTTTAATATTATATAAATCAAAAATGTCAAGCATACTAAAATATAAAGGATGAAATTCTGCAAATTTTGATGGTAATATCTCGAAAAACGTATTTTTTGAGTTGTGTCACTATTCTTTCAGGGGTGCGAATTATATAGTGCATATACTATAAAAATATTATTTAGTTTATCACTGCGATTATTTTCCTCTCGTGTCTCGATTCTTAAAATCCAACCGCGTTACAGTCGAATAACTCGAACCTTGGATAACTCCATACGATTTAGTTTTTAATATTGTATCCATCAATATCGATAAAACTTGGATATTTGTGCAGAATGGACTGAAGGCGATACCATCTCCGGTGTTATCTATATTGGGCAGTGATAACGAAGAATAGAAGTCGAAGACCCGCAAACATGGAAGTCTGCACCGTAAAAAGTAAAGACGAAAGCGACACTTGCTTTAGAAACATTACGTGAATATATCGAAAGCAATGAAGGTAAGATTATGTAAGATTTTGTTTAAACCACTCTGTTGTTTAGAAAACAGAACTGAGAACTATAATATTATGTTAAAATAAACAAAAACAATTCATCTTAGACCTGCGATTGTTTATAAAAGATAACACGTAAGTGGGTACCTATATGTATATTTTTTTAATTTCTTTAATGTAAACTACATATTATTTATACATATTTAATAATAAATAGATAAATACTTGCAGCTGATGACTATGGACATTTTTAGAAATTAGAATTTTTTTTTCTCATTTTGAAATAATAATACCTAGGCCTACCAACAATCGAGATGAGTTGACTGTATATTATAATATTATAATACGGACTAAATATATTACATCCTGTGTATACTTAAAATTATATTAAATTTAATACCACGAGTAATGCGAGAAGTAATAGCTGGATTGATTATTATTCCGAGTACATAATGTATAATGTTCAATAACTCAGAAACCTGCAATCCTTTGAGATTAGATTTAAATGCATACGACAATTTCGAAAAAAACAATATCCTCAACGATTTACTGGAAAAAAAAAGGGTGGCTCTTATTTGAGTATAATCAGTTTCGATCACCTCAAACCGTGCGTTTCGAGCTTAAAAGTTATATAATATCTACTATAGCACCCTCCACAGCGGATACATCTATAAATAGCGGGCATTTTTTTATTTTTTTTATTTTGGAAACAAACTACCAACTTTTTCAAAACTGAACCGTCTGAATTATAACGGACGACAAAATGTCGGCGACCAAGATAGTGTCCAGTATTTAGAGGTTTATCCTTATTTGAGTTATGCTCATGACTTCACTCGTATTCATTTCAAAATTCAGCATTCGAAAGAAGACGTCGTTAGAGGATAAATGTGCAACGAGCACGCACGGTGGTGCACCCTGTAAACAGAATATTATATTATTATCGTGCGGTATCTTAAAAAAAAAATAATACATTTATATGCGCATAATTTTACTCTCTTGCGAAAAACACGCTATTTACATATAACGAAATGACACGTTTTTTTTTTTTTTTTTACTTCGTAATGCGCTATTATAGTTTATAATTTAACTTTAATAGGCGACTTTTATTTTATATATAACGCGTTTTATTATTCTAATATATACACCTGAACCGAAAGCATGAAAATAATTGCGAGTCTGCTGCTCTGCACGCACACAACACTAAGTATAGACGCCTAAAACATATATATTCGCACATTTTAATACCCACCGACGAGTCCGTATAATATTATAATTGTTTCGCGTCGGTCTTTATATTATTATTGTTATACACTCGAAAACGTTTGATATTATTATTATTATTGTTGTTGTTGTTATAAGCTCAGTAAAAGGATAATGTCCCGCGTTTAAGTTAACGCGCTGCTGCAAACGCCGCATGAACGCAAAGCGGATTTAAAGCCTTTTCTTCGTATATATATTCACGGCTAGTATAATAATATTAAATAGCATCAGGTGGTCAATTACCCCCCCCCCCCTCTCTTCCCCCTCCCCCGAGTTACAACAATATTACATTATTATTATATTATATTATTCGCGCAACAGGCGGCCCTCGAGAAACGAGAGCAGATTGATCGATTTCATCTCGCTAAACTGCAGTCATCCGTCTGCTTGATATATTTTATATAATATTATCATTTAACGTCGGTTTGGTTATCCATATTATTATTACGATTTCCCCGTTACAATACGCCACGTTACGGAGGCCGTCATTTCTGTTATTATTTTGGGCCTTTGGAGCGAAGATGATATCGACCGTAATCCGAAGACGTAATAATCTCGTCACTATATCACGCGATTCGTCTGCAGTCGTTAAAATATAATCTGATTCCAATATATTATAATAACTACTACTATAAAGCGTACGGGTAAAACTAAAAGACTAAATTTATAAAATCGTCACATTTAACAGACAACAAAAAAAAACAACTAAAAATCGATGCCTTCTTGAGTTTTTAAGAATATTTTCAAAAAAGATTTATATCGATATAGGCGTAATACAGTTTTTGGCAAAACCGGGCATCTGCAACGAGTCAAATATAACTAAGGTACTTTTGACTAATAACTACATAAAGAGTTACTTATTTTTTCAGAATGAAAAGGTTTTTTTTCGAAAACAGTGTTTTTGATTTTGAGTTCTTCGGGTACGCCGAAAGATATTGTAAATTGTAATAACATAAACAGTATAGCCTAGGTATCTCTATTATAAAATTAAATCACGATTTTCTGAGATCGTATTCCGCAAGACCAAATATTATTATTGACGCATTGGTCAATGGGATGGAGATAACAAACAATAGCTCGATGAAACGCCCAATAAATATATTATTATACACGATATAATATATAGGGTGATTCACGCTCACGCCCATTTTTCATTTTATAGTGAATTTATTAAAATTGTGATAATTACTTACTTTTTTTTCTTTCAAAATATGAGAATCACCTTTTTTTCTTGTAGTAAACTGTTTAAATCTAATTTTGGTCGAATACAAAAAAAAAAAGTATTTTTAAAATATTTGAAATACCAAAAACGCATTACTCGAATACGTCGTAGTCAAGACTGCCCGTTTATTATACGAAATTATAATACGTTTATATTATTGTCATAAATGTCATTTATGCGCGTCACACGAGTGCGATAATAATGATAATAATAATATTATTATATTTTTATGCACACCCGCGAACCTGTGGACCTTATTTTGTCGCGTGCGTGAATATTATACTGTTATTAAAAATTAAATTCGCTCACTCCACCGGCGCGCCGTCTCGGTTTCTCGATACATCATTCGAGCATAGTATATAGTTTCCCTCTTTATTTATATTATTATTATTTTTTTTTCACTTTTCTCTCGTACAGCTAATAATTATATTATATTATTGATCTGCGCGTCGCACATAATCATGTTAATCTGCACTCGTATTATTATATATTAATCTAATGAATTAGTGTTATACCCAATACGTATATAATGTTATAGTGTGCTGTCGCCGCATAAGTCGCTGCGCAGGCCGTGTAAGTCTGAAAACGTATGTTTTTCAAGAAAACAGTTTTGAACACTAAAATATATTAGTCCGCACATTGTAATTTATATAGAGTAAAAATAATAATTTTTTAATCGTTGAAAAAATGGTTTGTTATTATATTATACTATTTACGAAAAAAACTAAGGGACACAAAAAAAAAAGTTTGACTTTTAAACGGTTTTAATGGATGCACACCAATAAATTGGCTTAAGCGCGAACCAGGCGCACGAAACGCAAGTGTACTTACCTATACTTACCACTTTTATTCGGAGACAAAGTTTTTTTTATTACTATAAGAATAGTTAAAAAATTATTAGAATTATTAGATATTTAAATAAGTTTTAATAACATGATATGTACGTTTTAATATAGGGTTAACTCAAAATATGTATTTATTACAATATTTATAATTTGGATAGGTATACAGTTTAGTATTATGTAAATTAATTGAAAAGTCAGTAGCTCTAATTCAAAATATTATGCAGATGTTCTACTCAATTGTTTTTTAATGCAATTTATGACTTATAACTAAGCCTTCTTTTCACAGTGGGCTAAACAAAACAGTTTTAAGACGTGTCAAATATTTTTTTGCTCTCCCAAAAAAAACTTTTTTAAAAAATTCAAAAACAGTGATTTTGTCGAGTTATTTATTTATAACACGGAGAAAAAAACAATATTAAAATCATTTGAATTTTGAATTCGTGAAATCGAATTATATTTTCAAAAATATAACATACCTAATGTTGTAAAATATCAGTACCTATGATTTTCACACTTTGATATACTTTGATACACACTACGCTATCGTTTCAAATTTTTGCAATTTTTTTTTTATTTGTTTATTATAATATTGTTCAAAATATCCACCATAAACGGCTGTGCACAAGTCGTCAATTGTATAGGCCCACGATCTTTGTAACGAGATTTACGCGTGTCGCTGAGAATATATCTGGCACATTTTTAATTAAAACTTTAATTTGGTTAAAATATTGTGAAAAGATCACGGGCCTCATATAATATTATCTATTAAATTTTTTTCTGTGCGTGATAAAAATGAATGTCAATAAATTAAAGACAAGACCTTATAATTGTGTTTCCCTCGACGACTGAAGTTAAATTCCAAAAGTTGATATAACTTCTTGGAGTTATCTGGTTCACGGTTGTTGCATCGTTTTCAATATATTTTTTTTTAGAGAAAAAAAACTTAAACTTTGAACAAAAAATTGTAATGTAATTACTTAAAATAAATTGTACTTAGAGGTATTAAAACGTTTTATTGTAATTAAGGATTGAAATAAAAGAATTCGTCTGGCCGCGTTGCACTCAAACTCAGAATCGGACAACTTCAACGTTACCAATAATTCAATGAAAAACAAACTGAGATCCGCCCGTTCGTCGCACCCACCTGTAGACATTTTTTTTCTTTACATTATTTCGAGTGACTTTGTCCGGTCGTTGAAGCAAACTCTTTAATTTTGTTCCTTTTAATTGTTATTTATTTGTCTGAACATAACATTATTATTTATTAGCTTACCTATGTATGGAAATCGTAAAATTTCTCTACAAAAAATGCCATTTGGACCATTTGTGGTCCATACAAACTCGTCGGGCTGCTAGGTATATGAATCGCTTTGGTATTTTTCCAATATTCCGTCTGGGTATATAGTGATTAGATATTATTGTACCTGTACTAAATTATAAGGAATACAAAGACTTGATATAGGATTAGTATAAAAATGAAGGCACGAGAAAAATTTTCAAATTTAGCTGTAGTCCAAATTTAAATATTATATTGTTTATAAAGTGACACAAAAATCGATAGTGATGATAATATATTTGGATACATTTTTAAAAAAAAAATTTGTTTTAAAAATACATTCTTACAGCTAGAGTATATATAGTATCATTAAAAATATTTAATTAGAAAATTATATAATACTATTATTTGTTATAAAATTATTTCATCAAAAATTATTGTAGTACAACTACCTTTTGTTAGGTAACCATTTAAATAATATTGTCAAGGTACCGCGTGCTGGGTCCGTGATACGTGCAGTGGCGGCAATGCATACGCTTTCAAATTTGAAAGCGGATAGGTCAATAGAAAATAGAAATAAGTAAGATAACATTATATGATACCTAGCACAAGTCAGAATAATTATCATTAGATTTATGGTGAAACGTAATACTTCAGTCCAACTACGTTACAACCGATACTTAAAAGTAAAATGGAATTTTGCACGTTCTTTTTGGAAATAACTATAGCATAGCTATATAATTATTACTAGTAAAGTATTTCGGATATTTTTCTAAAAACGTCGATGTAGGTACCCTATACATCTGAAAATCGCATTTTTCTACTTGCCGCAGTGCTTTATAGTCGAAGGTGTTTTTAAATTTAACATAAAATATAGGTAGGTACATTTTCTCGTCTGGACGTGCGCGTAATAATAATAACATAATATAACAATAATAATAATATAGGTACGATATTTCGTTTGTAATATATAAGTTTATATTTTATATATTGCGCGGAATGGTGTGTATAATAATAATAATAATAATAATAATAATAATAATATTGTGATAGTATAGTATAGTATTAATAATAGGTACGAATAATAACGATTATAATATTATAATAAATGGACGACGACGATATAATAAATTACTATTGGATTATTATTACATAAAAACAAATATAATAATCAGGGCTCATATTATGTCCAGGCATTTGCATGTTTTTTTTTTTTTTTGCTGCGTTATGTAGGAAAACACGCTAATAGTGTGGCAAGCGCGGATATCCAGATCACTTATCTTGCTCGCGCGCGGGGGGGGGGGGAGGGGTCAAAGGTACAAAAATACAGTGTGCGTTTGCCACATTTGATCATCTTATATGATGTCACTTATCTCGAACAGAGTATAGATTTTTGCAGGAGTTATTAGCGTATGATGTATTATTATTTCGTTTAATTATTTAGCCGTTCGTTTAGGCCTGTTTTTGTTTTTTGAACGACTTCGATGCTGTTGTAAATATGGGTTTTATATTAAAAACGCGATCTTTACGATATTTTTGTCGCGCATATTATTGCAATATTATTATAGTGCATCATAATATTATAGTTTTTGATTTTTAGTGCAAACAAAAGCATTCGAACTCTCAAGTGCACAAGTGCACGCCGCAGCTTAATATTATATTATAATATAGTTTTTAATATTATGCGCGTTTTTTTTTTTTTTTAGAAAAAGTGCACGGGCTTATATATATATATGTATATACGACGAGCCCCTTTATCAACACAATGCGACGACATATTTACGTAAGACCATATACCGACCACCGGCGCGGGTCAGACCACTTTGGTGGTGCCGGCCACGTCCAGTTTCTTCTTCATGGCCTCCAGCTCCTTGATGTCGGACTTGGTGGACTCGCACTTGTACACGACCAGGTTCCGGTAGAAGTGGAACACGAAGAACACGAATATGACCAGCACCGGTATGACGATTATGGTGGCGGCCATGGCGGCCCGGAACGAGTGGTCCCAGAACTTGACCCAGCACAGGATGGCCACCTCGACCAGGAACAGGAACAGCCCGAGCACGGTGGAGAACGCCCAGGCCAGCTCGACGAAGCCGCGCATGCGCTCGTGCGGCGACTCCTGGATCAGCTTGGTGCACTGCAGCTTGCTGATGGCGTCCACGTTGGGCAACAGGTACGTGCTGATCATCAGCGCGAATATGTGCACGGCCACCAGCACGGTGGTGCACACCGCGAACATGATGAACAGCCATTCGGGCACCATGGTCGGCTCGTTGATCTGCAGCTCCACCATCGCCACCTGCAGTAGAGCGCACGGTAACAGCGGCATGATACTGTGGTTTTTTGGAGGATTTAGAAAATATGTCTAAAACGACTCGTGCGTTTTATAATTTTTTTTACAATATTCTATAAAGATTTTGGCCTCTTGACTTTATTACGAGCACGGGATTTTGCGCATTAGTTAATGTTATTGTTCGAGAACTATAATATGTATTAAACAATGTCTTCATATATTATTATATGTTTGCAAAACAGTATAGGTTCCAATTCGAGTTTCTAAAGTTGACCCCTCTAATGTATTGTAAAAAATTATAAAATGTACAAACCATATTAATATATTAGATGTTACTAAATCAAAAAGGGGTGAGCATGCTTAAAAAATCACCCTGTATATAGACTATTATTACAATAATTAACTATATATATCTGGCAATGATTTAAAAATGGTAGGTAAGTATTTATTTTTTCAACCAGCATTCTTCTCGCCCCCGCAGTCGTACTCTTTAATAATTTATGTATTTATTCAAATATTCTGATGTTTTTGAATTTATAAACATAAAGAACATTTCCATTATTTTTTATGGTGTTTAAAGACTATATACGTAATGGTAATGGTAATGGTATAATATTATAATATACTCGTATGTGGAGCAATATACAAACTTTTGTTTTTCAGAAAAAACATTATTCTATATTATTTTAATGCGAACCGCCGATGGTTTGTTTTTTTTTTTAAACATTTTAACGTACCGAATCGAAATTTTAACGAGTATAGTTTCTGAACTTTTCATTTTACTTTTAGTACTATAATAAGATAAATAAGTGATAATGATTATGAGTTGCGATAATAATAAAACATTATTGATCAGATTAGAGCTCGTCCGCAATTTTTGCATAAATCAAAATCTATTTTCATTAATGATATTATAATAATATCGTCGTATAAATATTATGGAAGATGAACATTTGATGGTTTTTGGACCGACATGATTTTTTTCAATAGACACTATAATATCATTATACCTTTAGTACATAGGTACAATTCGTCATCGCGACTCAGAAATTATTCGTTTAAATTTTGATTTCGATCTATAATTGGAAAAAAAAAACCATCTGCTAAACAGATCGAGCCGTACAACACCTCGCAAACAACAGTGACCCGATGAATTAAAATTCAAACAAACCAAAACCATTTGAATTATTTCAAATCGCACAAAATCCATTTTTTCTCTTTGCCAAGGTTTGCGCACGTGTGTTCGACGAGCGCACGACACGCGCGAAGGTAAATATAAAAATACTAAAACCTGCGGTCAAAACGGACCTCGTCGTCCGATTGTGTCGGAGAAAAGTGATTGTTTCATTCGATTATAACAAAACAATAATATATGTTA
This sequence comes from Neotoxoptera formosana, assembly GCA_022818045.1. Lineage (NCBI taxonomy): Eukaryota > Metazoa > Arthropoda > Insecta > Hemiptera > Aphididae > Neotoxoptera > Neotoxoptera formosana. The sequence continues at coordinate 60,931,321 of CM040632.1, read as the reverse complement.
TGTATACGAATGTCGAATGAAATGTGTTGTTTTTAAATTATTGTGACGTATTCAACCCACATATAATATTATTGTTTTTTTCCGACTGCAACACTTCGCACACGCCTACGCAAAAGGTACCCAGTCTACCCACCCGAACGGACCATTTGTTTGCGCATTTGTTCATTAAACCGATAATCATTTTGTTTGTTCGATTCGAGTTTTTATGATATCGTCAGCAGCAGCAGCAGCAGCAGTGTTCGAGGGTTGAAAACGCATATTATAATATATTGTACTCGTTCGTTGTGAAAATATAAAACGAAACTCGCATTCGAGACCTAATGAGAATTTCGCAAAACAATAGGCACGAAAATATACGTAGGCATACGGATAAGGGCGTGTTCCACACATAAACATATATATTATTATTATCATATTTTACTCGAGTATCATTAAACGAGACGCAAATGAACTGTGCGTGTTTGTCGCGGTACCTTCGTATCGGGCGATACTACACATGTGTACGTACCTACCTATACGTAATTTTCTAATATTTAGAGAGTTCTGTTTAAAAAAAAAAAAATGTAATTTAACAGAAAATATAAACGAGTACCATAATGTTATGCAGTTCCCGTTTTAAAGTTCGTTGTTATTATGATTTTTTTTTTCAGAGAACGCTATTAATTAATTTTTGTAGCTATACAGTAGGTATATATTAATATGATTAAAGTCCGGCATTGTATGTGTTTTCATATTTTTTGTTTATTTGAGGTATATGATGCTAGTAAGAAATTTCGACGATTGGAGTTGCGTATTTACGGAGGAAGGGATAGATTTGGGGATGGGTCATCCTTACTCTTGGGATGTGTTTTTTTAGTGTAAATCAAAAAAAAATGGGTTAAATCCACAGTAGGTTTTAATAAGTGTCTAAAGTTAGAATTTCGACAAAATACGTCAAAATCACGAAAATTTGAAATTATTTTTTTGGTTTAGAAATATATTAAAATAGTTTTTCTGTTTAGACCCAAGATTTAAGATACTATCTTGAACCGTGTTTAGACCTGACCTGAGATTTGAAAATCGTTAATATGTTTTATTAAGTTTAATAAGTTGACATAATAAAACGTTTGACATATTATTATGTATGCAACAGGTCCTACATATAATCATCTAAATAATGTTATTGTGCGCACGAAAACAATTAAAATGAGTGGTTAGTGGTCACTCGATTTTATGAACGGTAGAAAAAGTTTACCGAGAGCCTATCTCATCTATTCTCTAAATAATATAATATATTATAGGTAATACTTTTATTTTCCTGAATATTATAAATTGTTTTATGATATGTAAAATTATCTGCCCACGTTTGAGGAGTTTACTATTTTTTATGTTCACAAAAACAAGTGATGTGGTATTAAAAAATTGTAAAGAAGTCACCAACGCCGTTAAAAAAATGTTATAAACCATGATTACCATCGCAAATCCAGATAATAGTTCAGATGTGGTAGCTGTAGCTTTGAGTTTTGCTCTGCTCATGTGCAACCTCCTCCACGTTAGACCGTCACTGTCTTCGTATGGCTCACCGTTCGAATTTTTTGGCCCCCCATTATTGCACTGAAAAAAAATTCGACAATTTTTTATTAGTAAGACGCCGCCACGGTTAAATAAATATTGTATGGCGTGTAGGTACATTTAAATCATTGAAAACTAAAAAATAAATACAGTAAAACTTCCATATAACGGTCACCGCGAAGGGACCGGAAATAATGACCGCTATTTAGAGGTGACCGTTAACAGAAGTGCAACACTTCCAGATGACCGTACTATATATAGTGTATATATAAAAAAAAATAAATACACAATAATATACACATCCTAAGAAAGTATTTATGACATATGTGCGCAGCACTGAAGAATTATTTACTAGATGTACAATTTAAAATTAAAAAATCGCTGCACATCAGAATTTAACCGAGAAATAAATCTAGATTATTTTTTTAAGTATATTTGAATCCTATACTTTTTAAGAGTACACTCGAAGTACACCTTAGCTACTGCTTGAATATGATTTAAAAGCAGATAATAAGTTTAAATCAATGCGTCTGTATAGTAGACATGATTGTTCGTCAAATGTTTAAATGAATTATACTTTTTTTAATTAAATATTTATTATGTTATATTATAATGATAAATAAAAGAACACTTTCTATTTGATATTGAATATTATTATTATTATGTACTATAATATTATGCATATTTATAATATTAAAATATGATTATCTAGATGGGGGAATTTCGTACCTCAGATAATTAGTTAGATAACTAAATATTTGTCTAGATAAGTCTCAACGCTGATGTTTATTACCCGTGTTATTCATATTGTGTATCTGTGCGAATAGGTACCTACCTATTATTATCATAATAAACACTTACCCTGTTGTGTTTGAACGAATTTTGTTGCCACATATTGTTGTTGTTTTCAATCATCATTTTGCAATTGTTGACCACATGCTGACAACAGCACGTGTTTTGAGTGGCCAACGAAAATTGCGAACCACCTAATGGACTGCAAGTGCCTGTCGGATAAACGAAGAAAAAAAAAAGAATAATGCAATCAATCGATTTGAAACGGACGAGCGCACTCGACTGCTGCTGGGTTATTATTTCACATCAATAAATAATAACATCGTCATCGACTACAATATAATAATATGATTTTTTTTTTTGTACGCTTAAGTTCGTTATTTATTTAATTCTAGAAAATAGTTAATTTGTTCTATATTATATATATTATATATGAACGCGATCGGTACGAAAGTGAGCTAGTTTTTAATTTACACTCAATCGAAGCCACACGCGGGGCAATCCAACAAGTTATGACTATAGTGACAATAATATCAAAAGTGCTCACTTCACTACCAACGACGATATAGTATATTTTGGTCTCTGCTGGTTGATTTGTTTTTAATTTTTATTACGAGAATGTCATAGAAATGCTCACGAAAGAAAATCGCATCACGTGATTGTTTATTTAATAACATTACATTTAACGATAATATTGCGCAGCTATAGTATTGTGAATATTATTTAAATTCGTCGTAGTAGGTATTATTATAATAATATATTAATATGTGTGCAAAATTTATTTTTATTAATTTAGGTACACAATAATACAGTAGAACCTCGATTATCCGAAAGTTATTTCGTTTCAATTCATTCGTTCCGAAAGTTCTCTTATATCCGAACAGCGTCCAATAGCAGAAATTCGTCAATTAAAAATTAATCAGTTTGTCAAAAATAAATGATAATACATATTATGTACAATTACACGTATAATGTGTAATAATAAGTCGATAATATCAATAAGTATAATAAAAATTCTATATTCGTCGTACAAATAATATATTTTTTAAATATTTTCTATTTTCCGAACTTTCGCTTATCCGAACTCGGTGTGGTCCCAAATAGTTCGGATAATCGAGCTACTACTGTACACCTCGTGTAGTCTTTAATTATTGATTAAATCTATACTTTAATTGTGAAGAAAAACTATTTCGCCACTGACATGATCGGAATTCAATTCACGAAGTATACTGCATTTTTATAACTGACACATAATATTTTGCTCGACTCTTGCGTATAACGAATAATTACAAACTAGGGGTCACAGCTGCTATATTTATAATTTCAATGTGTTTATAGTTTTCTCGTCAATATAGCACAGCGAATATATTATAATATGGTTATCCCATATATTTTATATTATGACTTAAGAGGACTCCCGAGTTTGTGGTCCCCGTCTTACGATCGTGCGACACATAGCAAATTAATGTTCACGAGTTTCGATTTTGTATAGGAAATTAGGAACCTTTGATGATAGAGTGAATTGACCTGCGTATTATTAATTTCGATTTTAATCGATTCACTTTCAAGAATCCCCCCCCCCCCATCACTAACTATAAGGGTTATTCGTGTAGAGTTTGGTCTTTCTTATAATGATATTACGCTGGCGACAGTCCACCAGACCTGTGTACCCGAGTTCGGCGTTGATTAAAGCAAACTTGTGGCATTAATATTGTTATGACGTTACAATACTTTTATTTTATTTATGGTGGTCTTTTAGTTTTTAAGCGAGTTATGAGCAGTTAGTAAAAATGTATTACAAATATTAAAACTCTCATAACTCGCTTAGAAATTAAAATACCAACATAAATAATGTTTGTGCCTTTAAGTGGTATAAGTGATCGATTCACTCGATTCGTGGTTACTATCACTCTGGAACTGCAGAATACGAATTTGCTATATATCGTACGTTTGCAAGACAGAGCAGACAACATATATTATTCGGGCGTGGCGTCCTCTTAAGATTAAGCAGATTCGTACGATTTGAACCCGAATATTTATTTATAATCCTAAAAATCGATAGCTCGTTTTTGAGTTTTTATAAAAAAAAAATTAGAAGTCATAGAAAAAAAAATGTTTACCTACTCAACTTGGTATTACATAAAAGTTGAAAACCGTTTGAAAATGACATGAAATATTATGAAATTTAAATACCTAATAAACGATGAAAATTAATCATGTATAGTATCGAAGTAGTAACCAAATATTTAGGGACTGAATCAATAGAGTTGTAAATGTTAACGTCCGTATTAGGGTATAAAGTTTTATCGTATGGAAAAATTTAAATACAACACTTCAAATATATTCCTACACAGTACTCGCTATATCATTATACTAACTAATAACAATAAATTTTAATTTATAAACATATAAATAGTGATGTGAAATTTCATAAATTTAATTTTTGAGAAATTTCTTAGAGGAAATTTACAAACCTTTCTACACATTTCTAAATTATATCATGTAATATAAATAAGTTACGTTTATTTTTTAAAATACAACTCGAATTTATTTATTGGTCATTGCCACATAATTGGTATTTTAGTATAAATTTAAAATTAAAATTTTTTTTTTTCAATTTGGCTCGATTCGTTTACATAATATTCTTTATTGTGAACATTTTTTCGGGAAATTTCCGGGCCACCCGTTGGCTTTTTCCGTTTGGAAATTTCTAAAATAGAAATAGAAATTTCCCATTAATTACTCCGCTAAACGCATAAACGAATGTCAACGTGAACCGCGGCCGCTCGTGATGACATTAAAATATATTATAAGCTCGACGCTCGCGTCACAATATCACGAGGAAAAAAATACAAATTCCGATGCGGATTTTCAAAAAAACTTTTTTTTTTTTTTATAAACGGGTCGCTCACCTGTCCACTGCAGAGACGGAGATCCTTTTGGGTAGCTGCTGACGGTCGGCGACCTCTCTCGGCCCAGACTGTGGTCGCTTCCCGACGACGAGTACAACACCACGCCCGGTTGATTTAGCGGTCGATGCTTGGACGTCTGGCCGGTGGCGATCTCCTATATGAAAAAAAAAAAAAAACGAACGAGCGCGATTAAATCGAAATAATATTCACAATCGGTTCGGTAGTACATATAATAATATATTATCATTATATTATTATCATAATTATTATATTGTAATACAGCCGCGGACGACGTGACGTTTACCAGAGACAACGACCCGGGCATGTCGTTTTTATTTTTGGCTTATAACTCGCGTCGGTTAAAATAATAACGCTATTATTGTATTCTTGTATCACGATATCATAATAATATTATTGTACTGTAATCGCTATTCGCGTCGTCGTGCGGATGATAATATGAAATCGCGAATGAAAACGGCGGCGAACATCTCTCGCGCCGCGCGGTCCGTATACCGCGGTCCTAGCAGCTGTCCTAGACGTCTCGGGTACTAATACCGGATAAGCGTGGTACTCGCGACTGTCCGCTCTGGTCACGCGTGTCGCCGTAATATAATAATATATTATATATTATAATAACGTCTTAACGCGGGACCGCGTCTACTTGGCCGATGATACTTCCTGAATCGTAAAACGGTCGGAAACATTTCGCGCGATGTTATTGTAATTATTATGTGTTTATAATATAGTCGTAAGTTGTCGTCCCCGTTCGTATCCACGCGCGAGATGGATAAATAATATTATTAATATACGCGTAAATAATAAACCGCGCGACCGTGAGCCGGGCGACGAAATGAGATTTTGACGGAAATTCGAGTAGCATCGCGACTATAATCTTATAGTAAGTATACGTATATATTATTATTGTAGTTCTCCTCGGCTCGAGAAAATTGGATTCCGTCCATAGGAATAATATTAATAATAATACGTTACCGTCATCGGTATACAGGGCGATTCGCCGAGCGTGCTCTGCATAACCACCCTTTTGTTTAGTAATCGATTTTTTCGAATTCTGACTAACGGAATTTTTGAATATTATAATATGCGATTTAAAGCTTTATTTTCAGATTTTTGACATTTTGCGAGTACCTACTACTACCGAGGAGTGTCCGGTGACGATGCGGACTTGTGTTTTTCAAACGAGAACCCTCCTTTTTTTACTGCAAACGGATGACTTTTTCAATAATTTCAATGTACTTAAATCAAAATTCTATAGCGATTAATTTCTGAGTTGTTAAAATTGTCTCTAACCGAGGATCGTAAAGTAGTCCAATGGTATTATATAAATATAAAACAATTAATGTAATATTGGATCTAGTATTTATCATACTTTGAGCATTTTATAAATTAAAAATATTGATAGATCAATATCGGTTACTAAAATTTTCAAAATTCCATAGCCACCATAATATCTTCCAAGCCCATCTTCGTGTACCTTTATTGTCCTAAGTACACAAAGTTAAACAACTCAAAAACTACCTACTCGTTAGAGTTTTTATTTTGATACGTCATAGTTTTTAGAAAAAATATCCGCTTAATAATTTACAGTTGAAAATAGGGGTTCTCATTTGAAAAAACAGAATTTTGGATCTCCGCGGGGCGCACTCCTTATAAGTGGTACAACAGAACTCAAGAATCGGAAAATATGGTCTTCGAGTATAATATTATTTAAAACATCCAAAAATCTGCAGAATTTGAAAAAATCGATTGTTAAACGAAACAACGGGGAGGGGTGCGCATATTATGTTTGGCGAATCATCCTGTATGCGCAGCGGTGGCACTTGAAAATAATATTATACATAATATTAACGATGTTGTTAAAAAAAATAAAAGTTATCTACACGCATAATATTCATACTGAAGAAGGTTTAATATCGCGACGACGGCTGTGTGTTTTTTAAACAATGATTCATATCATATTAAATGCGTATAGGTAAACAACGCTCACACCGATCACCGCGGCGATAATATTTTAATACATTTTATTGCCACGCCGGAGGAGGAGAAGGACGACCAGCCATTGAACTGTCTGACCTTTCGGACCTAAATCTGTTGCGCGTGTTTTATTTCGATTTTATTCGGTTTTTATTGACCTAACAGCCGCTCTGTGCCGGGACGAGAGATGACATATTTTACGACGTCGTCTCGAGACATTAATATCGCCTATGACTATAGCAGCGGTCATCCTTATTTGCTCGACTCTCCGCGTGTGCCGACCGCTGTAATGTTATTATAATACCGACTTCCCCGATGTTTACCAGCCGCTACCTATATTACCGCAAAAACGTTACCGCTAATACCTGCGACGCACACCCGTACACGCGCTGTCCGCGCGTTTTAATGTGTTTTTATGACCGCGGCATTTCACAATAAAAAAATATAACTACTCGTATATTATATTATATTATCAAACACGACATACGGTGCGATATAATATTATTATTGTTCTCAATACCATTTCCGGTATATAATATATTATATTATAATCATCGATCGAAGCGTTATTATTTTCTCATAACGACATAAAAACAGTAAAATATAATATTATATTATACAAGGTGATTTTTTATAAGCACACTGCTCGCTTTATGTGTATGCTTTAATTACGATGCTTTTATTTAAATATTCTGGTTTTTGGAACTTTTCTAATACACTTAAAGACCATAATATTTTCGAATTCTTGAGATTTTCGTACCACCTGATCCTGTGACAGTACAAACTTCTGTTTTTAAAATAGGAACCCCCTTTATCACTTTAAATTATGCAGCGTGTATTTCATTTTGGAGAGTTTTGATGTATCTAAGTCAAAATTTGAACGAGTAGTTTTTGAGTTTTACGACTTTGTGTACTAAGGACCATATTATGGTCTTTATAAGGAAATGGCCAATGGGCTAAGTAAATCTGGGGCTTAGATGATTTGAAAATATTAGTAATTACTAAAGATCTATCAATATAAATAATAATTTGTAAAAATGGGCCAAGTACATAAATAAATAATACATCTAATATAAGTAACTCAAAGTTTATATTTTTGTTAAGCCATTTTTAAAGATTATTATCCTTAGTATAAACGTTTCAATAACTCAGAAACTACACATAAGAATTTTGATTTATATAGGTACGTCAAAATGTTCAAGAAAATCGTCCGCTAAATAATTTGCAGTTAAAAATGGGAGCTCTCGTTTAAAAAATAGAAGTTTGCATCACCACGGGTCACCACTTCTTTAGTAGAATAAAAAAAAAACAGGAATTTTAAAATACGGTCTTTAGGTACCTATGCTTAAGAATTATTCTAAACATCATAATTTGAATAAATTTACTATTAAAGAGGAAAAGGAGGGTGATCGTGTTTAAATGTTTAGTATTTTTATATAGGTCCTATTTCCTAGTGGCTTACGATTTGATGAGACGGAGTAAGTTTGCAATGGCATAAAAACTTCTGTTAGGTATAGAATAATATTATATAATGATATTCTTGTTTACCACAATCGGTATGCAAGAGGTTAACTCAAAATCCAATCACGAAACAAAAAACACGTTAAACAAGAAAATATAGTCCGTGTCAACACACTTCTGCAGTGTATAATATATTATGCAATATTATAATAGGTAGGTTTACGTCATGTTCTATTAAATATCGCAAATATCATTTGAATATTAATTATTGTATTTATTTCTCCGCGACACTCGCAAAACATAATATTAATTAAAAAAATACGTTCATTGGACGATTTTGTTTTGTTTTACGAATTTCTATAGAAAAAATTTTTAAGTCATTTATATACCTACTGCAGTATATTTTTATCACACATAATATGAATAATACACAGGATTGATTTATATAATAATTATGTATAGCTAAAATAGGCTAAGTTTGAATGGTTTTTATCTATTTTATTAATAACCGAATCACATGGCGAAATCGCTCATCTCGTGAACTGAAAATCCAGACAGTAAAATTCGTCCAGATCGTGAATTTTGACTAAAATACATTATGGACGTCCGTTTCGTGGAACGGACATCAATTTTGTTAAATGAACAATATATATATCTGTATTGTACGCTTCGTGTAGGTAATTATTATAATTTATAAGACAAATAATACATTTTATTATATTATATTTTTAATAAGTCACAAACGTATTATTTATAATAAAAAAAATGATAATAATATTATGTCAATAGTTAATGATGAATGATGATTGTAAAAAATTAATTTTGAATTAAATTAATGCATTGTATTAGGCTTGCATTTAAAAAAAAAAAAAATGTTGTTTTCCGTTATTCAAAATTTAAACGTTATACAATTTGTGCATTTATCGTTAAAAATAATATCTAATGCGGGGATAATGGGCCGGATACAGCAGGGTATAACAAATTCTTGGATTGATTGCTAAGATTAAAATTAATCCCGTGGACTAAATAATATTCTACGAAACCAATATTTATTATTACTTGTATAAGTAAATAGATTATAAAATATTTCGTTTTGTGTTATGAATTGTTAATAAATATTTATTAATTTTTGTTTACTGTTTTTTTCGTTTTGTAATTACGACGTTTACAGATTGCAATCGATTTCTGTCATATTATATATAACACTATGTATATTCTAACGTTATTATGACATATTTTGCAAGCCCCGGTATTAATTGTCCGTAGTTTTTTTTATTATTATTAATAATAAATAATTGTCTCTAAATATAATATAATAATGTGTTGAAGCAAAGGATAGTGCCGGTCACCGTCGTCGTTTCCTGGTCGAACGTGGGAAATCCTCGGCGATGAGTGTTTAAGTTTGAGGAAATTATGTGTTCGTCGAGACGGTAAATTATAATAGCCGATAAAAATATTCGTTATCGTCTGTAATATTGTTTAGAAGCATATAAAAAGTGGTGTTTAACAACAGTGGTGGTACCATGTCATATTTTCGTCAACATTTTTATTATTACAATCTTAATTAGAAAATTGCGACACCGAAAAAAACAATAAAAACTAGAAATCACGAATAAAGTAATAAATAATAATAATAGCTTTTCGTAAACAGTAGCAAACATCCGTGCGAAAAGTTTATACGATTTTAATAGTCATATTAAAATAATATCAATGTTTATAAAAACAAAACGAAATAACATCGAACTCAGACCGATAAACAACTATTATTATTTAAATCGTACGCTCTCGAAATAATTTGCGACCATATAATATAACTGTTTAGGTAGGTAGTGATAATAATTATATACCTTTTGCATTTTTTTACAGTGTTGAAGCTTACTTTAATTTTACTTATAAGTCCGTCGAATAAAAATGTTAGTAATACGACCGTTCGTCGCAGCACACCCAATTATATCGTAAAATATTGACAAACGACTTCGCGGTTGATATTAAAAAAGTTTGCGTACATTTACTATCTATCCAAACGACTCGAAGTTGATTATTTACAAATAATTAGGTACCTATATGAACATTGGAACCTATAGAACATCACTGAACCGTGTTCAACGCGAATAATAACTGCGACCCGGGCAGAGCACACGAAATCATACAGGTTGACTCGCCGACTGCCGAGCATGCTCACCCCACCCCCCCTTTTTTCCTCAAATAATAAATGCATTTATTCAGACTAGGAATTTTCAAGTACCTATACTTTAAGCATATTTTTTTACCATTTAAAAAATGCGTCTTGCACCGATACAAACTTCTTTTTTTTTCAATGGGAACCACCTGCTGTTTATGCCAACCCCGTCCAAATGTAAATTGTGGTGCGTGTGTTTTTCTTCGACCATTTTGATGCATTTAAATCGAAATTTTAACAAAAAGCTTCAGAGTTATTAATTTATGTAGATACTTTATCTGATGGCTGGCCACATACTGGACATGGAGGATAACTAAATACAGTTACAGTCAACTAGGGCTTGCAAACGTTATATTGATGTTATATTGAACGTTATCACGATCGTTATTATAATATTATGACAAAAAAACGATTGTAATTTGTAACCATAATTAAAACGAAAAACGGTAAGCAGAAATAATTAAATAACACAGAACAAAACATAACGATCAACAAAATATATAATAAATCATTAAACAAGACATAACGCAAAACTAAATACATAGAATATCGTTAAACAAAAAATAACATAAAGCGAAATAATTTAAAATCAATTTATTTATAAGTAACTAGGTGCCCCCCCCCCCCGTCATTGCCCGAGTCAAAGATGAAATAAGTAAGTGATATCAGAATATTAGGCACACGAAAAACATCGCAATGGTAAACTGTTCTAAAGATTTGTTTTTTTTTTCTAAATTTATTTGTATATGCGATATTCCTACTAATTATAATAGTTATAAGATATGTAACCATTGACAACCCTATAAATAGACAGAGATTATTCATATATATCTCATAAAAAATAGCACTTTCAGTTTTTCCAGAATTTTTAGCGTATAATGTTGTACGAAGGAAAAACTGTTACTGTAACTGATAACTGATAACTAATAACTGTAACCAATAGCAACCGCCAACCATTTTTAAACAATAAATACAAATTTTTGATTTTCATCATGAACTTCAAAATCCTTGTGTGAGCGCCTCTTTAAATTTTACTTAACTATACTTTTTTGCTATAGCAGAGACCTTCTCCGTGATATAATCTTTCATTTAAAAAAAAAAACTAAGACAATCGGTTGAGTAGTTTCCGTGAACATTAGCACAAGGTTCCAATTTTCGGTTTTATATTATAGATTAAGAAGATAATATTGATTTCGTAAACATTTTTTATTCTACTTTATTAATTTTTTTCTTAGCAATCAATTCGAGAATATTTTACATATTCCGTATCCGGGCAATCTCCCGCTCATAAGATATTATTTTTTAACGATTAAACAGCGATAAACGCAACAATTGCACAACGTTTAAATCTTAATAATAATATGTTTAACGAAATTTGTTTTTCAAACGCAAGCCCTACGGGTTAGAATAGATTGCCGAGTTTTATATTTTAACAACAATTATAATGTGATCATAACATAATATTATTTTACAGGTAATAAACTGTTTCAAATATTATAAGAATCGAGTCGTCGAACCACTGTTCGGTTTCAAAAAATCGAATGTCTTATCGTATCTGTTCTGAGCACTCGACACAAAATACTGCCAAGTCGTAAGAATATCGCAAGTACCCTGCAGCCGAATACCTACCGAATTAATCGGGAAAACGCTTCGCTTGGCCTACCTATAGGTATTGATTTTAGGATTGCAGCCGAGTCGTGCAGGATTCCCCCCTATCGCGATTTCACCATCGTCATATTATTATTGTTATTATTATTATGCGTTTGTGGGCGTTAAACTAATATCAAACATCTCTCGTCATGCCATGCCTATAATAATTATAGGTAGGTACGGTTAGGTATTATACCTACGTCGATACAATATCTTTAGGGGATTGCAAACGGACAGTTTTTTAAGGGGTTCAGTATAGGCAATAATAATATAAGTGCCTGCGTGCCATCCGCGTACTGGTGTGTGCGTTGTAAATTATCATTAGACTAAGGTAAGGCTGGGATTTCGATGCACTTTGGGTTGTTTTCTGAAGCTACGCTATGCTCGTTTTATAGCATAATATAAGTCTCATGTAATTTTGAATTGGAATAAGAAGTTGTTTTTATTTTGAATTTTTTTAAAGATTTAAAATTTTAAGGTCTATTTTTTCATTTTTTAGAACATTTCAAATTTTTTTGGGAATTTTCAGAATTTTTGTAAAAAAAAAATATGAATTTGAAATTGTATTTTAAGATTTTTAAATTGGTTTTCATATAAATATTTTCACAAACTACAAAGTAGGTTTTCGTATTAAATTATTAAAATTAATTTCAAAATGTATGGAAATAATTGTTTTTTTTTTCAGATTAAAGAAGTCCAAAATGATCAGTTATGTCTGTAAGACTCTTTTAATATAGTCCTTTAAAAGTTATTTAATAATTTATCAATAACTGTCATTTGCATCAAAATTATTAAGAATAAAAAAATATCTCAATAATTATGTTATATTAATAGACAATCAGCCCAATCACTGATTTGTTTCAATAAATAAATAATTTTGTTTGTACCTATATTTTTGTGTGTATATCTTGTTAAGTGCATATTATAAGAAAAAAAACTCGCATTTCCTTATTTTTATTAGCATACACTGTGACACTGACGTACAATAGTCACCAGTACGGCGTCACGCGCGTGAACAGTAAACAATAATGACGTATGCTCATTTGTATCAAAAATCATTTTGTCAATCCTACATCGGATGGACCTAATGATGCGATAAGACGTCTTCTGAAAACTGATTTGAATATTCCTCGATATGTCCAATTGAGATCGACCCGGCCACGTTTTAAGATTTTAAATTTCAATATATAGAATAATCAACACGTCTTAAAATGCATACATTAGTTAAAAATCAAACCAAATTTAACGGAGTATTGGAGATGGACATTTTTAAAAGTGGCTCGACCGGTCTTGAGGAGTAGACGCAATATTAAACAATTCAAATAAGTTTTCAAAAGTATAATCGCATTACTATATAAGTCCATCATATAGGCGGAAATTTGGTGAAATTACTGTGGGGGGGGGGGGAGGCTGAGCATTGTATTTCTCATTGCACCTATATAGGCACTAATGTACTAGAGTTGCTCACAATTATTTATTTCGACAAGACAATTTACAAAGTTTGACATACTAAATAATATTTAACTATAATACAGTACAAAAACAATAATGTGCCTTACTTTGAACATTATTATTTCTAAACAGAAACAACCAATGAGGGTTGTTATTAATTGTTAGTTATTATTACTATTACATTAATTACGATCTTTCCAAGTTATGACAATTGACAATAAGTTTGTAAATTCTTACCAATTTAATTACATTTTTATCATAGAATATTTTTTTATAATTTATTTTGTAATCCAGATTTTAAAAATGCATTTTTTAACTATACTAATTACTGTATATTTAGTCACATTAAAATTGTGATGGCCAGATGGGGCTAATGCTACCTGTACTTTTAACTTCTGTCACCCCCCCCCCCATTTTCCCCTATGACGTCCATATTCTGCACGTTTGACAAAAGATTGGCATATTGTGGTCGAAATAACAATGCAATCCCCTTATTTGTATTTAAAATTAGAAACACCTAACAAATGCGTTTAAACTTACCTACTTTATTGCGCATTCGTTCGGAAAATATCTACAAAAACCGAATAAAAATTATATTAACGGTCGATATTGAGTTTGATCAGTATCAAGACTAAAAAAGTTAATTGCCCTCATACCAGCCCAAAATTGACGTTTAGCACCGACTTTTTGGTATTTCTGTTGACAAAATGGTCCCAAAAAATTACAATATTATTATTAAATGTACACATTATTTTTAACGATCAGACGAGGAACACACTATATAATAGCACTTTTGCGTTTGAAAGCTCGAGCACTACCTAAGTGGTTGAACTGTAAAGTCGTTTTGTCTCTCTCTCTCTCTCTCTTTGGCATCCGATTTCGGAAGTCACGTGGCGATCCCAACAGCGAAAACGGCCGGGAAAACTATATATATATATATATGTGTGTGTGTGTGTGCATAAAATAATACCCGTGGCTTAACGAACACGACCATATATTATATACTGCAGTTCTGTGTTACCACAGGAAGTTACCACCTCGCGCCGCGGTAACCGCGTGTTCGGGCGACTTTCGTTTGTTGGTCCGCTACAAATTCACTTTGGCCAGGCGGCCTGCAAATGGATAGCACTTCCGGAACGCGTGTCCGTATACGCGACGCTGCACTAGGATATTACATTATTATTATTATTGTTGCTGTTGTTGAAAATATCGACCCGAAATCACGTCCTATAATAACGCGTTTAGTATATTAAAGACTCCGGAGGTGGGTCCGTGAATGCCAAAAAAAAAATAAAAAAAATGACGAATGAGTTGTGTGTGGGAATAGGGGGAGTAGCTTAAGAACGACCGTTGTCATCGAAAAGCGACGAACCTTATAATATTATGCTCGTACAAAATAATATTCGGTTGATACCGAGGTTGCGGTCGGAAACGGGTATATAAAATCCGAGTCGCGGTAGAAAAATACATTATTTTATTATTTTTATTTATTCGCTAAACGTGTGTAACTATAATTCCGATTATTTGTATTTTAAACGCAACTACATTACCACGATATTATGTGTAACTGCTCGTTCCGAATAAACTCGCAATATTCGCTTCAAAATCAAACATAATGATATTATGTGAATTATTTTGAAATCAAAACACAGGAACAATACATCGTTCGTTCGAGCTATATAATGCTCTTTGCGCGTTTCATTAAAACATATTTATCAAGACTGGCAAGACGCACGACTGATATTAAAATGATTTCAGTGAACTTTTAAAAATAATTCTTATGCAGGCACCCTATGAAAATATAATTATTATTCTTATAATATAATCACCGGCACGTGGCATTTTTTTAAAACTTTGTCTACGCGTAATGTTGCCACGTGATCCGAAAAAGGTTCGCCATCTCTGCAACCCCTATGTACCTACCAAGCCGGGTGTTGAAAATTAAAAAGAAATTCCACCGAGTGTAATATGATATTATAATGGTTTCGATTTCGCGAACAGAGAGAATATACAATTTGTGTCCATTAAGCGTAGAAATAAAAAACGTGTTACACGTTATGGATCCGCGGAGTGTATATTATAAAATGGATATCCATTTCGTGAAAAGTCCAATAACACTAAAGCTGGGTTCACACGAGCTGTCAGTTAAAATCATAATATTATGACCGATTCGTTTCTGTCGACTATCATTTTTACTGAACAAATCGTTCGCATGTTTCAATAATATATGGCAATGAAAATAATTTACTGAAAGTTGTTAATATGAATAGTGCAGATGGCATATTTACCTCTCAAAAACAACCATGCTTGTAAGTATTTGTCTTGTATTCGTCAATGGTGACTTTAAAAAAATCATTAATACGTACACGTAGTGATAAGTTAACATTATGTGAACAATTATCGAACATACTACAAAAATATTATATTAAACCAATTTAGGAAAAAAGAAGATGGTGGGTCGGGAAACGGATTTCAAGACGCGATACGTTGGGCGCTAGTGAACGTTTATTAAAAAGAATCAGCAACAGAAGATGTATACAATTGGTAATAATTTAAGATTGTTTAAATATCAATTTAAAATACTTTTATATCGGATTACCACAAAAATTCAAAAGCTTATGAGAGCGTGCATGGTGGTGCCATATATACAGTGAAAGCCATTGGGAAATCGAAAGAAAGGGGACCCAAATAGAAATTGAATAAACAGCGTTTCAACTGATCATTAATTATTAACACTTACCTGTGGGTGGAGGGGGCGTTGCCCCCCCACACCTCTTTCATAACTACCACCGTATTTTAAATTAATTATTTCCTAATATATTATACTTTTAACTAAGTGTTGATAATTTTACACTTTTCACATCATTTCAAACTTTCATTTTTCTTCCTAGTTGTCTTAAAAAGAAAAAAATCACTATTAAAGTTCCTATTCAATTTAAAAACACATAAATATAATACATTTTTAACACTAAACAAATAGTATATAGTGACTTAAAAACTGCAGTATGCTAATTACACGCGTTTACAGCAAAAACAGTTATTAAAAAATTTATAATTTTATAAATATTTGTTGTCATTTATATAATGACATGCAATTTTTATATTTTCAACAAATAACTTTGATAATTTTATCCAAAAAAGTCAGATAACTGGTAAGATTATTTTGAAACCAGATTTTGAATTTGAATTTATTATCAAACTATTAACGATTTGATAAAAAAAAACAAAATTTTTCAATTATGAGTTATAGATTGTTAATTAGTCATTTCGTTGGCGCGTTCTAGTAGGAAAATGTAGTACGGGAACGCTAATTAAAACCAAAAGCTAGTTTAGGAGCTGAGTCCCCCCCTCCCATTCAAGCACCGAGTCTGTCAAACTTAAATCTTAATATCTCCTTCCGACCCGTTTGGTCATTATTATTTTTTTAAGCCAGGACGTTGTTTCCGGAACACACAGACACTCCGTACCCTAACAATGTCGCCGTCGTCGCGCGTCATCACTTACTCGACCGAAGGTCCTTTGCCCTTGCATCGTCCTGGAACTGTCCTGGAGGCTGTGCAGCCCGAGCATTTGGCTGTTCTTGGCCAGCGCGTCGATGGCCGACTGCTGTTGCCGGATCCTCTTGGCGGTCGACCGGAACGAGTTGCGCAACTTGCTCTTGAACCCCGCCCCGGCACCGGCACCTCCACCGGCACCACCTCCACCGTTTCCGCCTGCAAAGACGCGGTGCACACCCCTATCGGCCGCCGACGCCGCCGTCACGCTGTTCGACCTGCCGTGCTGGTGCTGGTGCTGAAGCTCCTTGGCCGACTTTCCGGCAGCAGTCATCGACGTCTCCTGCTGCAGCAGACGGCGGGGCCGAGGATCTATTTGCGGCATGCTCGCGTGCCTCGCGTTCCCGGCGAACTTTTCCGGCGGCGGTCGGCGGTCGTTCGCCTGGTCGACCAAAGCCGCGACGACCGTCACAGTGGAGGCGGCCGCGGGTGCGGTGTCCGCCGCGGTGGTGACCGCCACCGGAGTGGTGGCCGCCGGTGTGGACGTCATGTCCGGTCGGAACTGCAGCTGCTGCAGCCGAGAAAAGTCGTCGTCGTCTTCGTTCGTCCGGAATAGTCTTCCGCGGACGAATTCGTGTGTATTTATACGCTGTATAATATGCAGTTTTTATCCGCCTGCGATTGCGCGAGGGTCATCCGCGGTCAACGGTGCCGGCGTTCATCTGCCAACAGATAACATAGTATAAATTAGTATTGTTAATTATTATTATATACAATAATATATAGGTAGGTACAAAGATACGCCTAGGGTACTTATTACGATTAAGTCGTTAAGAGTATATTATATACTCCCAGTAGGGCGAACCCTACGACTAGTTATGAAAAAAATACTTATATAAGTCACTTTTTGGTCATTTTTATGATTAAATTCAGTCTCTTTTTTAAATGGCTTAAACCTGCACATTCCAACCCTGATGATACCTATTCTTTGGTACATTAATATTTACTAATAATGCAATTAATAAAACAAACAAAAAAAACCCATTATATTTTGAGTTTTTTTTTGTGGGGTTGGCGGTAAAATTATGTCTTGCCACACCTGCAAAATATGTCTTGGGCGCCACTGTATACATATTATGCAGTATAGGTAACTAGTAAGAAATTCTTTTTTATATATTTCCGATATGAAAATATCATTTTTGTTTCAATATTTGTATTTGGCGGCGACGCGCGGATAATCGAGAGTTTACTGAAATGTCGCGCAGTACCTACACGTCATGGAACGGATTACACAGTTACGTCGCAGATACTCTAATAATAATAATAATAATAATAATTTATAGTAATTTATAATATCGCACCGATAACGATAGCGTTAATCGAGTATAATATTTATATGACTATATTATTCCTATTATTATATGCGTATGACGTGGGCTTAATTTATTATTGCACCTGTGACATACCTGCAGCGTTGTGTTAATATTTACCGTCGGTTTTTTTTCCTCATAAAAATACAATATTTTTATTAGTCTGTCGTTCATACGCGTATATAATATAATACGATTCTAAAAAAAAAATAAAATGTTAAAGCCCGCACTCAGTCTATATATTTATACGGTCTGTATAATATTTTAAAAAAGGTCAAATTTGCGTAGCTCACATTTCAGTGGTAACTTAATCAGGGCTTGCATTTGAAAAACAAATTATATAATTTTAATTATAATCCTATAACCTTACCTATTTATAGTTAAAACGTTACACAACTCTTTCGTTTATCGTTTCATCGTCAAAAATTATATTTAATGCGCTGAATGCGGGTCCGGATACGAAATATAACAAATTCTCGGATTGATTGCTAAGATACATTTAAGTAAATAGATTTATTTCGTTTTGCGTTTTTTTTTTTTTGTTTAATACAATTCTAACTATTTCATATTACGTTATGTTTGGTTTGATGATTTGTTATATTATATTGTTTTTTTTTAATATTTAATTATTGTTGTTTACCGTTTTAATTATGTTTACAAATTGCAATAGTTTTTTTTCTTCATATAATATAACGTATTTGTAACAGTGGCGGACCTAGGATTTTGTTCTGGGGGGGGGGCAATATTTTTTTACAACAGTACATATTTTTATAAAAACATTTATATTAGTATAATGCGGTATTTTAAAATATATTATTAATTATAATGTATTATATAAGGGTACGCAAAAAAGTATTACATTTTTCGTGAAACGTGATTATAAGTTTTACGTCACAGTTATATTCTTACACATCTTATGAGCAATGGGGGGGCAGGCTCCTCTGGCCCCCCTTAAATCCGCTGCTGGTTTGCAAGCCTTAAACTTTAAAATTCTGGGGTGCGAAAAAAATTATTTACGAAAAATTGCCTTTGGTTTTTTGAAAAAAAATGCATCGTTAATTCAATAAATAATTATAACACCGCAGAATATATTATTTTACATCCCCTCCCCCCCTACCCCAGTCTTAGAATATAGTGTAGGTACGTTTTAACAGTCAAAAACTTGAATAATAAAATACATCGAATATAATTTATTTTGTTACGGCAAAACGATACTATTATCTAATATCTTATTATCTTTATCGATGTGATTTTTTTTGTTATCCGGTCCTGATTGATATTAAAATTATTATCGCGGTGCAAGACGCGGGAGTTATAGAGAGGGCGAATGAGATAGAACAGAATCACGACGCAGAGGGAAAATAATATAATATAACGTCACCAGACCGAGATCGATATTCGCAATTGGGTTGAGACCAGAATACGACGACCATACGTGGCGCGCGTGCATATTATATTATTATTTTATATTATTAAAATGATAATATCGTAATAATAATAATAATAATGCATATAATAATGGTCGGCCGCCACGAGACGGTCGCCTCGTGCGGCGCCGTCGTCGTACGCGAACTTTTTGTACAAACTTTGTGTTGCGTATAAAATACCACCACCACCACCACCACCACCACCACCACCACCACCACCACCACCACCACCACCGCCACCACCACCAGTGGCGCGTGTTTGGGGGGGGGGGAGAGATCTTTTTTTTTAAACATATTGTACATTGTATACAAATCTTTATAATTGTGTTTTTTCCGTTCGTCCTTTTGTCGACCTGCACGGGTATAAATACACGATCAAATGTTTTGATTTTGGAGCAGGTTGCAGAATGGACTCGCGATGATGCTATCCGTCCATATAATATAATATATGACAACATAAAATCGGATGTCGAAGAAATACTCGTGACGACATTTCCAAAAAACCTATAGTCGACTAGAATTTGTTTCGATTCGTCGTTTAATTCATAACATATTGATCGTAAATTAATGAAGATTAAAGGTCTGTGTAAATATCATCGTGAAAACATTTCCGGGCTTTCGGGTACAAACTTGACTATACTAAAAAAATAGGTTCTCGTCGTTCTATTATTTGGAATCTCAATATTTTAATAATAAATATATATGTTTTCAATATAGAACAAAATAAATTTTAATTTTAACGATAAAATGTGAGTATATAATATAGTAAGCACGGTCAGTGGATCGCACTACATATAATATAATATCATACAAATACGCGTTACCAAACTTTCGAGTGCAAATTGGACTTTACTAAAAAAATCGTGGACTTCAAAATATGTCAAGTTCGTATTCTTTAACGTAGGTACTCATCATCATTACATAATTTTTCCGCGTAAAAGCTCAATATTGTAATAACACATAATATAACATTGATTTCAATATAGAGAAAAATATACTTTATTTTTTTTTAATGATAAAATGCGAGTATAATATGTAGTAAGCACTGAATCGCACTGTAGTGTATTATAATATAATATCACAATACAAATAAACGCGTTTCCGGGCTTTCGAGTCTAAATCGGACTATACTAAAAAACCGTGGACTTCAAAATATGTCAAGTTCGATTTCAACTTAGGTACACTCGTCGTCATTATAATATATAATTTTACAGCGCAAAAGCTCAATATTGTATAGTAATAACATGACATATTAATTTCAATAGAGAAAAAATATATATTAATGATAAAATGTGAGTGTTCAGCAATGTCGGCGAATCGCACTGCGTATACAGGTGTATATAATGTATATAATATCACAATACAAAATACACGCGTTTCCGGGCTTTCGAGTCGGCGACGACGCGTGCGATGCGTTCGCTATGTACGCCTGCGCGTTAGGTGTCGGATCCAGCTAAATTATTAATAACTCGGCCTTATAGACAGAGGCGTACTAACCTGTACGCTGTACACGCGTCATCGAGCCCGGTTGATATTATATAATAATTATCGTGCTGTGTGGTACGACGAGCGAGGGGGTAGGTACACACGTAACAGTTTAAAACGACGTAAAATAATATTATTATCGGGGCTGCTGCCAGGGGCGTCATTTCAGTTTTTTTTTGGGTGTGCCATTTTGAAATTTCACCAGGCCATTTTAAAATAGAGCGGATCTACAAGGGGGGATTCCCTTATTTCAGCCGACCAATTGAGAATTTTTTTAATGTAAGGAGTGCCACCGCACACCCTGACGCCCCTCCCCAAATGACGCCCCTGGCTGCTGCGGGGATTTAAATGACCTAGGCAAAAAAAATGCATTTGAAATCGTGAAAATATAAGCGTTCGCGTTAATACGTTTCATATTATACTGACGTTTGAAACTGTTATTGTGTCGCGGTTAAAATGTCCTTCTTTCGTTCGACATCTTAAAATAATTACTAAGACATGAGACGCGTAGGTATAAATAAATTGTTATGGCCTCTTTAATTTTATTTGTATAGACGTGAAAACTGCACAGTGGTCGGCGAGTCGCGTTGCATAATATTATATCTACTACAATTAGTATAGTTCGATACTATATCTGAAGCCCGACCTGCCCTATCTGACGTCTGCAAAATATAAGGTGAATGATTTATCACAACAATACAAAATGCACTACAATAATTGTATTTATGATATGCTTAGGAATAAAATTGTGAAAAATGTTCTCGAAAAATGCCCAGAAACGTCGAATTTGCCAAAAAGAAAAAACAACAAGTGTTATAGAAATAGTATTGGCCAAAAGAAGAGTTCTGGAGATGAATGAGTTTGTACCAGTGTTTGTTTTAAAAAACGAAACAATAAATAAATCTATGTTACGAGTGTGTGTTTACTAGGCTAAGGACTCAAAGGCTTTGCTCAAAAACAGTTTAAAATATCAAAAATTAACATTATATCGGCTCATTTACGCCTTATAATATCAAGAGTACGAATTCCTAATGATTCTTGAAAGGATTTTAAGGAATATATTTGGCTAAAGAAAAACTCGAGACGTGGACTATTCTTTGGTAAAAACTTACATTGGATATTGTTTAAATCACTATAGTAATAATTTGAAAAATCACACGACCTGCAAATACGAGAGACGGATTTGAGATAATATGATCTTACTGAAGAGAGTTTTTAAGCAGGTAATATTTCTAAAATCATTCATATTTCTATTGATAATAAAACCAATAAGCATCTCGTAAGACTTATCAACATAATATAATATTGTTTTATGGTTGATTTTAAAACACAGATTGTTTTCGAAATAATATATTCCTTAAAATAGAGTTAATGACATCCAACAACCGAAAATCATCGATACGATATCGAAAAACAGAGGACTTTTACGTACTATACAGAGATCGATCTGGGGTGTTCAAACACAGCTCAACGATTTATTGTCTAAATCACTATTGCAATTTGAAAAATCACACGACCTGCAAGTACGAGAGTCGAATTTGAGATAATATGATCATTGATCTTACTGAAGAGAGTTTTTAAACAGGTAATATTTCTAAAATCATTCGTATTTCTATTGATAATAAAACCAATAAGCATCTCGTTAGACTTATCAACATAATATAATATTGTATTACGGTTAATTTTAAGATTGTTTTCGAAATATATTCCTTAAAATAGAGTTATCGACATTTAACAGCGGAAAATCATCGATACGATATCGAAAAACAGAGGATTTTTGCGTACTATATTACATAGAGATCGATCTGGGGCGTTCGAACACTGCAGGAGCGCAATACGATTTACGACCAATGCGCGTGTCGCCGCCGAATTAAAATAAGTATTATAATAATCATACGCAGGTGCGCAGTTTTATGAAACGAGCGACTTGTATATATAAGCGAGATAAAATAATATATAGTCGAAGCAATTATAAACAGACATTTATGTGCCACAAAATAATTTATATTACAGCTGCTGACTGTTATGCTCTCTCCACACAGTGTTGTTGGTCGTATATTATAATATAAACTTACCCGCACTCCAAATACAATATATAATATACAGTGTGCGAATCGTGACTCGCCAAGCACGCTCGCCCCCATTTTTTTTTTTTTTTTTTTTAGTTAAATATAACTACGGATCGTTCAAATATTCTTCTTTTCGAATTTTCGAATTTTTCGTATACTCGAGCACCGCACAATATATAATATTTTCTAATAGATTTTAATACTTCGTGCAGTTTAAAGAGTGCCCCGGGACAAATTTTTTTTTTACAAACGAGGCGACCAACCGAGGTCTACTTTCGTATTGTTATTTGTTAATCGTTGAGGATATGATTTTTCAAAAAAATCCCGTGTAGCGAATCGAATAACGAACTAGAGTGTAGTTTCTGAATTATTAATAAACTATAACAATATTGTAGTAGGTAAGTGTGACGACGGGTTTAGCAGACGTGAAGGGATGCTTTTTCGATTTGAAAATTGTCACGGTAATTCATATTATGTGGATTTTTTTTTTTTCGTATGGCGCTTTTTGTCCGAAGGCCTAGTTCGGACGCCTATTTGGCAGAATTTTGAATTGGGCACCAGTAGGTTTCTGCCACGCCCGGTCGGCGGATGGCGGGGCCTCGCAACCTAGGCAGTTGCCTGACCAGATAGCGACGCCGCCCGTGGCCGGGATTCGAACCGGCGACGGTGCTCGTCAGGACCGACGCCTTAGTCCGCTCGGCCACTCCGTCCCCCATAATGTTGATTGATACCTTTATTTTTGTAACTATACTTGCAAAAAAACGTCCGAGTACAATAATAGTAGGCGTATCGATGTACTAGACTGAAATATATATTATGTTTATTTTATGCAAAACCATTATAGGCTTGATAGGACTGATATCCTTAAAAGATATCGTTATAACTCAGAAGACGCGTATTCGTTCGAATTTAGATTTAAACGAGTGCACTGCACCAGACTAACGATTTGCAGTAAAAAAAGGGTGGTTCTCAAGAAAAACAGTTTGTATTGCGAAGACACTCTTTATAAAATATTATGGTTACAGGTAACTATTATTGTAGAGTAGTTGTTTGTACTCGAAAAAGATATTAGACAAATCAGAATATTTGAATTGTTAAAGAATAAATAGCGGGGAAGGGGTGAGAATGCTTGGTAAAAATCACTCTGCATTAGTATGTATCTATTATGTTATATTTTCCTCTACCCGCGCCGCCTCTCGAAGACAATATAAACTTATAAATCAAACATTTCAAAAAGAAAACAGTCACTCGGTAAGAAAATTATTGACCGGTGCAGCAAACACGCACGACAGAGACACGGCGTGTACGTTAGAATAATATTCAGTCTTGTCAAGAATACTTTTCAAATGTATATAAAAAATACTTGATGTTATTTGTATTTAAAATACGTATTCGTGTTCGAGTACTGTATTTTAAAAGTATTTGTATACAAATACATTTTAAAAGTATAGATATATTCTAAATACTTACACAAGTAGTTTTTTTTTAATTATTAATTTCAGATGTCTAATGTTTTATTTTAATCAGGTCAAGTTAACCTTCAGCTAGGTAGATACATTTTAGCAATCCTGGGCAAGTTAATGATCATTTTTAACTGAGTTAAGTTAAGTTGATAAAACACATTTTTAAAAGTTATAAGTTAATAGTTATCCTAATTTTTTTTTAACTCAGTTAAGTTAAAAGTTACATGGAAACTTACAATTAATTTATTAAATTAAGTTAATATTTTTTTTTTAAATACGTAAATAGCCAGATATACAATTAAAAATAATAAAATGTTTAATCATTATGCGTTTTCAATAATAATTTTATTATATTTATTATTTAATTAATTATAAATTAATATAACTTAGATTTGATTAAAAGTAACTAGTTATTTATTAAGTTTATGTCAATAAAAATCAGTTAAAGTAAAAATTAAATTAAAATAAGTTAAGTTAAAAAGTTAAAATTAACTTAACTTTAACCTTTTAACTCGACTATGCCCAGGCTTGCAATTTAGCGATTGTGTCATCTGCGTGTTTGATGAAATTTAAAAAATTCTTAAAAGCATTATAAAATCATATTTTAGTATTTAGTATTCTGGAATAATAAATACAAAGAAAAAGTATTTAAAATACACTTGTCAAAAAGTATTTGAGAAGTATTTAAAACACCAAAAATAATTTTAAATTTAAATACAAGTACCCCTATTCGAATACTTAACAAGACTGATAGTATTATTATGTGACATACATGCGTGCGGTGTTTGTTATGATTGCATAATTTTTTTATGAAAATGATTTTGAAAAAAAATTTTATTTCATGATGAAATTTTCATGTTCGAGCGCAAACGCCGTCGTATTTCAACGATTATAGGAAAAACTTTTAAAAAAAAACAAACAATTTACTAACAATTATATAATATAATGATATTATTATTAACCGTCAACCATTTCGAACACACGACCGGCCGAGCTATAAACTTGTGTGAAGCAAAACACTAGAACAATGTGTTTTGTCACTCTTAAAATTTAAATGCGACGGACTCGCATTTTTGGCACTGAATCAACGACGGCGGCTGTCTGCCTCGTCTGATCACGCGAAAGGCCTATATGTATACAGAGTGATTCAAAATGTATATGATACGGCCGATTTATTGGTTCAAAATATAGAGAAAAATGTGTGAAACGAAAGTTTCTTGATGTAGAAACGTATCTAAAATGATTTGTACATTTTTTTAATTTTTCGCAGTTATTTTGGGGAGGGGGTTTTGGGCAATAAGATTAATAAATTTAAAAAAAATTTATATATATCTCGAGCATAGCGCTTTGCTTCAATTAGAGCTTTGTTCGAGCACTAAAACGTATTAAAAAAATGTCTTCATATATAATATATGCATAAAAAAAATATAGGTTTAAGTTTCTTAAGTTGACAGCCCACTAAAATCCCCCTAATATATTGTAAAAAATTATAAAAATGTACCTGTAATTTTAGACGTTTCTAAACTTTCATATCATACATTTTCCTCTATTTTAAATATTTATGTGATGAAATGGCTGTAACAATTTGAATCAGCCTGTACATAGTATACACGGTGATCCATTTGAGTGTCGTCTACACTGCTCGTTAGTTTTCGAAATGTTTTGACTCGGCTTATATTTGAAAATGTTTTTTCGCATGAATCGATTTTATTGCTAAACATAATTTTTTTTACAATTTTTATTGCTATAATTTTTGTTTTAAGTTTTTACTTTTTTGAACTACTTTGATAATATTAAATTATGTTTTCTATTTTCTATTCCTAATCGGAATATCATCTCTTTCGAAGTATTTCGATTGATAACAATTATTGAACTTCGGATTACTCGTTTATTTCATTAGTCGTTTCACAGTATTTTCACTTTAGACGAGCGGAGTAGTTGAGGACCTGCGAGTCACTGCACGTGTGCTACCTACTCAGCTCAATATATAAACTTATCAAAGTTTTGAATTTAAACCTAACGCATGTTTATAACCAGTCTGGTTAAGAACACTTTTCAAATGTATTCAGAATATTTATTTATTATGTATTTCAAACACGAATGACACCAAGTATTTAAATACGTATATTTGAATGCTGCTGTCTTTAAAAAGTATTTAAATATAAATAAAAATTCCGAAAATACATTTCAAGTACTTTTTTCATATTTTGAATTTCAGGTGTCGACTTATGCCTTTTATATTTTAATCAGGTCAAATTAAACTTCAGCTACATAGATATAAATGTTAGCTATTTAGTCGTCTTCGATAAAATTTTATAAATTCTTAGAATTATTATGAAATATTATTTTTAAAATAGTAAAATACGAAACAAAAATATTAGTCGCTAAAAATACAACGGTAAAAAGTGTATATATTATAATAATTTAGTATTCTGAAATAAAATACAAAGTATTTAAAATAAACTTGTCAAAAAGTATTTGAGAAGTATTTGAAATACCAAAAATGGTCGAGCAATAGCAATACAAGTATTCGAATACTTAAGGACAAGACCAGCTTATAAATAATTAACTACTCGTTATAAGTATTCGATGTTTGTGCAAATAACGATAACGAATTTTTCTTTTTTTCCAAAAACGTTGTTTTGCAATGACGTCGAAGCATGTAAAAGTAATATTATCAAAAAATGTAAAGCTTTTCGAAATTATCAGTGTATAGACACTTAAACGGATTCACATATTGTATACATATCTATTATAATATTGACCACTTGACCACTTGAAAGTACTTCCCATGATACTTTTTTTAGATTTCAAAACCGAAAACGACGCGTCGTGACGGAGCTACTTCGTAACAATATAATATCACGAATATGTGGAATTATAAGCCAATTATATAAAGGTACTACAGAAGGTATAAAAATTAATTAAGTGCGATTGATTGAGCGGATTAGGGCTTTACAATCGAGCTTACGAAATTAAAAATGGAAAAACATAATAATATCATAAGACCTAGTTAAATCTGGAAAATTATATGTTATTTTACAATATTCTTGTTCGGGCGTCTATTAATCATTTCTACTTTCTAGCGTATTATAATTTTACCGTTTTTGATTCAATAATTCTCCTGTTTCGTATCATTATTATTATTTTTACTGCCACACGAAGAATGCGGCTCGTTATCGCCCATGAACACGCCACTGGTTTTAAGTGTAATCGTCGTTTGTACAACCTTAAATGACTAGAACCAACAGTAACAATACTAATAGTTAAGATATTTATTGCTAATTAAAATGAATATTTTACTTGCCACGACCAATGGCGAATGTGATGAGATGTGTATTTTATTTTTATTTTATTTTTTAGGAGGGAGAGACGTAAGTCGGAGGAAAAGTGATCAAAAGTGATTGATTGAAGATAATGACTTATCAAAATGTTGAATAATGTGTTACAAACAGTAGTTTTATTGATTATTAAAAATTAGTGATTTGCTGTGCAATTATCTACGGTAACGGTAAAATATTATGGTAATTACCTGCAACGTGTCTATGAATTATATATGTGGTACCTGGTAATTATTATACGTCAGTGGGCGCTTAATTCGAAATATTAACTAATTATTATATAAAATATGTGTTTACAAAGCAAATAATTGTAATAATTTAAAATATAATTCCGTTTGCATTTAATTGAAAATGTTGACTCGAGAAAAATTTAAGCTGATAGATAGTTATATAATATTTCATAAGCCCTAAAAAAATACGACACACATAAATTTATAGTTATAAGTAACACGGTATGTCCCTCCCCCTCGGGCTTTTCAAAAAATTATTTTTGCCAATATATTTTATAGGCACGTTATTTCACGTAATTTGTTTGAATTTGTTTGTAAATTATTTAACACAGAATTTTTTCACGTCCATTATCTCGAAAATTTCAACAAAGGCGGGGAAACGTACGAAAAAAATATTTTACCGGGAACAATCGATATGTACGACCTGCAATGTACACTGTAACGTATATATAGAGTCGATCAATTAATACGATTATTTTTTATCTTTCAAATTTCGTATTTTGTCTCGTGCAGCTCAAAACCCTTAAAAAATCGTATAATACTAACCGTATGATTATATGATATTTGCGTCTAATTTTGCGACGAAAATACCCGCAAAACCGTCTACGGGTATACCCGTGCAACGTGACTGAAAATCGATATTTTCTTCCGCGTCTGATGTGACTTCGAAAGTTTTGTCTTTAAGCTCGGTATTGCGAAACAACCACAGACGATGTCAAGATGACAAATCTCATTTTAACGACACTATAGAACATACGTAAAAATGATAATAATATATAAGTTTGCCGTGTTTTAAAATAAAATTCCTCCGATACTATTATCAGACGCGTTAAACATGTCGCCAACAGGGCGAATACCAGGGGCGTCATTTCAGTTTTTTTTTTTTGGGTGTGCCATTTTGAAATTTCACCAGGTCATTTAAAAATAGAGCGGATCTACAAGGGGGGATTCCTTTGTTTCAGCAGACCAATTGAGAATATTTTAAATGTAAGGAGTGCCACCGCACACTCTGACCCCCCCCCCCCGCAAATGACGCGCCTGGCGAATACATCATATATATTATTATTATAGCTACCATGACAATGACCACCTTGACTTTAATTTCAAAAACTAAATGTCAGTGTAGATTTAATATTAAAAATGAGTATATGTGTTTAAATAATATTGCTCAGAGTTTGCGCTGAGGTGCGGTTCTAAATCAAAAAAGTGCAAGGCATAAAACAAATTGTTAAGAGCTATATGTCCTAGCTATAGCTAGGTACCTTGTATGAATCGTTTTAATGGTTCGTCTCTATTTTCCAAAATATTATTATGTGATCGTTTTTCGTTTTGAACATTGATAATATCGTGAGCGTACAGACGGTATACTATTATTGTAAACAATGACTCTCATATTTTGTTGTTTTTTTTTTTGTAAACTTATCAATTTTTTATTTTTATATCTTTCACGGTTATTTTGTTTGTATTTGTATGTAAGGATTTAATCGATTCGCGTGAAAAATAACGTGAGTATTTTTACACACACAACATAATATTGTTATGCATAATATTATAAATATATAATAATATATTATAATAGGGACCTGTGAACCTATTTGCTATTATAAATTAGATTATATTAAAATATATTATTTCATTTGGTTAAAAAACACGAGATCAATAATATGTAGGACGGTAGGTACCTCTTTATTATTATTGGTATAATATTATTTTAAACAATTTATTAGTAATTGTTGATGATTGTTATAATATGTTTCTCGTACCGCTTAAAAAAACGTAGAACTGCATCATAATTGCCTACACGGAGCGCCGTGTTACTACAAAAACTATATAATAATATTATTATTGTATTGTACATTTGTACTAGATGAGTACTATAATATTGTGCGTACCTTTTTCTGATTACACTAATATTGTTGTTTTTATCGTTGTCCGGTGTAACACATATTGCACAGTGATTTGTTTTAGATAATATTATTTTAAGACAGTATTGTGCGTTACTTTTTTTTCGCATACAATAATATTATTACACTCAGGGATTGAAATCGGTTAAAATCTTCTGATAAATCTAAACCAAAATTATTTTTAATGATATTTTTAATTTACATTGAAATCGAAAAAAATTTTAATCCATAGGTAATTTATATCAAAGCAATACAAGTTTTATAAAATATATTATGTATCGTACATAAATCGATTTCAAAATAATAAACAAAAATTAATTTAAATTTAAGACCCAACAACAGCCAACAATATTGCTCATTGGTAAAAGTAATAATAGCAGTTATTACTTATTAGTTATTACCTACCTTATATATGTATATTATACGAATAACTAATATATTATAATTATAATATGTTCGTTTTATAAATCCTCATAAGACAAGTTTCTGGTAAAGAAAATTAAAAAATTCAAATTGTCGAAATATAAGTGATATTTTGAATAGAAAAAGAAAGAAAAATTATATTTATAATATACTATGTCATATTAATTATGATATACCTAAATCAGAAAACAATTAAATCTATATTGAGCAACAGAGTATAAAAATTATAAAATCAATATAAGTATGTTATATTAAAATATTATATAAAATTGTATTATAAATTGAAATCGGAAAAAAAATTATATCAATTAGGAAATTAAAAACGAAAAATTCCATTTTGATTTCGAGTTCTGAATTTTCACTCGTATGTAGTTCATAATATTGTATTATTGTGTGATCGTATATCATAATAAACTGGATGATACATGTGTTCACATGCGGTGACGGTAAAGTGGTTTTAAATCCACGTACGACAAATAAATTGTATTTTTATTGGTAATAAAATAACTCAAACCATCAGTAAGAAAGCAAATGTCCATGGATTTAAAACCGTTTTAACGGGTCGTAGATAAAAAGAGAACACAGAAAAAAATGCTTACAAAGAGCCCGGGAATAAAAAAATTTAAAAAAAAGTGTTAAAAAAATACAAAAATGAAAACACAAATTTCTAGAACATTTTCGACCAACAACTGTGTACGTTATGTGGGCTTATATATTTTTTTGAAATAGTTAATAGGTACCTGTTTTAGTGTATGTAATATATTATAATATTTTATGACACCTAACTTTCAATAAATTTCATTTTATTAACTGACTATATTGATAATAATATCGACAATTTTTTAGTTACACTATTAAGTATGCTAACGAGATTCGTCGTTTTAAATATTGTTAATGCTTGGTTATACAAATGGAACAATTTTATACATTTTTAACTACAAAATAATTTGTAAATATTCAAGATTTTGATGAACTTTGGTCACTTTGAATGGTTTAAATTGTTAAAAAAATTGTCTCTATGTATTCTTAATTTTTTTGAACTACTCAAATGTTTAGATTATTTAAACGTCAAGCTTTTTGACCCAATAAAAATTGTTTTTGTTTGAAAAAAAATGTCGGTGCACATAGAAAACGATAATATTTTCATCTTACGGTGAAAATGTCAAGACGTGTTTTCGGTTAATCGTTTTTGAATTATTACAACAAAATAAGAAAATCGTTCGCTGAGAAATCGCCGCGTAATAGTGTACGGGTTGGACTATCCGCAACAAAACGTCTCGCGCATCAGCTTCAAACGCTCGTAAACAATTAGTTTGACTATCCGGTAAATGTTTTTTTGTAAGAGTCTCATCGGTAAAGGAGAACACTGCAGGCGAGTTGCCGGTACGAATATATACCGGTAATATTTCCGCGGTAATTACCGGAAAACGAAACGGCGGTGGAGAGCTGATGATGTCACTGCCGGAGCACACGCGCGCACATCATATGTATAGGCGTACAATAAATTATTACAGCGAACAGGGTCGATCGACAAACCGTAAACGTACGTGCCAAGTATCCCATCGCTATATTATTATTATATATCCCATGGTCGTGTTATACAGGACGATTGCCTCGCTCAAATGCTTTATTATTGTTCACTTCTTACCTATATATTATATATATTGTGCATAGAGTTAATGAAAACCGGCGATTACGATATTTTACACTCCAAATCTTGTGTGGCCAATTCAGATATTCATTGACTATTCAACAAACACGTTTGTTTGTCGTGATATTTTCATATTATGAGTTTTTTCTCGTACAAGTGGTGCGATATATAATAATTATGGTCTCCTTAAAATTATCACAAAATACTACTATAATTTATTACAGTGTAAGCGGGACTCGTCTCGATAAATTCATCTAAATATAGATTATCTAGATACTTAATTATTTATCTTTCATTTTACCTATTATAGATGAACAATTATAATTACAAGTTATAGTTATAGTTATAGTTTTAGTTTTTTTTAATTTTAGCCAATTATTTCACTTATCTAAATAAATTCACAAGATCAATTTTTTTTGTAAAAAAAACACATACAATCCAGAATAATTGTAATCTGAAATTCTAAATTTCTGAATTTTATTATCTTTGCCTCGGGCGCATCTTGTAAGACGTATCATAACAAGTATGGTCTACAAAATATTTCACCTGCAATAAATAATATTATTTCTTATAATATTATTGCCTTATATTTATTCCCAATTCCATAGTTTTTTGAAATTAATGTTTAGTGATAAACAACACTTGATAAATTCAGACGAAAACAACCTTATTATACAGGTGCAGCGCCTACATAATTAGGGTTAATTTTTTTTAATCATTAAATTCAAATTTATTTTTATATAATTAATTAAAAACTATCTGTAATATTTATCTGAATAAAATATTTTTTTCATTTGTCTTTTAGGAAGATGAATTTTATTTGATTATCTGTATTTCAGATAAAATTAAGTGTAGATGACTTTACCTTAAGATGATTTTTAGGTTATCTGGTCCTAACACTGAGTCTATCAACCTGTAAGCCTCGCATTTGAAATTAAAATTTCGTCTCTTGTTTTCAATCTAAACGTTATACAAGTTTAGAGTTTATCGTTATTCTGAATTTAAAGTTGCAACTTTTGCGTGTATCGTTATTATTAGAATTAAAAAGTTATACAACTTGTACGTTCACCGTTAAGAACAATATCTAATGCGGGGAATGGTTCTGATACGAAATATAATAAATCGTTGGATTGCTCTAAGATTGATTGCTATATCGCATGGAATAAATATTTCTACGATACTATAATATTGTGACTTTTAAGTAAATGGATTTTTAAATTATTTCGGTGTACGTCATTTTTTGTTCAATGATAATCTATAAATATTACCTTTTGCGTTATGTTTTGATTTTTGGTGCTTAATTATTTTCGTTTTCCGTTTTAATTACGTTTACAAATCGCAATAATATTGTTTTTTGTCAAATAATATATAACGCCGTTACAATCATAGCACGTTACTGTACGCAAACGGGCAAGCCGTTCTATAAACAATAATTAAATTCCTCTTAAACTCAATAATGATGTCTTAACTACAAGTTTAGCATCAAGAAATATTGTAAAAAAATATAAATAACCCATTTATAGTTAACGCGGTACCGTTTTAACGGACTATTTTTCTAATATAATACTATGAAATCATTTGATTAATAAAAAAATGTAGTAAATATACCATTTTTCTAGTATGCCGGACTATATTGTCACCGATTAAACGGAAAAATTGTTCAAGTTGTCATTGTCGCTTACTGGCCAGTGTTGCTAGCTCCCGGATGGGTGACCACCTGGGTTTTTAGCAACAAATCCTTTCCACACATACAAAAACGTGTTCTAACCAACCGTTCCCCATTCCACAATAATAAAAACCTACCAAAAAAAAAAAAACACATACAAACAGAGAGACATGACCAAAGTTGCCGGGCTCAAGTTTAATAAAAAAAAAAAATGTAATAATATTATGTTAAGAAATAATTATATTTCACATACAATAATTGTTTTACATATTATTATAATATACTATTGTGTTACTGTTTATTTACATACCACCTACCTCCACATACATGTTATTATCTTCCCTGTAAACACTTTATTAAAGGAATCATGGTAATATTATTGTGTTAATACTGTAATTGATATTATGTAATAGTTATTATTATTTTTAAAATGTTTCATTGTTATATCATTTTCAATTGTAAATTATATATCGATTTAGTTATTAAGTTTTATTGTTTTGTAACTGTCGTTGTCTAATTGCTGCACTTGTATTTGCATTAATTGGAAGACATTATGTCCTCGACCAAGATAGAATATAGTAACAAGATTGGGGCAGAGTATTTTATTCGCTCCTAATATTCTTCGACTTTGGTTCGTTCGTTTTTAAGTACTATAGTGTGGCTTCCGTATCTTGCGAAGGACCGGTGTTGAGATTAGAACGTGTCCAAAACGGATTCTCGTCATACGCCTCGTTCGTTCTCGAGATCCTCAGCGTCCCCCCCTCCACGACTTCTCCCTCGTAGTCTTTAATTTTCACTCGAAGTTTCCACTCTCTCTTCCCGCGGTGCCAAAAGCGCCGATTCCGACTTTCTTAACGGTTGATGCACCTGACCTCCTTTTCTCGTTCTGTTCCGGAGTTCCAAAAATTTGTTAATGATTTTTTCTTAATATTATATATTATTTTTATAGAAAAGACGAAAATTGAAGATAAACGAATTGCAATGTATATACCGTCACCGCC
This sequence comes from Neotoxoptera formosana, assembly GCA_022818045.1. Classification (NCBI taxonomy): domain Eukaryota; kingdom Metazoa; phylum Arthropoda; class Insecta; order Hemiptera; family Aphididae; genus Neotoxoptera; species Neotoxoptera formosana. The sequence goes on along the minus strand of CM040632.1, from coordinate 60,895,808 downwards.
GAAGCTATAATAATTGTTAGCCATCGGATATTCGAAATTACATTCCATTATATAAGCATTATTATAAGCAACGCATTTTGTTGTCGATATTACTGCAGATTACAAATCAGTGGAATTAGTTGGACATAAGTTCAAACGAGGGTCGACGGATATTTATATATCTGTATTATATATTATATCGGTACCTATATTTTCAAATTTAAAAAGAATAAAAACATGTTTGAAAAATATTATGAAAGAGCAATAAACAGTTTTTTGTCATTTATATTTTTAATCCGTATATTTATGTACCTGTAATTGTATTTTAAGCTGAAAAATAATTATTGGACAGATCAAAATGTATTATTGTGACTATGGTAACATATGTGTTGTCGGCATACGCGTGCTATGCATTTTACTGCCGAAGAGTTCTTCGTTGACGAGTTTGGACGAGAACTCACGAAATCAGATAATACTGTTCTGCGATAAAAATAAATCTTTGTTAGACGACATAATATTTTGACATATATATTTTTTTAATGTAAACCATTGAAAATATCTGTGTACGCCACCGCTAGAAACCACCACAGCTATTTGCCGTACCCACCCACACAACTTGTGGCCACAACCTTTCTCACCACCGCAAAGTTCAAATTTCGACGACAAAATACATCGAAACTATATAACTATATGTCTCGAGAGTCGGTATGGAAGTCGCATATTATTCTATATGTTCTCAATTTATAGTAGACCTAGTTAGAAATCCGATCTATGCAATATTGACGATGAGTTTAAAAATCGATTATTTAAAATACATATTTTGCATAATATTTCGTCGATTTTAGGGTGAACGTTTTTTGATTAAGAAACATCTAAAACGATTGGTACATTTTATAATTTTTTACAATATATTAGGGAAGTTTTAGTGGGTCAACTTTAGAATCTCAAATGGGAACCTATATACTATTGTTTCGAAAACATATAATATGAAGATATTTTTAAAAATATATTTTCGTGCTCGTACAACGTTAGTTTATGCAAAACTCCTATACTCGGGAGATATTTAAAGTTGATATTAATTTCTAAAGTCGGCCGCCCAAAACCCCCCTAAAATATTGTAAACAATATTGTAAAACATACAACTCAATTTAGACGTTTCTGAATCAAGAGACTCTCGTTAATACGAGAGTATGAATAATTACATTTTTTTCAAATCAATTAAGTGATAAAGTGATAAAGTTCCCCGTAACATACGTTTTTAATCACTCTGTATATGCGGTCGTTCGATATCTATCTATTCAAGTGCTAGAGGCTGAGAATTTCACTCGTCCGTCGGTTTTTTTTATTCGGACTTTGCAGAGAAAGGTGATAAACGCCCACGAGTACCTATATACGAACATATTTTATATACCTTCGCGATGTTCTGCGGTCAGTGAGGTCAGTGGATCAACTACAGTCTTCCGTTAATATAGTATTTGAGTAAATGCATAAGTAAAATACGTTTATAGTAGAATATTTTTTTAATTGAGTATTTTAAAACAGGCCTTGTAAAAGTATTAAAATAATAAAATTATAAAAAAACCTAAAAGTAGTCATTTATTATGTAATCTACAGTATATTTTACAAATAAATCAGTTGTAACACACTACAGCGTATACTCTCGATTATCCACAAGATATATATATATATATATATATTATTTTGTTTTTTCAACTCATCTTGGGGGGGAAGAGGGGGTATTTGCAGCTAATATCTAATCCGATTTATGGGTGATAGCGTCAAAAAGGTTGGGAACCGCTGAGCTATCGCGATTATATTATCAAGTTTAAATTATTACGACTCTCGAATATAATATAAACTGCGGGTAATATCGAAGAAAACAAAAATCTTATCATACAATATCGATTTGAGATCTTTCAATATTACATTAAAAAGTGTAATCGTGATGGTATGCCTAATATAATGAGAACGTTAATTTAGAAAGTTACAATTCAAATTAATTCAATGACTGATGTGTCTGAGGTACCTATATACACCGGCTATACATCATAATTGTTGTTGTACCTACCGCGACACAGGTACATATCGTATTTAATTATAATATTATATGTAGACCAGGGTTTCTCAAACTATATGGACACCGCAAGTGGGTCCCGAGCCGACTTTTGGTGGGTCGAGAGATAAACTGTATATTATGTTCTTTAAACTGTGTGAACTTAAACTATAGGTATTATTAAGTATCCCGAAAATTACCCAAAACCCGTCATACGGCCATTTCTATATTTTTATGTTATGTTTGCGACGAGTATAATAATATTGTATTGTCGGTACGTCGGCGTAATCGTAAGATTTCTATTATTATCGAATTTTTTATTTCTAGTACTACTCTTTTATTCGGTAAAATCGCGTGTGGGTCGAGATAGATTTTTCGATGGAAATTCTGGTTGCGGTTGTTATTATAGAGATATTGAGAAGCACTGATGTAGACGCTTTGCGTATATAATATTTATTTAATCAAACGCGCCGTAAATTCGACAAATCGTTATCGAATAGACGACTTTCTTTAAACGGCGGCGGCTAATATTATTTCTCCTGCAAAAAACGAGTGATCACCGCGTCTCGAGTTAAAAAGTGATTTCTCGTCACTGTTTTAAAAAACTCGAGAACGAGTAAATATTTTTTTGGACATTATAATAATATTGCACACGTATACCCGTGTCACCAGCCGTAGAAAAGATAACGCGAATTATATTATTTGCCTTCTAGAATCGTAAAAAATATTTACTTTAATAATTCCATAAAATGGAAAAACTATACGTCATAATATATAGAGTATTATCAGCTATCGTACTATGCGTAAATAATATTATACACCGATTTTTATTTACATATTATTTTACATTATTTATCTGAAAAAACAAACAACGATAACGATATACGTTTCGTGCTAGTCGGTTATAAAATATAATAATATGATATCGACGTGTACAATATAAATTAATAAAACATAATATTGTAATAGTTATTAAACAATCAGCTGTTTAGCGTTTTATATTGTTGACGACCTATTATAATGTATATAACTTATAATATAATGTTAAAAAATAAATACAAAAATGTATTATTATTACCATGTAAAACTGAATCTTAATATATAAAACCGAAAATTGAAACCTTTGATGCTAATGATGTTTTCGGTAACTACTCCACCGATTGACTTAATTTTTTTTTTTTAATGAAAGATTATATCACGGAGAAGGTTCCTATTGCAAAAAAGTATATTTAAGTATAATTTAAAGAGATGCTCACACAAGGATTTTGAAATTCATGATGAAAATCGAAAATTTGTATTTTGTTTATAAATGGTTGCTATTGGTTACAATTATTATTAGTTATCAGTTATAGTAACAGTTTTCCCTCCGTACATATTATACGCTAAAAAATCTGGAAAAACTGAAAGTGCTATTTTTTATGAGATATATATGAATAATCTCTGTTTATTTATAGGGTTGTCAATGGTTACACATCTTATATCTATATTATAATTAATAAGAATATGGCATAAACATATTTTTTCAAATAAATTTATAAAAAACACAAATCTTTGGCACAGGCTACCATTGCGATGTTTTTCGAGTGCCTAATGTTCTGATATCACTTACCTATTTATTTCATGTTTGACTCGGGCAACAATGGGTGGGACAGCTAGTACCCTATATTGTTGCATTTTGATTGATATTTAAATATTGTTTTATTGTAAGCTATATCCAGTGTTCGGAACGTTCACTAAAAAAATGAACTCGTTCACGTTCACGTTCAGTCCTTAAAAAAGGAACTCGTTCACGTTCTTTCAAAAAATGAACGCAATTTCACGTATTTAATTTTTTTTATTCTTTATTCAAATTAAATATATCATAGGAATTAAAATGGAAAATATTAATATATTTTATACATATATTTATTAAATGGTAAATAAAGTGAACGTCTTAAAAATCGATCAAGTTCGTTAAAAATATAAACGTCGTTCACATTCACGTTCTATTTTAATAAAACGAGTGACGTTCACTATATATATGAACGTGAACGCGTGAACGTGCGTTCATGAACGACGTTCTTTCCAATCACTGGCTATATCATTTTTAAATATGAATTATATATGTTTACGCAGGTAAATTTGGCACAAATGAGCAGTCGAAAAAACATATTAACAAATTAATGTTTTTTGGGTAAATCCCACCAAAAACTATTTGAATAAAATCAAAAATGTTTTGAAAATATGCGGGTTTCTGTTATTTTGAAATATTTAAATGCGGTTACGGTTCCCAATAAGGGTTTTAGGGTTCCAGAACCGGTTCTTTTCGATTAGGTTCCGGTCCCCGATTCAAATGTAGGAACGTCAGAAGGCAATATGTCCGTATGTTTATAGACTCAAAAACTACTCGACCGAGTTTGACGAAAGTCTCAACGATTGTTCTTATAGAGATTTCGGAAGTGTTTAGAGAGAGTGGTTTGAAAATATACCGAGTTCTATATATTATCCAATCCGTCACGATTGCCCATCAATTAGCCGAATTAATTCACAAAGCGATGGGCACTTACAACACCCATACCGCGATTTTACCGTGAACCGAGTTAGGTACACAAAAACCGAGATACACCGATTTAGCGCCGTCGAATTTAATTATTGTTCGCACTTTTTCTCGGTCGACCTCGGGCTGTGCGGCAGTTAGTGTTATTATTAATTATTTTGAGTAATTAATAATATTTTTATAAAAAAAAAAACCAAGATGTATACGCGCATAACGTACAATGCACACATAGATTGTCTACGTCACATTTAATTTATAATTATCATTAAAATGAATAATGAACAAAATATTTTACCCCAATATCGTGTCAGGTGTTAGAAGCATACGTACCTAATGTATTATATTATGTATCTTTATGATGCCTATAGTTTCATTTAAAGTTGTAACGATTAGCACAATAAATTAATAAGACGAATACCTAATTATATTTTAAAAATACAAAGTAGAACTGTACCTACTCGCACTGTAGGTATATCAATGGTATCTATGGATTCTACAAGTAATATTCGTAATCATAACTTAAGGCATATTGTATGTTTATAGTTATCAGTAGGGCTGGGAATAAAATGCAAAATTCTAAAGAAGTAAATCACAATTCATTTATATAAGTATTATAATTATTATTATATCGTCGACAAATTAAAAACAAGTGCATTGTTATTACGCGAGTCGTAAATATCGCTGTACGGGAAATAAGAGAATTATTGAGTGTGCTTATATACAAAGAGAAAAATTCGTGACATAATATGAAATAGGTACACTGAAAATGAACACGGTACGATAAAGTAACCAGTGATGACCACTATAACCACTATAACCTTGCGTATATATTGAAACGTCAAGTGTGAATACCTACTAAAAACTGCCGATCGCGAGTATTTAAATAAAAATAACATAACCGTAAAATATAATATATTATCATGTTATAAAATTATAAATCTCAAAACGATATTATACGAATCATAAAATCATAAATCCACCGTGAATATAAAAATAACTCGAACGTTGAAAAGATATATTATATTCGAGATGTTATTATTTAGATTAAAACATTCTACGCGGTATACACACTATGTATTTATACGTTGATATTATATTTTTAAACACGAATACCGAGTATGATTCTGAGTTTCGAAATGATTGTAAATAATTCTTGAAATTTCAAACTGACGTAGGTATAATAGTGAGTCGTGGGTAGGTCACGTGTTACGACACGAAACGCGATTGTATGAAAACTATAAACTATCCGATCAAAATTTTCCATATATTTTTAACGACAGATTATGAAAAGTGCGTGCCCGCAATATTGTAGGTCTGAATATTATGTTTATTATTCTGCAATTTTGATATGACAAAAAAAAAATCAATTCATATTATTTAAAAAATAATATAAACTAACCGCGGTATCGGTAAATTTTCGACGTTCTTTCAGAAAATTTCAAACGTCTTCTCTCCGCGGCGGCGTGTTTATGTGATAATTTATCACTGATAAATATATTTCCAGTCAACCTACACGGGTATAATGATATCGTACTTAAACGATCTCCGGCACAGGGAATCGAGAGTTCCTACACGGGAGCGTATAGCAGGTAAAAAATTACATACGTCAAAAATATATGAGATGTGCAAATTCCTACACGAATATGATATCATTGAGGAGTTTTAAGTACCCAAAAAAAAAAAATTACTTATGTTAGTTCCTCGCTACAATTATCATCTTACACCGATCGTTTGTCTGTGATTTATTTGGAATAGACGCGGAGTATATTATCTGCAGCAGTTTGATTATTATATTTTTTTTAAGCAATTATCATCGGTTCGATTACAGGGTATTTTATATCTGCATATTATATTATATAATATAGGTGCATGTGAGTATTTTTGTGCATGTGAGTACCTATGTAACTAGTAAAGAAATTATTTAAGTAATTAATGTTAAAATATGTGTGATGGTTGGAGAAAGATAACAAATTATTTTTATTTTACTGTTTTGGGGAGGAAACCGGTTACAATAGAAAGCCGAGAGGACGACCCAGACAGCGGTGGAAAGACAGGATTACAAATGATGCATCGAGTTTGGGAGTAAACGACGGGGGGGGGGGGAACTAGCTCAAGGTAGTGATAGATGCAGGCAAGTGGTTGATGCGGTCATGGACTTAAATGGCCCGTAAACGCCAACAAAGAAGTTTTGGGGAGGGCGCAGCCTCCCCAAAATATATTAACCCTAGTTGCTTCTATAGATTGTAAATGTTATTTATTTAAAAAAAAAATAGTTTTATTATTTTGTATATTTATAAATTTCACTTATTTTCAAATTTCAATACTGGACATCAACCCTCTCCTCCTTCTGCAGTTACAAAAATAGGGGCGGCATATTTTCATGAGTTCCCCGGGGCGCCTAAATCCTAAATACGCGGCACTGTAACAGCGACCAAACAATAAAAGAACGCGAGTTTGCAGGTCCTTGGAAAACCATCAAATAATAATAAACATTCCTCGCGCCGCTTGTGCGGAATCTAAAACGAGTCGAATATAAAATAACAAGACGTATAGCATTTATATAACACTTTTTAATGACGTTCGTATAATACATGTATAATGCATCCATCTAAATAACTGCGCAGACGCCGTGCAAATTTTAAATTTATGAACGACAAACGAAATCACTTCACCGACTACGCGTGTACCTACTGCAGACTATGTATAGAAAAATGACGTAATTTTTTCCATTGAATTCGTTAAAAAATTCTAAACCCGCTCTCGACTTCATCGCGGATACATAAATATTATTATACCGGGTGATCCGTTCGAAGCTTGAGACACTATATTATAATATATCATCTTATTTCAAAAGCTATATTACATAGGGTTTTTGTAATTTTTTTTTTTTTTATACATAATTTTAAGTCGTCAAAAGCGACAAAAAAAATATATTTTTGCTAATACTTTACATATTATATTATAATAATAAATTACTCGCCCAAAATTTTCTAGATACCTACAGCATACATCTTCTAAGCCCAAAAGACTTTTGCAATTTGTTTTAATCAAATTGATATTTTTTTATACCTGCGGGGTATTAATAAGTTCATGATTTTTTAGATATATAGTCTTTTTGTTCTGCGACATGATGCGGGCTCGAGTCAATCTTCGATCAAGTGTCGACTTCATAAATACATTTGACAGTAAAAGAGTACAGAATGGGGGGGGGGTACCTAATATATTTCAAAAACTTTAGCGCGGTTTTCTGAGATATTGACATATAGTTTCTAAAAAACGGATCATCCCGTATATTATTATATGTGTGAATGCGGCGAATAGTAACACGCGATACTGATAATATTTTCCACATTTCGTTACGCTTAAAAAAATTAAACTTAAACTTAAAAATTAAACGCGTGAGGTTTAAATAATATGTATACCGTTAAATGGTATACAATATAATATTGTGTCGGAAGAAAATCAGTAATTATTATTTGACTGTCGTGATATGAGATTATACGCCGCCGACGACGATGCAGGGAAAGTCGATGATAGTTGTGCAAATTACGGTTAAATCATTTTTTTCCTATTAAATTTACGAAATTAACAGTCGAGTTTGGAACTTAACGCGTCATTGTTTTCGCTCAATAATAGCAGAGTCGGTTTTCGGACGGAAAATAAAGATGTTCATAAATAAATATTGATAGGTAGTATTAAAATTTAAGCGGTGATGGATCCGACGGTGGTCGTTCGGTTGGCAAAATCTGACGGACGATTTGTTTCGAAGTCCGCCACTCAAATCCCACCGAAATGGTTTTGTAAGTTTAGAAAATTTGTCACGACTCGCGTGTTTAAGTTTTGTCCTTTTATAATAATATTACAGTTTTGCCGATCGTTTATCGTGTTTCGATCTCAAACCGTCACCGAAAGAAGTAATAACAATCACACGGCGCGGCGTCTTGGAAAATAATAATAATTCAATAGGTACACCGAAAGTTGATGGAAAATATTATCACGACGAGAGAGAAAATGTGCGAAAATTCAAAACGATGTTTTAACCCACGCGTATACGTCCGCAGCTACGTAGTTTTTATTTTATTTTATTTTTTTATCTTTAAAAGGACGTTTCGTCGTGTTTTTGACAACGATCTTTGAACGAGCTTGAATATACAATAATAATGTATTGTTCTCTTACCCTCTGGCCTCCACCCCACAACCTAAATTGTGCCCAAAATCACCATAAATTATAGTTCAATTAAATTTGAAAAAAAAATAATAAGTACGTGTTTTTTTAAAAAAAAAATTATATTGTGCTGTTATAATATTATACGCAACGTCATCGAAAATGAGAATCGGAAGTATAATTTATTTTTCTTTATTGTTCTGCGTATAACCTTACCTGTACAATAAAAAGTGTTGAAAACCGTGACAAAAGTAAATATTATATATAAATACAATTCGGGTCTCAGCTGATAATCGTTCTTAACTATATCTATATAGTTATTATATTATACAGCTGAGGTATTTATGAATATACATTTAAGTCCTAATTAGTTGCTAGTGTACGACGTATATATACCGCTGCAACTACGTAAAACATTTTTCGTGAAGTTTTTTTTGTTGATAATAATTGTTAATTACAATCGAGAATCCGCGAGTTATCTCGGTTTGGAAACGCTAAAAAAACATAAATGTAATTTCATACCAGAGTAATAATAGCGGCGTGGTTATAATTAACATTTGCATACTGTATATTATGTGATAATATATTGTTTTTGTACATACAGGACGATTCAAAATTTAAGTTTCGGTCACTTTATCGATTCGAAATAGAGCAAAAATGCGAAAGTTTTTTGATTTTCATTCAAAATGATTTTTACGCATTATAATTTTTTTCAATATTTTAGGAAGGTTTTGGGCGGTCAACTTGAACAATTTATAAAAACTTTAAAATACATCTCTCGAGCACAGAGTTTTGCATTAATTATAATGTCGTTCGAGCACTAAAACATATTTTAAAATGTAAAAAGTCTTCAAAATATTATGTTTTCAAAAAAAGTATAAGTTGCCAATCGAGTTTCTAAAGTCGACCCAATGAAATCCCCCTAATAATATATCGTAAATAATATTATAAAACGTACAAATCATTTTGGATGTTTTTAAATCAAAAGAAACTTAACGAATAATACTGCATTTTTCTGTATTTTGAATATTTATGTGGTAACATGGCTGTAACATAAATTTTGAATCACTCTGTATATGATAACAATATGGACTTATATACTATTGAGACTTGGCCACCATATTAATTAATACCATCGATAATAATTATTATTTTTGTCATCAGCGATGAGTATACAGAATTACCTGCTACTTTTATAATCGTAATTACCTAGGTATATACTTTTGTATACACTTTCGTCAATTGAAAAATAATTTATATACTTTATACGATTGTGTTTATTCTCAATTAACTAATTGTCGTTACTTAATATATCGTAAACATGTCGAATTATGTTTTAATTAAAAATTTATGATGGTTATATTTTATTAATTAGTAATAATGTTACTTTTTTATTTTACATGTTATTACTTAAATAATTATGGTCTTATTTTCGACGATGATGCAGTTATATGATACTATAATATTATATTACGACTAAATAATGTATAATACTAGATATTATTATTATATTTATGAACGGTTAATAATTTATTATTGTAATCGTAATCTCTGACTTAGGTATGGCTATATAACAAAAAAAAAATATTGACGGTTTATATTATCATAAGTTTTAAAATTAGAAAAAATATTTGAATACTTTTTTTAATGTACAATACCAAAGAAAACTATCACTAATGAGTCGTTAGCGATTGTTTTCCCCAATATTATAAAACGATGAAGGTAGGTAATGACGCAAATATATTTTCAAAAAAAATGTATTAAAATACCAATATATTTCACAATTTTAAATTTCATGAAATTTTCAAACACTTATTATAATATTACTGATTTTTTTACAATCATACTGCGGAACACATATTATGAGGAATTCAACATGTACAAACTAAAATATATAAATATTAAAATGATACTTCATTGTACGACGTTTCGACAGTTAGTATAATATTATCCATCGCGTGACGTATGTGTGTCTGTTAATCGTATAATAAATAGAAATGATTTCCGCGTGTGCGCGCGCGAGTCACATTCGTAACCGCTTACCGCAGCTATACCGCTATTACCAGCTAGTACCTACAACTCTAATAATATGTAGAAACCTTTAAACGATGTGTTTTCTCAGAAAAATGTACCCGTGCATTTTTGAAAACGTTTTTCCACATGAATTGAAGTCATATACAGAGTGATTCAAAATGTGTGCTACGACCACTTGATTGATTAAAAATAGAGCAAAATGTTTAATACGAAAGTTTTTTGATTTAGAAACATCTAAGATAATTTGTACATTTTATAATTTATTATAATATTTTAGGGGGATTTTGGGCGGTCGGTCAACTTTAAAAATTTATAAAAACTTTAAATATCTTTCCTTCGTACAGAGTTTTGCATTAATTAATGTTGTTCGAGCACTAAAATGTATTAAAAAAATTTCTTTTAGTTGACCCCCTAAAAATACCCTAATTTATTGCAATAAATTATAAAATGTAGGTAGAAATATCTTAGATGTTTCTAAATCAAAAAAAAATCCATTTTTCTGTATTTTGAATATATTTATGCGATAAAATGGCTGTAACATACATTTTGAATATAACAACAACACTCATAAACTGTATGAGTTTTCTAACTTATTTCGAATATTTTCCTGAAAATGTCGAAGCAGAAAAATAAACAAATAATTTTTACCAAATAATAGTATCTCTATAATCATTAAAGATTTAGTTGAGTAGAAGGAATAAGTGGAAGTGCGAGTTGGCGCTCATATGATATACGTTTATTTAAAACTATTTTTACTCGTGATTTATTTACTATATTTACAGATTTAAAATTCTATTTTTTCAAACTATTGAAATCCTCGGAAAAATACTCCGCAGCCGGGTAATAGACGGAAATTAAAACGACGTTAATAGGTCGTGCAGGTATAGTTGGCGTATAATTGTCGTTTAAAAAAAATAAGAAACTCAAAAGACGATAACCATAGAAAAAACGTTGTAATGACTTGGAATTGTGTGAGAAAAAAATCGTCTTCAAAAACTTATTTACAAATTAACCGAGAAAATGACACTGTTTAGTGTATAATAATATTATATTAAAATATAGAATCTCTAACCTTGTGCCATTATTTTACGCAACTACGCGGCCCAATACGGTTTGGACGCGGCCCCAGAAGACGTGTGTGCCTATAGTTTTACACTTTACGAGAACAATACGGTTAGAACAAAAAAAAACAAAAAAAAGAATTCTCCGTGCAAGTCATTCCAGTACAATAATAATATTATAAAAACGTATCCGCCGCCGCCGCCGCTCTCCCGCGTTATCCTTTCTTGTATTATAATATTATGTCCTCATATTATTATTACAATAATATAATTGCATTGTTTCCCTCTTACTTTAACCTTCGGGTCGTTATCGTTCGATTATTAGAAAATTAATAATAATATCTTCTATATTATTATGCACCTGCAACCTGTTCGATATATGACGTATGGTATGCCTACCTATTTATTTTATACGGAGTGATTCAAAATAGAGAAAAATGTACGATACGAAAGTCTTTTGATTTATAGAAACAACAAAGATGATATTTTGTACATTTTAAAATTGTTTCACAATATATCAGAGGGGTTTTTGAGGTGGTCGACTTTAGAAACTCAAATGGGAACATACTTTTTTTGCAAACATAATATGAAAACATTTTTAAATGCATTTTGGTGCTCGGCTCCTAACGACAAATAATTAATGCAAAACTCTATGCTCCGGAGATATTTATAGTTTTACTTTTTATACATCTCTAAAGTTTACTGCCCAAAATCCTATTATAGAGTAACAATATTAGGCATTAAACTAAATGTATAATAAAAATATATATATATAAATATTACAATGGTTTTTAAATTTTACGATACAGATTTTATATAGTATTAGGTATTTAAATGACTTCATTCAAGAATATAGACGGGTCGGGGACTAAGAATTAATTTGTTGGAAGTGGGTGACGAATGATAGTTTTTATCTCCTTTCTAGTTGACGATTACGGCGTTCAGTCAGTATAATATGTATTATACTTTTAGTAGATAAGTAGATGTTTGATCGAGAGTTGTACGCCCACAATATACCCTTCTTTTAAACACGGCTATAAAAAAATTTATAAATAATCAATTTAAAACACGAAAAGAGTACACAATAGTTTACTATACAATTTTGGCGGTAAGAATTATATAATAACACATTACTAGTAGATCCTGCACGGCAATGTCCGTGAAAAATTAAATGCCTTGTAAATGTACACCTTCTCAACTCCGTTGAGTAAAATATGTGAACAGCACAGATTTTTAACACATTTATTTGGGCGGTTTTGGCCAAACGTGGAATACTGGTCTAAAATTATATCCAATTATACTAAGTTATTAATTATAGCTATAATTAAAGTTATTATTAATAACTATATTTTATTTCTGAAACCAATAGCGACGCAACACAAACGAAAAAATATTCGTTTTTTGTGAGCCAACAAATCCCCCGTGTAAACACCTTTTTAAATGTACAATTTAAAAATTTTGCTTTGCGGTGCTCGTCCTCAAGACGTATAGGTTTACCTTTGTACTAAATTTCAAAATCATGAATGTGAAAGACTTACACACACACTTTGCCTTTTATTATTATAGATTGCCTGGCTGATTTACCCTGCTTCGGTCGTGTATAGTTTTGAAAGAAATTGTATCACCTGCCACCTATTTACTTTAAATAATTTTATTTATGTGCTAAATAATAATTTAAATTTTTAATTACTTCGTACGCGTTGAGTCCGCGATTTGCATATCATTTTTGGTTATATATTTGAAAATAAATCGTTTGTTTCTACTAACAAGCCGCGCTGTTGTGCCCGTAAATAATTTTTATGTAACACAATAAATTTGTAGTTTTTTTTAATTTTTATATCATTAATTATAATAGTAATGCAATTTGTAACCAATGGCGACCGTTTAAATAAACAAAAAATATTCTTATTTTCCGGTGCCAAAATCAAGTACACGTGTGAGGCACCAGACACCCAATACCAACCTATAGGGGTCAAAAAAATAATAAAAGAAAACATCAAACTCTCCCCGAGTCTTGAGGATATTGATATAACTTTTATTGAAAACGGTCCAGTAGTTTCTGAGTGCATAGAGGACAAACAATCAGACGAACAAACAATAAGAAACATTCATTCTTATATAATATATATAAGTAGATATTACACTTTAACAGAGGATTTAATTTTTTTTAAATTATTACACCATAAAAACATATTATTCAATGCTTGTTTTTGTGATGATAGGACGTATATATTATAGTATTGTGCAGTATAATAATATAATTAATGCATGGATTTATAGTCTTAAGAACTTCTAGAATTTGTGAGTTATTTTTCTTAACAGTTCCATTTGTGCAACTATAGGGCTGAGGAGATTCAGACCCCCTCCCCTCCTCCCTAAAAAAAAACAAGTCTTTTCAAAATCAAGTACTACCGTCGATTAAGTGCGTTAATTTCAAAAACTGTTGGTGCTAAATACAACTAAGCTCCTCCCTCCCCCCCAATCGCGTCAATGCTTATTTCATAAGGTGGTAAGTAACAATAATATGTTGTAAACCAATTACCAAGTCCAGAAATAATTACTACCGTGTTGTTTTGAAAAAAAATCCACCCTTTCAGAATGGCCAAGTATGTAAAAAAAAAAAACTGTTTGTTTAACAACAAATTAATTAAAAACAGCGTTATATGACCGACTTTCCCAAAATCTAAATAAAATAGATTAAGTACAATTGTAACCAACCTAACGCAAAGATTACCTTTTCGAACCCATTGTACCAATTGTAATATACTCGCCCAAACGCATTGACATTTTTACGCGTGTCAAAAAGCAATTATTCGCCCAAACAAGTTCACAAGTGAAATAATTTTAGTGTGATTATTATTTTTCTACTTAAAATATTATACTGTGTTATATTTAAGGTTCACGTGATTGTTGATCTTGAAAATAAATTAAAAACAAAGGTCTATATAATATTATGCATATTAATTGTTATAAACCATAGACCTATTAGAATATAATATTCTAAAACCATGTTATAGGTAAATACTGTTATTCCAATGCACGTGAAAATAAAATATTCAACAATTATTGGTTCTAAAAGCAATAATATATTAGCAGCTAGATTCAAGAGTTAATAGTATTATTTTTATTATTTTAATATTAGGTAATAAATAATAATAAATTGATCCATTTAAAACTTATTTCTATATACACCTAGTAACCCGATGTCGTAATGACAATATAATATGTCTTAAGTATTACATTTTGCAATTTTATTAAGCCCATCAGTTACCAAAGTCAAGGTCGATTTACTTATTTTTCTCGGTCACTCGGTATACGTACATATATATTTGATATAGGTTGGACTAAGCAAACTAATACATAAAATAAAAATAACACAATCGACCAGACATCAACAAGCGTGAGTATAACATCAGTAACGTTTCAGACTTATTGAATTCATTGATGTTATCGGTGTTAAATAAATAATAAATTTAATTAAATTATAATAAATTAATTTTTTTGTATTTGGATAACGTTATCACGTGCATTATAATATTATACAAGTATAAACTTACAGACACACGACATAAAGAAAAAGCGTAGCGTAGATACTTAAAAATGGGTTTTTGTTCTCTCGAAATATAATAATATATAAATAAAACTAATTTGCACGAGCAAAAATTAATCATTTATTTTTCTTGTAAACAAAATAGATTGTTATGCAATGAAAAAAAAAACAATTGTTCAGGATACTAGGTATACTTGCTCTGAAAATTTTTGTTTTTGATAGCTGTGATATTTCAACCAAGGACATCACGTGAAATGTGATTATCATTGTTCGAACAATAATATAATAATAATTATAACGCTCAAAACCGTATGAATAATAATAATATTAAATCGTGAACACTTAGGAGCACTTTTATTTTAATTGTACGTCTTATATATTATAAAATTCATAAAACAATATTAAAAATATACATCCAGCTGTAGCCGTCATAACCGTTCAAAGCACAATATTAATATATTGCTATAATGTGATGTGCTTTTATACCTTTAATAACAATATGATATTAATCTTATAAAATAAAAACGACTGACATGACAATATTTCGAAAATAACATTTTCACAGGCCAGAAATCTACTATTTATCATCATATTTGTATATTTATCTACCCCTGGAGGCTGATTGTTTATATAACAACGGTGAAATTATAATATGATATAGTTTATCATCATATTTATTATTATTTTTTTTTTTATGTCATGTTTACACGAATGCTTCAACATTATAATATATTATGCTGTTATTGTATAATTGATTATTTCTTGTGTTTAGCGACTTGTATTATGTACCAATACAATATATTATGTAATAATAAAATATTTCCCGAATGCGGCGATATGGTTTTTATTTTAAAAATACACAATTTAAAATGTTTGATAATATATCATACCTATATTATTATTATATATATGAACACTTCGGGTTACACATAGCAGGTCGTTTGAATGATTTTTCTGGAGTGTATAAAAATTAAAACAGATAAATAGGAAGGTCGTATCGCGTATAACATTACAAAGCACAACGAGCCAAAACGCAGAGGAAACAGCGATAGCTAAAGTTTAAGGGGTTGTAATGGGGTAGAGTTCTTCCACCACCGCACATCGCAACATTTTATTGCGAACTTCGAGTACAGACGTGCTCGACAACAAAAAATAAAACGGAATATACAAATATAATGCAACTATATACATTTTACAACTAATAACTCTGATAAACGCGTAAATGTATACTCAAAATTCACCATGAAATAACCACAATTTTGCTGCAATTAGGACCAAATTTATTTTCTTAGAATTTTTGTCCTCCGATCCTATCGTTACCTGCAGGGATTGAAAACGTTATAATAACGTTATATATGCCAAAAACGACTGAAATTTTTAAACGTATTTTAAACAGAAAACGGTAAACAAAAAAAAATATATCATATAACAAAACAAAATCGAAATATATAGAATATTATTAACCGAAAAATAACATAAAACGAAATAATTTATAATCCGTTTACTTCAAAGCTATAATATTGGTTTCATGGAAATATTTATTTGTTTTTATCTCAGCGATCAGTCCAGCCTCCAGGAATTAATTATATTAAACAGTATCCCTGTTGTTCCCCACATTGGACGTTATTTTTAACAAAAAAATGATAACCTTGTAAAAAAACGTAAAACGTTAAAACGTTTTACTTCAAAATAACGATAAACTCAAAAATGTTATAAACTATTATAACGTTTAGATTGTAAAACGACATTTTTTTCTTCAGATGCAAACCCTGATCGGTACCAATCAATTAATGAATGTGACGACTGCGATGAGTAAACGTGTTCTTGGACTGAATAATATTACTCGGAGCGGTCGGCTCTACGTCGCTCTGCGTATTATATAATACAATGAGTTCCGAATGAAAGAAACATAATAATATTATCATTGGAAAGGATTCGATAGAAACCAACAGGTTTCGATAAAATATTTTACACCCAATGCACAGTGTGATGATAATATCAGACATTGTGCGTGTAGACGGAACAATTACATTTTTTTCGTTGTTGTGATTAAATAGCGAACGCAAACGGCGGCGGCGGCAGGGATTTGAATCGCAATCGCGCAGACGACGAAATAATGCGATGATATTACGTCATCGTGACTGTCCGAGTTTTTTTTTAAATCAGCGAAAAATTATTGTTATTATATTATGTTTTTAATTTAATGAAATTACAAAAAAAAAAATGCTTTTTAAAAAATCTAAAATATTTAAATGTGCCTTGAAAATGTAAAACGGAACCCTAAAATATGGGGACTACAATATTTTATGTATACATAAAGAGTCGTCTGGGCCACGAAACCAAGGTTTTGGTATAAATATTATAGCTATTTTTGACCAAACGATAAAACAAGGTGCAAAAACATAATATCATATCGTAAATATCTAAATTATCGATTGGATTAGAATTTAGGTTATATATTTTACCGTGTCATAAAATTAAAATTCGAGAGCTTTTAAGCTAAGTGGAATAACCCAATCACAGTTCAAGTATAATGAGGTAGGTAAACTGTAATGTACTTTATTTTTGTACAATCAATCATAATTATTTATTTTAAAAAATATATCAACATCGTTTAAGATTTGTTTTGGAGCAAATAAATATTTTCTACATTTTTTTGGTATATTTTAATTATTTTTACTTGGAGCAGTATATAATCATTGTATTATTTTGTTCCTTGTTCACGAAAACAATGGTTTAACGCGACTGCTAAAACTTAATTGGAAAATCGAACATTTTAGATAGGTATTCAGGTATTCTATTATCGAGGTTTTTTCAAAATCGCGGATGAATTTAAGAGTGATTATTTTGTTTTTAGAATTTCTGCATTGGGTATATAGTATCCACGTCTGTGTATCTGAACTAAAACCCTATAATTACCACCGTGACAAGAGTTCTCAGTGCTCACACAATTATATTATATTTCCTCAAAATAAGAAAAATATTATAGTCACGTTGTCGTTTCACCAACAAGCGGCCAAACAATAATTGGACTGTGTTTACAATCGGACGGGGGCAAATGCCCACCTTGCTCCCCCCCCCCTCAAATGACGGCTCTGTAACGTTATGTATTAAATTATTAATCGCCGCGGCCGTAATCGTAATAATATAATGCTATAGTGTTCAGTATGTATAATATAGCTATATGCCTATATATATATGTGTATATCATGAGGTAGGTATGCGAAAACGCACGCGAATTAAATGTAATTACACTCCGGCCGGTGGTCGGTCGCGCCTCCACTGCCGCCGCCGTGCGTCTGACACCGTATTTTTTATATTAATAATATAATATATCATAATATCATAAATATATTTGTGTACGACATAAAACATATTATTATTATTATGTACCAGCGTAATGGAACTTGCGAAAGAATCCGGTTTTTGGCATTCGCGCCAAGTATAGAGAGCTCGCGCAAGCAGTGCTGAACGACTTATGGGTGGCAAAACGGCCTTCGACAAAATTCGACTACACGCACACACGCACACACACATGCAGAGAGAGTGCGTGCACCCGTGTAAGCGAGTGTGCGAGTGTGCGAAGAGGACGTGGAATGAGAGAGAGACGAAAAGAGAGACAGAAATGTATATTAATATGAATAAAGAAAACGGAATTATTCTCAATACGTTATTTGCCGACAGATCCTTGCGAACGTTGAACCTGTCACAGGTAACATATTATATTATACAGGTACGTTATAATACTTCATACATACAGGGTGATTCCCCAAGCATGCTCATCCCAATTTTTTTATGTTTAATAACGAATTTATTCGAATGCGGATTTTAGGAATGGTCTTAAATATTAGAACTACTACTTAAAACCATACTCATCGTTAATACTCGGAAACCAAATTTTCCAATTTTGGAGATTTTTTTTTTACTACTTAAAGATGAGTGTTCTGTGGTGATACAAACTTCTGTTTTTCAAATTAAAACCCTTATTTTTACTGTAAATTAATCAGCGTACAATTTTTTTGAAATTTTTAATGTACTTAATTCAAAATTAGAAAGAATAGTTTTTCAGTTATTAAAATGTTTGTACTAAGGATAATAGTCCTTAAAAATGATATTACAAAAATATAAAAGAATACGCAATATTGGATCACTTGATAATTTACAGATGAAAGGGGGGGGGGTTCTCATTTGAAAAAAACAGATATTTATATCTCCACAGAGAACTCCTTAAGTATAGTACAAAAAATCTCGATAATTTTAAAAATATAATCTTTAAGTATATTTAAAAATTCTAAAAATCAGATTTTCAAATGAATGCATTATTGAAGGATAGAAATGGGGTGAGCATGATCAGTGAATCACCCTGTTTATGTATACAGTATACGCTCGTATGTTATGTTAAAACACAGTATGACTAAAATATTATATCAGACTATATTATATGTATAAGATAATTAAGAGACAACGATAAGTGAGTTATTATTAATTATTGTTACCTATTAATTAACGCATAGGTAAGTGCCTATAGTTAATGCGTAAGTATAATGTGTACTCACGCTTAAACTTTGTACGTGTTATAGGTACCTGTCTTGTGGGTTTTTCCCGTTTCGAACCCTCTGCAGAACTCGAGCTAACAACGGATTCATGTAGTTACCTACCTGCGTAGTGATGGGAAAGTACCCGGTGAATACAATTGTCGGTAAGTACCCGATATTTACCGGGTATATTGGGTAAATTTAGTATCGATGAATTTTGATTTATGGAACTATAAAATAATATTCATATTATACTGTCTATACAAACTATAAAATCTAGTTAATATAACTGTTCAATATTTGGTATTTTGAATTCCTATAGTTATTTAGTACCTATAATGAAGTACAAACTGCATTTGTTTATATAAATACATAAAACTCTAACGAAATATAAAGTATTAATAGATGATTTAAATTAAATATTTCGTTCTCATTAAAACTTATACTTAAAGTTGAATTGATATTGTGTGCTCTGTTTTGTAACATAAATATTTTTTATTTTATATTTTAAAATCCAAACATATTGAATTAAAATCCAAACATAAATAAATAAATAATTGTATAAACCTTTTTTTCACAATAAGCAAAAACTTTTCAACAACAATTATTGTTTTTAATAAACGCATATTATACTCGTTCAGGAGTTAAATTGTTTAATTTTTTCTTTTTTAATACATTAAGTAACCAGTAACCGATTAGCGGTGGGAAAATATGTTTTACTACAATGGTGCAGTATATACTGAATACAATACACATTTACCTTCAATAAATGACAATTATTACGTTACGCACATTTAATCCTATACACATTAAGTTAGATACGTAGGTACGTTTAAAGTTACTAAAAGATCGGTAAACAAGTGGATCGTGTACCTAGTAAAACTGATGTAATTAAATTAAAAGCTCATAATAATCCGAACAAAATATTAAATTAAGCTGCCGTTCACATTAAAGTTGAAATTGGAACACTTTAAGCCGACAAACAATGTAAGTCTTATAAATGTGTATAGTAGAAAAAGGAACGCGTATTCTGTATTTATATAATATAAAATAAAATATAAACCATCGCAATATATTATTATTATACATAAATAATAATTATAGTTAATGAATATATAATGAATGAAATCTATTGTTCAATTGTTATTATTAATATGGAAAATAACTCTTTTACGGCAGTTGATTAATACAACATTCTTATATAATATTTTATTCAGCACAAAATGAGTAGGTACTCTAACCGAATGAATCTTACAGGGAAAGTGGGAAAAAAAACCAAAATATTAACTTTATTTTGCTATTTGGCTTTTACTATTACATATTGTTATTGTTAAATAAATATATAATATTATTATTAATTAAATGCATATAATATTTTAACTTGCATCGATATTAAACTTGTATTAATATTTTCTCTTATTACAAATAAAACCAGATAATATGTATTTTAATATTTTAAATTTGCATTATAGTTTAGAATTTATATTATTTATTAAAACAATTTGTGATTGTAGTTTGTTTTTATTATTTTCAACTATTCCGGAAATATAAAATGCTCGTCCACGTATTGTACCTACTACCTACATATTAAAATTAGTACCTGGTGGTGATGAACAACTCTCCTTATTATAATTTATTGATAACTTATTGCGTTAACTGGGACAGGTAACCGGGAGTGAATTTTTACCTTACATTACAACAACGATGATTGCAAAAATTTTAAATTCAATAAAATGTGTTGTACATAATATTATTAGGCATGAATAGAAACCATTAATGAGTAATAACCACAACACAAATAACTTTCCAATACCAATTTATTTCTAAATTTCTAAATCCCGAAAAAGTTTATTTTCTACGAATTTTTTTCCAAAATTTGAGTATTATACATTTATAACCGAAGTGGTGAGTCTTATACTCTTATAACCGATTTTTTTTTTTAATTTAGTTGAATACGCGATTCTGAGTTTATTAAGCGACTGAACTTTATATCCGTAATAATCTTATGTATTATGCGCCCACTGTATTATGATCGTAAAGCACAGGAACGCGATAATAGTACCTATAGGTGAAATATATAATAAAATATGTCTTGTCATTACATTAAAAACATAAATATAACCACAAAGCTAATTTAAATTTCTCGTAAGAAATGAAACCACCATTTTCATTTATATGTACTTATACAAGGTACCTTATTAGTGAGTATACTACCTACGCACAAAACAAATACAGTATTGAATAATATCGTCATGTTCAAACAATGGTTTTTAATAGCTAATAAAAGTAACAACAGTCAACGTTTATTATTAAAAATAAAACCATTAAATATTACAGATAGATATTTATTTATTCGATTAATGACCGTAAATAATATTATTTGACTCCGCAATAATAAATATTTGTAAAATCGTTCGCTTAAATTATGTAGTTACTTCTACTAGAGAAAACTTGGGAGACTTAGGTTTCCAAAAAAAAATCATACCAAAATGTTAGGGGAAAAAATCACCCATGTACCTACTTACTCAAAAAAAAAATACTTTTGCTCCCAATCACACGAAAACCCACATTAAATACCTGCTGATTATTTATGGAACATAATGTTTCAACTACAAATACACAAATAAAAACTCGTATATTTTAAAAAGTTTTATTCATTATTAAATCGAAAAACTAATTGTAAAAAAATATCTAAAGATAAGGTTTATTACGGCTGTTGTATCTACTACCTATACACCGTTTAATTAGATTTAATTGAATTCCAGATTTAATCAGAAAACCGAATTACGGTTTGTTCGCGTATAAATAATACATTAATCAATCAATGTATAAATTAATCGCCTATATTATATTAACGACGTACTATCGGTTGTTAAACACTTCGCTTAGGGCTATAAATACGTACAACAAAATACTCTGTAATGATATAACGTATAATGATGAATAGGTATATAATATATGAAGTACATACATGCTCACCCCCATTTCTCCTTTTAAAAATACATTTATCAAATTCTGATTTTTAAAATTTTTACTATACCTTAAGGGCTAAGGCCATATATTCAAATTCCTGATTTTTTTTCTACTACTTAAGGAGTTCCCCGTGGTGATGCTAACTTTTTTTTTCAAACGAGAACTCCCATTTCTTACTGTAAATTATATAGTGGATGATTTTTTTGAAAAATTCTATGTATCTTAATCAAAATTCTAATGAGTAGTTTCTGAGTTATTAAAACGTTTATACTAAGGATAATAATCTTCAAAAAATGGTTTTACAAAAATATAGACTATATTATGTAATATTAGATGTAGTATCTATAATACTTGGACCAATTTTACAAATAATTTATGTTGATAGATCAATAGTAATATTTCTCATGTTTTAAAATCATCTAAGCCCCCATATCTACTTAACCATAAACATAATATTATATTATCCTTAGTACACAAAGTTATAAAACACAAAAATTACTCGTTCAAATGATTTAGATACATCAAAATTATCAAAAAAAAATATCTGCTGAATAGTTTAAAGTGAAAAGGGGGTTCTTATTTGAAAAACAGAAGTTTGTACTGTCACAGGATCATCGTCAAGTATAGTACAAAAAATCTCAAGAATTTAAAAACGTTATGGTCTTCGAGTGTATTTAAAAATTCCAAAAATCATAATTTATTTGAATATATGCATGATTCGAGCGCATAAAAATAGGGTGTGCATGCTTAAAAAATCCCTTTGTACATAGTAAGATAGTGGTAATTGTTTTTATACTTATTGTGCATATTCATGTTTGTGAATATACCGCAATTGGGTAAATAGGTACAGCATATAATTTTGTTCTAAATGTATATATGATTATTAAAAAACAAATATAATATATAGATGATGGTTAAATAATATAAAATATCACGAAACAACGTATACATTTTAACGAGATTCTAAAAATGATATCGCCTGCAGGATGTTATTGGTACCTAAGCATCGAGTACATGTAATTTAAATAAATTGTATTAACGGGGTGATAAATTCAACGTAGGTTGGGACACTCATTATTTCAGAAAACATTGACGTTTTTGAAGAAAAAAAAATGTACATTTTGTATCGCTATACTTTTGATTAAAGTTTTTTTACTCTTTTGAAAATCACAACATACGTTTTTAATTTCATATTCCGAAGCAGTATTATTCGGAGTATTTTATCTAAAAAAATCAAATTTTGGACAAATATAGCTTGTTATTTGTAATAGTATTTTAATTTTAGATGAGCAGAGTAGTGGGGCAACATTTTGCGGTGTACCTATACTCATCCTGTTGTACCTAATATTATAAAGTTACAACTTATAAACTAGATTTAAATTATCTAATCTAGATAGAAACTATTCTGATTTGGAATAAGGAATAATAATGCATTTTGTCATTAAAGAAAGTGAACTTAAAAAAAATAAAAAATTTCGCATGTCTGTAAATAGCTAAAAATATTTTGAAAATTGTATTATGCACAGAAAATATAAATATCGACATTTGGTCAAAATTGCAAAAATCTATACGGTTATTATCGACGCTTTTAAAAAGTAAGTACGGTGAATTTTTAATTTTAACCTCTCAAAAGTATCAACTAGCTCCAATTTGTTATCCCGCAGAAACTGCCCTCAAAGTTTTAAACCCAAGCATTTTTTCAACTACTTTTCGTACTTTGTACACACAAAAAATAAAACACGCATAATTGTAAAATCAATACGTTCATCGCGGTTCCGCACCGGTACTAAAATATTTTCAAAAACGTAGTTAATAGTTTTTGAAATAATGATTGATGAGTGTCTCGTATGGATCACCCGGTGAAACACAGAAATGCAGTGTATAAAATAATATAATATTTTAATATTTTAATATTATGGCAGAATAAAATTGTACTGCAGATCATATATGAATAGAGCTGCAGGATTCGCTCATAAATGGTTTAAATGTAATACCATATACCGCAGTCGTATATACGCCGGTTATTATATGTCCTAACCGTAATCGGTGGATATACATTATACAATATACATGCATATAATAATATATATTATGTATTTATAAGTACCACTAAAAAATCGTTTATAATTTTTTTTTTTTTGCAAATATAATATTATAATATTATCATGTATACCTACGGGGAAAGTTAAGGCTTATTGGGTTTCGGTGCACTTTGCATTGTTTTCCTACACGGTGCTAGTTTTGTTGTAAACCTAATTGAACTATGTGTTTCCTGTATTTTTGAATGAAAATCAGTTTTTATTTTACATTTTTTTTTCATTCATGGAAATTTTTTTTAATTTATTTTAAATCATTTTAGAATTTACAAGGCATTTAACACTGCGAAATCTGATTGAATTTTTTAAATTCTAGCTTATGATCTCCAAGATGATTTTTATATATAACTAAATAATGAATAATAAAATATTAGGTACCTATAATTAATTAATAGGACGATCGTATTTTTCTGAACGTAGGTGGACATACGTATGTCACCTTGCACAATGTCAAAATCGAGATAACGAGCTGCGGCACAATATAATATTTTTAAATCACTATAATTCTCCGTCCGTTAATAATCTGTCTAGAAACTGAAATCGATATCAATGCATGATGAGGTATTTTTTTTAGATTATAAAAAATACTCATCATGGATATGTGATAGTGCTGCAGTATTAAGTTTTCCTGCCAAACTTTTTTTGAATATAATATTTAAAAACATTCGTTTGTTCAAATCGGCATAAAATGTTAAATCAAAACAAATTACTTTGGATTTTTAGAGCATAAAACCATTTTATACAGATTAATAGTAAACTGTTGTATCGTTGTTACAACTGCACGCGCGTGGTCAGAAAATCATTCGCACAGGTATTCTAATAAAATACAATACGATCGCATATTATTTTATTATACCAGCTACTAGATATTAAACCATTATGAGCTATATATATATAGGTTAGATACTTGTAATACCACAATAATATTATATGGATACCTAACCTATATAATATAATACCACAATAATATTATATTATATAGGTGACTACAATATTACGGGCACGCTCAAAACAAATTACGATCCGTTTTAGAATTACTTTAAGCGGCGGCGGCATAATACGTATATAATGCGCAAGTATTATAAGTAAAAGTTTATCGTATACGGTTTTTAAGCTGCACGGGGCGAGTCGTTTTACGAGTTGAACTCGCCGTGGAAATCGATGAGTGGAGCTTTCTCGCGGAAATGGGAGGGAGCCGTGTACATGTATGTATGTAGACGGGGTGACTCGGCAAGCACGCTCGCACCCGTTTTTTCGTTTAGTAATCAATTTTTTCGAATTATGATTTTTCCAAGTTTTACACACATACTCGAAGACAGTATTTTCGAATTATTGAGATTTTTTCCACTACTTAGGGATAGTGCCCTGTGGAGATACAGACTTCAGCTGCTTTTCAAACGAGAACCCCCTTTTTTCAACAAGAAATTATTAAACGGATAATTTTTCTGAAAACTTTGACGTATCAAAATCAAAATTTAAACGAATAGTTTTTTTGAGTTATCTATATTTGTGCACTATATATATTATATCTATGTTTCGGCAAGGAAGGAAAACATGAAATATAAGTGCACGTAAAGTTTATATATTATACTTATAATCTATATTATGATATATCTCTACTGTGAAAAAAAATTTTGGTTTTTATTTTTCAGTGTTTTATGATAAATTTCCATTAATACCATGGAATTAATAAATGATAATTTAAAAAAATATATATAGGTATGACTTATAACTTATGAGTATTTGAATTTTAAATATAAAAATTATTTTAGATAAAACATTCTAGGGGTTTGGTAAAATCTATAAGGTCGGTTAGCGCAATAAACAGATGGTCAAGCTCCCTAATCTATTATTAAAATTAAAAAAAGATAAATTATTGATAATTAAAGTCTAGTTAATTAATTTTTTATTATGTATAAGTTATACGTACAAAATGCAAGTTCACAGAAATGTTTTAGCAGACTGGCTTCATTTATTTTCGTACATTTTATAATATATTTTCTAAATTAGTTAACTCAATGTTATGACTGAAATTCGTATTTATATTTTAAAGATCTTATGTTTTGAAATTTTAGGTAGGTACTTGCGTAGAAGACAAAAATTAATACTTATCATATAATATATATTATGTAACACCAATATTACCTAGGTACTTATTTATTCTGAATTATTTAACTATCGCCTATCGTAGACGCTGCAAAGACACAATTTGGAAAAAAGAAAATTATTGTAAAAAATAGCTACAGTTTTTTCAGATATTTTACATTTTTGAATTTTTATCACTGTCTCCTACCAAAATTAATTTCGTATAGCACCTGCTTTGACTATGAATAGTTGACCGAACGAATGGACGCGCATTAGTTAAATAATTGGTCATGTTAAAGGCACTCACGTGTATCACTTGCTTTGAAGCTGTTTTTTTTAATTTTTCTTTTTTTTTTCCTTCGCAATATTAAGTGTACCTAATGCGTAGTAGACATTACGGTTGATATAATACATTATTCTATTGCATGAAAATTGAAAAACACCACTTTATTGTCATACGCGAAATCGGGTTTATTGTTTGTCAACTTTTCAATACTGGACCATCTGTTTTTTGTACCTATATACATGGCGTACGTACACACATTAATGAGTATATACATTTACAGCGGGAATCGGGAAGTGCCTTTTCCTATGCTTTTTACTCGGTTTTCGTGATTAATGATCGACCCACCGCGTGTAGGTACCTACTCGTACTTCCAAAGACGTTCTCTCTCCACGGTCCGACCGTGTATATAGTATAATATAGAATACATGATATATGTTTTATAATATACCTATGTATAGCACCTTTGACGTTGGCAAGGTACATATTATATAATATAATATAATATGCACAAGCAGATTCGTGTATTTTATACATATATATTTATATAATTATATATATGTGTGTGTGTGGGTGTGTGTGTGTGGACGTTACTAAAGGGCGGGTATTTAAACCGCATCATGAGCAGAAATTATATAATATGTTATAAATATACATTATTTGTATATATATATGTGTGTACCTATAATAACACTATAGCTGTATTACCCTACTACGACCGGGTTAAAATTAACTTATCTTTCGATCGTTTTCCTGTTTGCTTTAGTTGAAATATTGTACAACGCAAACACAATAATAATATATTATTAAGATGATTGATTTCATGATTTTTCACTTTTTATCAATTCTGGACATATTTTTTATGTAAACACCAAAAAAAAAAATTGAAGACAGATTCAGCGAATGCTTAAAATCCCACGTAAATCCAATGGCGTTAATATTTAGCATACGTTTTCATAATACAGTCGACTGAGAACTATATTATCCCCGATATATTAGACGAAGATGACGAAGAAGAATTTTAAGACCAACAAATATAATCCACCGTTACAAATAAAGAAGAGACACTTGCATTAAAAACATTACGTAAATATATTGAAGGCAATGAAGGTATGGAAGACTTATTTAAACCACTAGGTATTTTGAAAAATAAAATTGAGAACAATGTATTAAATAAACGAAAACAATTAACTTTACACCAATTCTTTAAAAATAATAATATGTAAGTAGGCATGTAAGAAAACATTTTTTTTATTTCTTTAATGTAAAAATTATTAAAAATTAAAACATACTTCTAAAAAGTTTTTGATAACTCTAAATTCTTAGTAAGTTGAATTTTTTTTTCCCCAGTGAACATCGAGTTACCGAGAGCTGACTGTATCATGTTTTTACCTATGCATGGAAACGCATGCGACATGTTTAAATTTAATTTCGGATTGAATATAGTTATTGTAAGTAAGCACTGTGTGCATAGCTAAAAACTATAACATTTTTTTTAAAACAAAATACGCGTTTATCTAAATCGATTGCTGGTAAAATAGTAGGCAAGTTTATCAATAATTGTATACATCGCCGAAAGTGGACTGCAGGCTCAGGTCTCTGGTTTCCGCCAAAACCAAAAACTGTTTGATTTTCGTTTCCGCCAAATCTTTTTTCTACTTACCTGTCTAAATTATAGTTTGAGAACCATTTAGACTTTAGAGATACCCCGAGGCCATCACAGGGAAGTGGTTCTCATTGACCACCAACAATTGTTTGACTTAATTTTCGGATTAAAGTTCAAGAATATCAATATCAATTAGACTTTACGTTTATTCTAATTAAATTGGTGTTAATATAATATAATATATATATAATATGTCAAATGTTTTTAATAATTCTATATAAACCTAAATATATTTATTATTTTGAAAAATTGTTGCATGACATTTTCAAAAATGTCATTCTTGAAATAGTTTTGTTTTTATATTTTTCTATTGATTTTGATGTATTAATGAAACTTTTATTTTCTATTACATCATATAAGTTTTTGCATATCTCCAACCTAAGTTACAACTGTTGATTTGAATGTAGGTTATGCATTGTTTTGAACTTTGAAATTAAAATTTTTCCAACATATATCGATAGCACTGTTATTGATGGACTAGGGGTTCTCAAACTTTATCTCAATAGTATAAGACCGAAATTATAGGTAAAAATAGATTTGGTGGAACCTTTTTCGTTTTGGCGGAAACGACTGACGCCTCGCAGCACAGAGGTCCAAAATTTAAATTTATTGCGTCGAAATTATAATGTTGGCTCTATGTTAAAAATAAAATTTATCAAACATAAGACATGAAGTATGATTAATCTTTTATTACTTAAATATAATATTTAATACTTTTTTTCATTACTTTTGAGTCGCAAAACGTTCATTTTGGACCACTGTGCGCAGGCGCGAGGGTTGATGGGCCGATGATCGGGTACTCGGGTACAACAGGTGGTGTGTTAATCGCACTAAACAAGTCACTACCGTCGGTCTCGTGACTTTTTTTGACAGGGGGGAGAGGAGTCGTTCAAATTTCCTGGATTAGGTTAATAAATATATAGCACGTATATCATATTATATACGAGTCGCCACTGGCTTCTGTGGAAAATTTAACGTTCTAGGCAAAAAAATAGTCTCAAAAAAAACTCACTTATTATTCGTCGTCGTCGTCGTCTGCTGCGGACTGTGAAATGCGACGTTCGACGGTAAACGCTTTCGTGTGTATGGCGATATGAAATTGCAGTCGAACCGAATCAAAGTCGGAGACGGATCATCTCCGGGAATATTATACCGTACGCGTACTATGCGTAATAATAATTGAAACAAAAAACTAACAACGTTTAAACGGTCATCATCGGTATTCCCCGGTTCGTGTTTCGACGAATAATTCGTACGAGTTGGCACACGACACGGCACGACCGTAAAATATAATGACAATAATAATGTCAACAATATCGTCCGCAAAAGTACGCCGTCGTCGGTGATATGTTCTCGTTTACTGCAATAATAATATTATATTATATTTTATATTATTATTATCGTCGCTGTCACTCGCACGATTGTACAGTTCAAGTGTGATGGGCAGCCGCCGCCGCCGGACGTCAATTATAATATAATGGGGATGCGCGTCTGAGATTTCCGATATATTATGCTATCGATTTATAATGGTGGGCTGCAGGTGACGATGACGATGGCGACACTCGAGTGGGAAAACGTATTCGTTAAATGAAAACCAATTGGCGAATAATAATAATAATTGAACTATATTATATTATTATATATACCTATCATGAAAAGGAATGATTTGTCTTCTACAATAATTATTATAATATTATGAGTATTTATTTTTATTTTACACTACGCGGGTAGCAATAAAATATGAACGATATTATTATTATTAGTAGTAGTAGCATATTATTGCTGCATAGGCGTCGAAACAGGCGTCTGCACCTGCAGCAGCACAACCATGACCTCTCGTCGCCATCGCCAATTGACTCTAATCATTCGCAGGTCCGCAGTTAATAATAATAATAATAATAATAATAATTGTACACTATTTAAACACTAAATATTATATTAATTTTATACCCCGCGCGTACATTATATAATTATATGAGCGCCTTAATTATGTTGACGCGAATTTTATATACGTGTGCCGAAATATGTATACATATATATACCTATATATTACACATAGGCCCGCGCGATATGTCTGCACCGTCGGTCAAAATGATTGGCATTCATTAGGTTTATTATTTTTTTTTTACATTTTTACACGAGCGCTCGGCCTTATACAGAATTTTAATGTTCTTTTTGCTCGTGCGATCGAAATCATATTTTGTTCAAAAAAAACCGCAATTTATACAGACTCGCGCATATCAAAGATTATAATTTATAATATAAGACGACGACGGTTATAGCCAGTCGGCAGTGTAAAGGATAATACGTCAGGGTGATAACTGCCGCAAATCTTGGGAGCCAAGATTTCAAAAAACCATTGAGCGCTCTAAGTGAAAAGCCACCCTTCGTAAAAAAAAAAATGTGTAAAGGCTTTTAACCTCATCCATTCTTAATAATAGTGAAATGGCCACTTACATTTGTCACCGTCATAATACTGACCACCATCGAGAATCGAGACAATCGGAGAAATACTGTACAGGTGATTGTCCCGCGTCAAAAATCCTTAAAAACAGTTCGGATATAATATAATATGTTAATATTAATCATCGACTATAATATGAAAACATACTAATACTTGCTATGTACGACTATAATACACGAATTTCTGCTGTTTAAACCATAATAATATTATCCATCGATTTATTAAATTTATTTGTTAAATAAAAACGTTTTTGAATTAATTTTTTTTTTTTTTTAGGAAATGTATTTGTTACTAACAAAATTTTATCCCAATTTTTATGGGGTGATTAACCATACGCGTGCTCACCTCCCCCCGCCTTTGTTTTCTTCAATCAAACAGTTTTCAAGTACTAATTTTTCAAAGTTTTCAAATATACTTAAAGCCCATATTTTAAAATTTTGAGATTTTTTTGTTCTACTTATAAAGAGTTTCCTGTGAATTATACAAACTCCTGTTTTTCAAATGAGAACCTTCTTTTTTATGTAGATTATTTAGCGGATTGGACGTAGGTATCTAAATCAAAATTCGAACGAGTAGTTTGTGAGTTTATGAGTCATTTAACTTTGTGTACAAAGAATAATAGGTCCATGATAATGTGGGATCCATCAAGATTTATAATTTGTAAAAATGGTCCAAGTAAAATAAATACTAAATCCAATATTACACATATTTTATATTTTAATACTAATATTTATAATATTTTATACTTTTATAAAACCATTTTTAAGAACTATTATCCTTAGTTTAAATATTTTAACAATTGAGAAACTAGTCGTTCAAATTTTTTACTAGGTAAATCAATATTTTCAAAAAAATATATCTACTAAATAATTTGCTGTTAAAAAGGGCATCAAGTGTTCTCATTAGAAACAAATAGAAGTTTGTATAGCCACTGCTTAAAAAATACACAAAATATCAAAAATTTGAATACATGGTTTTTCAGTATTCAGTAGGTAGGTATGTTTAAAAATTCCAAAAATCAGAATTTGAAATTTAAATAAATTCAATATTAATGAAAAAAAATGGGGATGAGCATGCTCAATGAACCACCCTGTATACATCAATATTATGCATTAATGTTCATTATCGTAAGCAATATTATAATGGTAACGTTGTGATAACCAACCGATTCGATTTTACTGGATAAATCGTTTTGTAAACCCCTTACCTATAATTAAACCCTTTCTTAAATATACAAGATTTTAAATTAATTTCTAACACACCCGTTATAGTCACGTATAGTAATTTCCATAATAGTTTGTCGACGTTAATTTTGAAAATGTTTATACATAGTACATACATTATATAATTGAATGGTTGTTTTTTTTTTAATGAACCTTGAACAGTTAAACGTGTAGTTTCTGTAAAATAAAAACCACTATCCCCCGGCGATACATGATTTGAGTAATTGTTCAGTCCGAATCCAATAATTACACTCCGCGATCACCAAAGTAATTTAATCGTATTTATTTCACATGTATAGCTTTATAATGACCGTACAGGTATATGTGAATCGAATTTGAAGTCAGGTTTTACAAGCAGCCCCAAATTTAAATCTAACCTTCTAATATTTTTTATTTTTTTAAATTGGGAACCTCTAACAATTATAATATTTGCGCATACAAATATAACCGTACTAATCAATATAAAAATAATAGAAACATTTAAAACATTTGTTCTAATTTTATACTGTCAAAAATAGTGTTCGGAAAAAACGAAATATAACCAACTCAAAGACATTGTTGTTTCAAAACTGAAATCACGTCTGCTCAGAATAAAAAATCTATTGGCAGATAAACTCATATCTTTCATTACCTATCAAGAACAATATAATATGCATCTAGGTACCTACAAACAATATTAGGTAGGTACCAATATGTACCATAATATACCATATAATAAGAAAACCTTAAAAATAAAACGTAAAATATTTTGTCCTATTCTATTATAATACATCGTTAAAATGTTAAATATAGTATCTAATTCAATCTATGTTATGTGCCTATATAATGTTGGTACATTTTTAAGAACCGATATTACTTTATTTTAATCGAAATTGTTCAGAATTTTTTTAGCAGCTGTTCATTTTTTAATAGGAAGTCTGTTTAGAATGTATACCTAATATTATTATATGTATATAAGAATTGAGAAATACTCAAAAAATTCCATATGCAACTTTATCACATATTCTAACCGAAATAGTACGTGCATTCAGTATTTATAGGTACCTACTCGTATATTATGTACCTTAAAACACACATTAAAAACTGTTGAACATTTCAACTTTAACCCAAAGATTGTTTTTTTTTTTCATTTAAAAACTAGCAACACCTAAAGATTATTACGAATATCACATATTGTACAGAGCGCCAAAACTGAAGATATTTCTTATTACATCTCTATTATAATATTATAGGTGGGTACCTCTACCTTGACATGATCGGAGACTCCTAAACGTTCGTACCAATTATTTTTAATATTTTTTAAATTATTATGTAATATAATACGACGATACCTACTCAAGATAATATTTGCCGGATTAAAGTGTTGAATGTGAATTATAGCAAAATACTATTTGATATTTTCATTCTATTGGTACAAAGCATATTATATTATATTTGTTAACAAAATAAATAGGTACAAAAAATTAAACATTTTATAAACATTGTCGGCAGGAGTTTACAGTGGACTGTATAAAATTCACTAATTTTTTTGGATTTATTGGGATAAGTTTATTTAAGTATTTTATGTTAATTTATGTAGGTATACTGTAAAGTCAGTCACAAAATTATGAATACTATAATTAGTAGTTATTTCAATTTAAAATAAAAAAAACTTTACATAAAATGCACAATGCAGTATACAAACAAGTAAAAATAATCTAAGTTTTAATTTACATTATGTAGGTAACAACCAAACATTACTATTGGTGCTGTATAATATATTTATAAATTATAACTGTACTACTAAAATATTAGTTATACCAAATGGTATTTAAGCTTAATTATATTTTTAGTAAATTGGTCATGAGTTCGGACCTGTTTATTTTATATAAACTTTATGTATATAATAGTACAGTTCTGCAATCTAAAGTTTTACACAACCGTACAAAAGCGTCCACGTTCTGCAGTCTATTCATTTAAAAATGATGTAACAAAATGTCCGCGTTTTACACTTTTAATATTCGACCGGACAAAGTGACCTAGAACACCGTTCGCCGTTAGTTAAGTTCCAAGTACCTGACCGTATAGAAATCGGGACGTTATTAAATGTTACAGTTACCAATGTTACCAGACATACACCCTGGTAACTGTTTGAGTTTGAACATTGTGTGGATTGATTTATTTTAATTCGCCATTTTCTATACCACTAAGACATGCGATTGTAAGATGAACTCGTAATAGGACTTTCACAAATAGACACGATGACTTTGTCGTCGGTTATACTATTAAAAATATAGCTTCTAACAATCGAAAAAATACAAAATGCTTAAATATATACCCAATTTTAATTATTTTAGCAATAAAACCTCTCGACGTGTCACAATGGAGTACAAAATGTACGATATATTATTGAGAGCCAGTATTAAGTATAGCTGTATAAATCGCATAGATTCTCGATCTGATTAATGATACTGAAACAGACAGCAGAAAACCGATGGTTATGGATGGTAAATCGTGATCGTTTATAATATTATTATTGTTATTATAAACACGCGATGACTGTCGTGGTAATGTGGTCAATATAATTTATAATTTATAACAAATAATAATATATATAAAATAGTTTTCGAAATAGTATATTATTAAGGTGCTACCGTAATTCCGAGAACAAAAATTTTATATCATATTAATATATTATTATAGTAGCGAAGGGTCGAAAGATAAATAAAATATAAATTACATTCCTAGAAAATTTGATAGTGATGATGGGGTCAACACTCAACACACGGGGTCACAGGGATACGAAATAATTTCTCCGGAAAAATAAATTTACAGGTGTGTTATTTTCGATACTTCCTATACTTCCTTTATTATTAGATGACAAAGTAAAAAATATAATCAACAGGTATACCTAAAACTTTTGTGTTTAACAGAAATAAAAGTATCATGTTTGCAATTCGATCCAAACTCATAATGTCAACAACGTTCGATTGCTAAAATTAACTTTAATTTTTGTTACAAATTGTAATATAAAAATAACTTGGTTTAATGATACTTGATCTTAATTGAATTTTAAAAAACGACTTCAATATGACAATATTTAAGGTTTTTTATGTCATCAACTAAGTTTTTACTGCATATACATTATACCTATAATAGGTACAGAGTGATTATTTTAACAGTGTGAACACTCGTTATCGAGAAATAATAATATTAATATAAAAATGTTGTAGACATGATATCATTTTCAAAATATTTTGTCAATTAAGAGTTATGTATTTATAGATATTGACAACTTAATTTAATTAATAAATTATTGATTTATGTTGAAAACTATTTTTTTAACCTAACCTAAGTCAAAAAGCTTGAAAATTGAATACAATAGGTTCCTCACTGGTCTTAAAGCAATTCAAAAATATCGAAAATAGATCGTCACAAATTTTTTACAAACATTTGAAGTTCAAATTATTTTGTAGGTAGTTAAAAATGTGTAAGATTTGAAAATTGAACGACAATTTCATAAAAACTTGTTCTTACAAAAATTTAAAAGACAGTTCAGCATAAATCCACATTAATTTCCCATTAGCAATTGAGTTTCAAATTTTTACCAAAACTGCGAATAACTGTGTACTTACATACAGGCTGACAGTCCGTCTCCGCTCAGAATCGTTGTTATCGTATACAATGATTAATCGTTGAATTCAAAATAAACAAATTCATTACAGCAGTTACCATCTCCGTAGTCAGTGACGAGGTACACTGAAATACCTACAATACAATTGAACAAATACCTCGGTATTACATTTCACATTCCAAAACAGAATATTTTTCTGCAAATTTATATCTATAAAAATTAAATTTTAAACAAATTGTTCCCTAATTAATTGTAAGTTGTAACAAGTGCTAGAATTTATATGCATTGGTGTGTATTTGTTTGTTTTTTTGTAGCGTTCTTTTAAAAATTTGGTTAGTAATGTCCACAAATGTTGATACAAATGATTCATTTTTTATTTCGCATATTTTTGCATATTTTAAGTATAATGCATATTATATTATTGCATATTGCATAATTTAATTATAAACACGAAAAATACAAATTTTGTGGTATATTTAAATGATATCGCAGTGTAAAAGGCAGGGCTTTCAAACGTTATAAAAACGTTATAAACGACAAAAAATCGATTGAAATTTTTAAATGTATTTAAAACGGAAAACGGTAAATATCACATAACAAAACATAACGATTAACAAAAAATATAATATATAGCAAGACATAACGCAAGAGGAAATAATAAATAGAATATCATTAAACAAAAAATAACACAAAACGAAATAATTTAAAATATATTTACTTAAAAGTTATAATATTGCATTCGTAGAAATATTTAGTCCACATTTTAATCTCAGCATCAATCCAATAATTTATTATATTCTGTATCCGGGCCACTATCCCCGCATAAGATATTATTTTTAACGATAAACGCAAAAAGTGTACATTGTTTTAATTCTAAATATCAATAAACGTTGTGTGCGGCTTTACTCCGCTCATAATATATAATATATAAATATGAAATAAGTATTATAACAAACTATAATTATTAATCAGAAATTCGATAAAAAAAATTCTCAACAAAATATTTTAATATGAAATTAAAATTGTATGTTCGTTTAAAAAAATCATAACGTTGAAAAATAGTAATAATCATTTTTTTTTGTGTGTGGGTTTCGTTATTACAGTTATTATTTCGAACAATGTAAAATGATATTTTCAAAAACTTTTATGTTTTTCGAGATAATGGGAGGTTTGAAAGAATCACACTGCTTTATAGCAAAAATCACAACAAATAATGAGTTTTTACATTTTGAATGCATGCAAAAACATATTATAACTGCGTATACTATATAAAGTATGTAGGTACATAAAATATGCATTCCATTCGATTAAAAACAAAGTACCTACAGCAATTCGCTAAGTATATGTATTAACGATTTCCGAACGGCATGACGGAATGCGTAGGTAATATATCATATTATCAAGTCACTGTACAATAATTGTTTAACGGTACTATTGAAATAAATAATAATATTATATATTTATATGTTTTTGAAAGTGATTATTGTCGGACAACATCCGGTGTTTTTTGCATTTTATCCGTTCTCTGCGAAGTGTGGACCTCTGCGCAATCGGATTCGCGATGTATGGACCACTATACGTCGATGGCTGCGGGGGAGTTCCTCTGGTTTCAGAGGGGGGCATGAGTTAGTGATGGGAATAATCGAAAAAAAATAATAATCGAATGATTTGTAGTCGAAATAAAAATAATCGAATGATAGGTACTCACCTTCTTCAAACAAAGATAATCCAATGGGTATAATAAACAGGGCTGTGAATTTAATGCACTAAAAAATTATTAAATATGTATGCATTCATGCACTAAAAACAGGCAAAATAATCACTATAAAATTTAAAAATATGCACTAAAAATTCAAAAAAATTCCCTATCTTTATTAAAAAACTGTTGAAATTAATAAATAATAATCAAAAAAGGTTTACAAAAAAGAAATTCCATCCTTTTTTCCTTCTAATTTATAAAAGTGAAATAGCCAAAACATAAGACTGTTCGGGACTTAAGAGATAAATCAGTAGCGTATTTAAAACACTGTTTATAGAGCGTTAAAATACATTTCTTTTTAAAAATAATTACAAAGTTTACACACCAAAATAAACAGTTCTGGTGGTGAAAAAATTCATCAACAAAAATATAATTGATCATGGGTTAATATTTTTTAAAACACAGATATTTTAATACCATAGACCAGCGGTGCTCTATCTTTTTGTAACCGCGTACCACCAACACAGTTTAAAAAATGTACTAACGTACCACTATACCGTCAATAACCTTTTTTTTTTGCTTTTTAAAAATATATCCTTACGTTATTTTGAATGTAAAGAGTTTTATTTTATAAGGAGCTTCAAAATTATTACAATATTGAAGCATTCACGCACAAAAACAAAATTAAATATATATTGTACAATTATTATTTTTATTATTATTATTGTTATAGTGATTATGGTTTGCTTTAACAATTTTTTTTATAAAAGGAGATTATTTTCGAGTTCCACCTATGAGCCTTCACAGGTTGAGAAATGCTGTCATAGACGATAAGGACAATTTAATATATTTAAATTTTAAAAGAAGAAACATGAAATGAAATACTTACGTGTCGTGGGATGGACGTCAATGATTATTATTGTATATTTGTATAATATAATAATATGCACTATTTTTGTACACCGTTATCTATCCCGGCAAATTGTAACAGAAAAATAGATATTCCGTGGTTTTGATATCGTGAAATGTACAATCATTATCTCAATAAATGAATATTTCTATGTATATATTATTATACTTGGTCTTCCATTATGAATTTATTTTACGTAAATTATAATATCAGATAATAAAAAATATGATATAAATTTTATTTATGCTGTATAATAATATGATACTTTCAATTTAACATGAAATATAGTATAGGTACGACCCAAACTGACTTTTAACTCTACAACGGTAAGGGGTCGGAGAAGAAAAAACGTTGTCGGGATCAAATTTGTTTGTATAAATCATAAATAAATAAGTAAATATTATGTGACTACTCAGCCAACAGTATATAATGTCTGCGCGCACCTATGCTTAAATATGCCACCGAGTAGTATATTATTATACGGCAGAGGTGATCAACAGGTAGATCGCGACTTCCTTTCGTCTTTTCTTGAATTTCTTTCAAAAAAACGAATAAAACATTTGTTTCTCTTTTTTTAACCCACGTAGATAAAAATTGATGGATTAATAACAATTAATAGAGTAGGTAATGATTTGTTATTCAAAAATATATTAAAATACGCGTTGTGTGGAGTTAAACGTTATTATTGTTTATTATACTTATTGCAGATATTCTAAATAAAATAAATATATTCAAGTGTACAACACGCATGAAATAAATGTTTGTTTATTGACAACGTAGTCAAACCAAAAAAAAACTCTGCAAAGGTCGGTCGAGAGTCTATATTAGAGTTGGCGACCCCTGATATATACGCCTAGTATATTTATAATGCCCATTTGTTTGAATACGATGGTATTATTGCGTAGGTTCGTACTCACGTTTTCACCGTAGACAGGTATACATTTTTTTAATAAAATAATGATTTGTAATCAAAAATATATTAAAATACGCGTTGTTTGAAATTAAATGTTATTATTGTTTATTTTACTTGTTGATATTCTAAATCGGAGCCATATTTAGGGGGAGAGGCAACAGGGTGCTGTTGCCCCGGATGGCTAATATTTTTATATTTTCAATATTTAATTAACTTTTTGGTATAATAAGGTGCTTTTTTTGTTGCCCCAGCCCAATATGTGTTGCCCCGTTATTAATACGGCCCTGTTCTAAATAAAATAAATATATTCAAGTGTATAAACACGCACAAAATAAATGTTTGTTTATTGACAACGTTCTTTTCTATTTTTTTGGTCGATCGCGAAACCCAAAAAAACTCCGCAAAGGTCGATCGCCGGTCTATTAGAGTTGACCACCCCTGGTATTATATACAC
Organism: Neotoxoptera formosana; assembly: GCA_022818045.1. NCBI lineage: Eukaryota > Metazoa > Arthropoda > Insecta > Hemiptera > Aphididae > Neotoxoptera > Neotoxoptera formosana. Next base: position 60,855,516 of record CM040632.1, on the reverse strand, counting down.
CTAGTATTATGACTGCATACTAGTCGAGTCCCAAAAATAACTGTGAAAAAAGGTCCTAATCTGAGTTGAGTTTGATTACACAATATAGTTAAAATGTATATCTACCAAACTGAAGTTTAACTCTGCCCGATTAATATATAAAAGTCAACAACACCTGAGGCTGAAAATATGAAAAATGTACTTGAAAAGTACCTGCCTATTTTGAATACTTTTAAAATGTATTTATATTCAAAAATACTTTTGAACGACAGCCGTATTCGAATGGGTACCTACGTATTTAAATACTTGGTGTCATTCGTATTTGAAACACGCGTCACGTGTGTTCAGAATTAATTCGAAAAGTATTCTTGACGAGACTGGTCGTCGCCCAATAATAGATATGATGCCTATATATTATTTGTTCGAATGTGACGGTTTATTATTAATTTAAGTCTGTACTCACGTTTTCTGCACCGTGTGTACACTTTTTTTCGCTCGTCATCCACGACGGGTATTGTACGCGTGCGTAGGAGGTAAGCGTGCAGATGATAATAATATGGTAATATTATTTCGAGGTATCGCTGAATGCCCGGTGTAAGTCTGATACTATATACCTAGGTATAGATGTACCCGTCGTACCTACGCGACAGTGGTCGAAAACAACAATTCCGAACGATAATTATTATTATTATTATTATTATTATTATTGTCATTCAAACGGACGATCGCTGCGCTCGCACCGCGCTCACGCACGTGCGACATTTCAAAAAAAAAAAAAATAACAATAATGTGCCGCGAATATTAAATATATAATATTATTATATTAATTATTATTATTATTATTATCGGAGGACGTTTCCGTCACGTTTTGCCGCGCTTAAATCACGAGATTCGACGCGCTGTTCACTGACTGGCGCCGTGGCCAACACTGGACCGGTTGTGCACACTTGTGTGCGTCGTCGTCGTCGTGTGAGCGCACCTGACTGAAAACGTACCTAGTATTATTATAAAGGTAGGTGCCCGTAACGCGGTTATAATAATAATTATTGCTCTGCGTTTAATGTTTATTGTGGTGATGATGTTACCTAGATATAATTATACCGTGTTCGTGGTATATTATATGTATTTTTATACCGTGCGTCTGTATCGGGCAGCGGCGAAAACGCGTCCATCGCCGCAGCTGGTACATGTGGGGGGAGGGGGGCCACAGAGGGGGCAGTTACTCCCTTAGAAAAAATGTCGAGAAAGCGAACCTATCGTTTTGCCCTCCCCCCCCCCCCACCCTACGTTATATATTATCGTTGAGTATATAATATTATATTGTACTCAATGATATTATTATTAATTGTTATAAATAATTAAATTAAAATTACTCTTGTATAATTTTATTATATGAAAATGATTCCCTGTGTTAAATCAAGTCAACAAGGCTGAGCATATTTTTTGACTCAGTCAAGTTAAGTCAAATTAAGTTAATAGTTAAAAGTAAATCCAAAAATTGTCTATCAATTTAACTAAGTCAGAAATTGACCAAAAGTTAACATTAACTTTTAAACTCAAGTCAAATTTGTTAAAAAATAATAATAAGTTTCCCGTTTTCATGTAGGTAAAATTAAAAAAATACCTAAAATTATTGTTTGTGTAATTAAGGATAAAGAACTATAAAACTATTTTAATTTTATATGTTCCAAAAAGTAACAATGTGATTTTGTTAATATACATTTTATTTACTTATAAAATGTGCACCAGCAATTTAATTTTAGCCAAATGAAGTCAAGTATAATTACTAATGTTACCAATCTAATAAGTAATTACAATGATTTAATTAGAACTCATATATGCTTACATATCATTAATTTAGTTATTAGTTTACAGTAGAAATTAGGATTAATATTATGGAAAAAGACAAATCTTGAGGTAAATGTTACTAGAATCTATAGAGGTCTGTGGTGGATTTCTAACTTCTAAGGAGAATTATGATGATATTATTTTCTGGACTGCAAAAAAAAACCACTTACCTAGTAATCTCTCGAACATTCCACACTCATGACTACAGATGATATAATTGAAATAAACTAACATGTTTACATGTAAAATTAACTCTAATAGTTAATTAAAAGTTAGTAATTGAGTATGAATAAAAATATTAACTTATTAAATTAAACAGTTAAATTAACTTAACTTTAACTTATTAAGGCGTTAATGCCCGACCTTCCAAATCAATATTATTTTAATATTATCAATATTACCAGAGTGTATATAATCTATAATATGTCAATTCTATAAGACTATGGTTATAATAGTGTAATTATGTTCATAAATAATAAGTTCAAAGAAAATTATTATTATTGTCTTTATTAAATTATCTGTGTGATGTTTTATTCAACAAAAATCCTACTTATGAACCCATATGGTATAATTTTTGTAGAACTTATAAATTAGAAAGTGAATATTTGGCAAGTGAAATAAAAATATTGAACAGAATATTTATAAACTGAGAATGTGACTCAATTATATGAAAAAGATTAATTGAAATCTATAATATAATGAATGATGTACAAAATATGATTTATAAAATGTTCAAAATTGATGAGAATTTTTTTCTGACAACTATTGTCATTAAATTAGAGGTTCAATCCCCCCCCCCCCACCAAAATTTAATAAATATGCTTTTTTTGTTTTTTCAGTTATTTTATTTTTAGAAATTGTATTCATTAATACAATATTAAATGTATAACCTACATACAATTGAAAGTTTTTTATAAGCAATAAATAATACCATAGAAATTGTATTAGCTTCTTATTATACAATTATAAAAATGTACAACCCTAAACCCCTCCCGCTAAAAAAAAAAAAAAAAATATTATTTTGTGTACTCGCTTGATATAGATGTGTAATATAGGTATAATGCACGATTTGCGTACATATAGCAATTACTACATAAATGCATAGGCGCAAATAAGTGGGGCTGGGGGGAGGGCTTAGCCCCCTCATGATTTGTTATAGCCCCCAACTAATGATTTTATTTTACTACATAATACATCGGAAAGAATAATCACTTTTCGCGAATGATTCGGTAATGTGCAGCACTGATAAAAAGCGGTTCGGCGGACTTATTGTTCTGTCGTAGAATAGACTATACAATAATATCAAACCACCACGGAGTCACAATATATTTCTGAGTATTATTATTACAGATTTCTGATATCATTATTTATTCCTTGTTTGTACGAATTTATCTTCCATGCATTTTGGCGTTAATTCCAAGTCTAAAATCTTTCTGCACCGAACCGCCAAGTGCTACTTTTCGTGAAAGCATTAATGTTTGATAAAATATTTTTATGAAATACTATCTATACACTGACTAAAAGTGTACTGCGACACAACTACACAGACGCAAAAAGAGGGAGGGGGCTTAGCCCCCTCAAGATTTGCTATAGCCCCCCCCCCCAAAAAAAATTAATGAATTTATTTTTTCTACATAATACATATTGGAAAGAATAATCACTTTTCGCACATCACGCGGATGATTTGATAATGTGTAGCACTGATAAGAAGCGGTTCGGCGGACTTATTGTTCTGTCGTAGAATAGACTATACAATAATATCAAACCGGCGCGCGACGTCACAATTATATTTCTCAATATATTATTAATTATTCCTCGTTTGTACGAATTTATCTTCCATGCATTTTGGCGTTAATTCCAAGTCTGGGGAATATCTTATGCACATAGTCATGGTTTTAATTTGTAACGTTTTTTTGTTTAATTACCTATAAAGTTTATTATTTTCTGTACAAAAAATGATGTTAAAAAAACAATAACATGTTATTATATTAGATTATTATGTGAATTTGATTTTTGATGGTATATCTTAATATATAAAACCGGAAATTGAAACCTTTGATGCTAATGATGTTTTCGGTAACTACTCCACCGATTGTTTTAATTTTTTTTTTTTAATGAAAGATTATACCACGGAGAAGGTTCCTATCACAAAAAAGTATATTTAAGTATAATTTAAAGAGGTGCTCACACAAGGATTTTGAAATTCATGATGAAAATTGAAAATTTGTATTTTGTATATAAATGGTTGCTATTGGTTACAATAATTATTAGTTATCAGTTACAGTAACAGTTTTTCCTACGTACATATTATACGCTAAAAATCCTGGAAAAACTGTAAGTGCTATTTTTGATGAGATGTGTTTATTTTTCTTTGTTTATTTATAGGGTTGTCAATGGTTACATATATCTTATAACTATTATTAGTAGGAATATGGCATATACATATTTGTACAAATAAATTTATAAAAAAAAAACAAATCTTTAGCACAGGCCACCATTGCGATGTTTTTCGTGTGCCTAATATTCTGATATCACTATTACTTACTTATTTCATCTTTGACTCGGGCAACGCCGGGGGGGACACCTAGTAATATATTATATAATATATATGTGTACCTACCTATATGTTAATGTTTATTTGTAAGTCATGTCGGAGCGCAACTAGGAAATTTTTTTTAGAGGTTTTGTGATAATTTAAAAGCATCATAAGAGTATCCAGTATCCTGACCTGAGCCCCCCCTCCAAATTTCAAACACTATTTGCGCCCATGTAAATACTACATAGTCCATATTATATATAGTGTTAGAATTTGTTATCACGGTGGTGAGCATGTGAGCGCATGCTCGGGGAATCAGCCTGTATATAATCTTAAATATTCATAATATATATTATGAACAACGACTTTAAATCGTACCATTTATCACCTGCAGGGTTCGGATTTTATAGCAATTAGCTAATTATTAGCAAAGGATGCAGATAAAAATAGCAGAGTGAGCTATGCATTTGTTTTATACACCAAAGACTCCAAATATGAAATTTTATTTTGCTATTTTTTGCATATTTGAAGTATTTTAGATTTTTAGCACTATTTTTGAAGTCTTGGTGTTGTTTTTTTTTACTAATATATGCATAATATATTACGCTTTAATTTGTATTTTTTATAAATCTCGTTTGTATTGAATGAAAAATAGTATTTATGTATTTTTTTGAAATTGTCAACAGAAGAAGGTCATTTTAGTTTTTTTTAGAAATGTATTAATTCATAAGATTATATATCATAGATATTAATACGAAAGATAAAATAAACTTTCAGTAAAGAATAATAAATTTAATAGAATTTTGATTTACTTTTTTTTGTTGCTATTTTTAATATTAATTAAAAATATATCATAGCGAATATTTTAAGGTTTTTTTTGGTCACATAAAATGGTCATATTTCAGTACTTTTTAGTGATATGAAACCCGGAACCTTTTTATCACTAACTATTACAGCGTTGTAGGTAGTACATACCTACCTTAAATATAAAATAAAATGTCTTTGAAGCATATTTTTTACAGTGCATTAATCATCGGGCGAACGTTTTAAGCTCTCATACGATTGAACGATAAACAGTGAATAATATAGTATTAAACGTATCGCAGAATACAATATTTATTTTTGTTCGTTTTTGTGTAAGATAGATCAAATAAAAGGGAACACGCGTTTTATACTTATTGACATTTTATAAACGTCATATTATTATTATGCTGTTGTGTCAACTTTCATAAAAAAATAATAATAATCAGCAAGGTACGTATTGTATACACTTTATACATAGTAAACCAGATAAACATTTATTATTTTACACGTGGGTTCGTTAGAAGTTTTTATTTTTCGATGAATTAATAAACGCTTTGGTGACAAAAAATCGATCTATTAAAATTCATGCTTTATCCCGAATAATAATTTTCAAGCATTTGAAATACCAAAACTATGTATTTAAATACTCGTATTCGAATATTTAACAAGACTGGTAGGAACTCACAAAGGAACGCACCTTTTTTTTTACCACGCAGGAACTTACATATAATATTATTATATCATTTTAACTTATAAACTAACATATGCATTTTTTTTTACCCACTAGGCCTGTTGTAGAAACTTACATTTGCCCTGGCTGTATACTATACGTCATACGATGTATATAGGGTGTCTTAATTGTTTCAAAATGTATGTCACAGACATATTTTTATCGCATAAATATATTCAAAATACAGAAAAATGTTTATGATAAGAAAATGTTTTTTGATTTAGAAACATATCTAAATCGATTTATACGTTTTATAATTGTTTACAATATATAAGGAATGTTTTAGGGGGTCAACTTTAGAAACTCAAATGGGAACCTATATTTTTTTTGCAAACATAATATGAAGACATTTTTTTAATAAATTTTAGTACTCGAACAACATTGGTTAATTCAAAACTCTATGCTTGAGGGATATTTAGTTTTATAATAAGTTTTTATAAATTTCTAAAATTGACAGCCCAAAATCCCCCCAACATATTGTAAACAATTATAAATTGTCAAATCTAAAATAGATGTTTCTAAATCAAAAGACTTTCGTATCAAGCATTTTTTTTTTGAATCAATAAATTGGCCGTAACATACATTTTCAATCACCATATATGTATAATAATTTTAAATAGGTGATGATGATAATAATGATAATATGGTTAAGTTAATACATAAACCATAAAATGGTTTATATGAAGTACCTATAATACTATTACATTATTACGTGGGAACATTAGAATTCTTTTTTTTTTCATTGATGGCACGCGTTACATTGTTAGCGTTTTCTATATTTTTTCGCAATTTAATACTTTAATAAGTACTCAAACCATAAAGTATATGAATGCCTGCTAATGCAGTGTTAATAAAAATTCTTCGGATTCTTACACAATTCAATTTTAAATCGAAGAATTTAACAACACAGCAGTTGTAGTTGTACTTGCATCAATTTCTTTTGATGGGTACCTATATAGCGTATAGGTATAATATATTATGATGTAATGAAAACAAAATGTATATAGTGGCTATAGGCTATAATATTATACCTATGCGTTATGAGCTAAGAGTAATAATTACACAAAGAATATATCATAAAGGTAATAATATTATAGCCATTAGGTATATGTTACGCGTTGCTCGTCGTCTCTCAACTCTCAAGACTATATTGCAACATTTTAACACAGTTATATCATATAGGTTTATTGCTTCCAAATTTACTGCCTCCAATAATAATTATAAAAAAAGGAAAACTATAGGTAGGTCGTAGGTACTGTGCAGTGTTGAGCGCAATAATAGATAAATTTATTTAGATGAATTATCTAGATAAATTTAAAAAAATCTTATACGATGTACCGTCTTAGATAATTAATTGAATTATCTTAACTAATAATCATCTAGATAAATAAGTTCTTATTCTAATAATTGACAATTTTTTATTTTACAGGTAATTTTGTATAGTAAGATTAAAAGTAGTGTGTTGCATTTTGTGTGACAATAAATCATTATGAAATAGAAAAAAAATTTTTTTTTTATTTATCTAGATAAAAATTGCACTTGTGTTTATCTTTTTATTTTACTGAAATATTATTTCTATCTAGTATCCAGATAAAAAATATACTCAATTATCTTTTTTATCTAGATAAATATTTAATTATCTTTGCTCCACACTGGTACTGTGTTTTTATGTGAAAAATAAAATATGGTCGTTTTTACCTTGTCACCTTGTATTTTATAATATGCATAATACTTAAGTATAAAATATTATTTTCAATTATAATGTTTTAACTGTTAAAACGAATGCGGTCAATTTACTGTCTTAAACGAACATTATTTAAGTAAAGAGAAATAATAGTGTAATAAAATACCGTAACCATGGAATCCCCTCCCCCGAAATTTGTTATCATTTATGACCTTGGTGAAGAACAATATGATAATAGGTATATTATTATATAGGTACCGTATAGGTAAACTAATCGGGTATTGTAGGCACAAATTAAAAAAAAAAATTAAAAATGTAGGGATATAGACCAGGAAATGAATCATTATAATATTATTTAAATCTTCAATATTTTAATAATATATTAATATAATATATGTTCATATTATAATATATTATTACATCATTTGTAGACACATTTGACGCGTTTCATATTATATCAAAATCAAATGTTTTTTTTTCTTAACTTTACACACTATACCTATGTCCTATAGGCTATAATTAAAGGTGTGTGGAACCCGGAAGGGCTCTCGGAAGTCGGCAAATAAAATACTTTGTAAACAGTTATTACTATTGTCTATCGCCTGAAAAATGGAAATGCTTACCGGTCGCCTTCAAAACGAATAAGATAATAATATACCTACAACTTCGTGGAGTTAATTTTATTAAAAATATCTACTGAATAATTTAAAGTGAAAAGGGGTTTTCCTATTTGAAAAACAGAAGTTTGTATCGTCGCAGGATCGTGATTAGTAGAGATGGTATAAGAAATCTCAAGAATTCGAAAATGTGGTCTTCGAGTGTACGTAGGAATTCCAAAACTAAAATATTTAAAAAGATCAATTTGAAAATAATGATAATAAGCTTCAACAATTAATGGTAAATGGTAATCGACTTTGAATTCGTCAGAGATCGACCGTTTGGCCTCCGTCCCGATATATGTACAGGAATACCTATGTAGTCGTGCGCAGACAGATTGGAGCCGTCGGGCAACCGGGAAATTCCCGATGGACTGCGAGTTCGCAACTAGGTAAGTTTTTTAACTGTTTTTTTTTCACAAATTACTAGTATTTTTTTCTCATGAGCGATAAAGCAATAGTCAATATCAATCTAATCTCTAATATTGTATTATATATAAATTAATGCTTGTTAGTTTGTTTATATTTGTTCGTCCTCTATGTAGGTAAACTCTCAAAAACTACTGGACCGGGTCTAGGACATCTCGCCGCGGACTGTTTCGCCATTAATAGCCAACAATAGCAATAGCAAAATGGTGATTAATGATATATTTGTAGTTAAAATATATAATTTTTTTTTCAATATACGGTTTCTTATGCTGAATACAAAAGTGTTTGAAAAAATTTCCGGAAACTTACCGTTCAAAAGTTATGGAAATTTAAAGTTTTAGTGATTACGCGTGTATCGGCACTCGTCGCTACGCTCCTCGGCGCCGTCGCTCTGCTCCGCAAATCGAAAATATCCCTCGACTTGTTGTGTAAAACCACCTCAGGTGAAACTCGGTTTTCCTTAATATTGTTTCGCCGATTCGCCGGCGAAAGGGTCTGCGGCGAATAGTCCGGCGGCGAAACGGTCGCGGCGAAAGGGTCTGCGGCGAATAGTCCCGCGGCGAAACGGTCGCGGCGAATCGGTCGCGGCGAAACGGTCGCGGCGAAACGGTCGCGGCGAAATGTCCGGGTCCGTACTGGACCGTTTTCAATAAAAGCCATATCAATCGATTCCTTGAGATTCGCGGGAAGGTTTGTATTTCAACCCCTATAGCTAATATAATAGTGGGGCTCACACTCTCACAGATAAATTTTGTTTTGGGCTCACGAAAATCGAATATTTTTTTGTTTATATAATATACTAGCCGATCAAGTGCACTTTGTTGCCCGTTAAAAAAATTAATAATGGTGTTATGTTGAGGAAAAAATACATACAATCCCTTATTTCAACCCCTTACAGCCCTTTTTTAGTATTAAAAAGTAGCCTATGTTTTTTCTCAGTGTCTAAACTATAATCTATGTACCAAATTTCATTTAAATCGGTTCAGGACTTTCGGAGCCTATTTAATACAAACAAACAATCAAATCTTTCCTCTTTATAAATATGTAACCATTGACAACAATATAAATAAACAGTACATAGCAACCACGGTTACCAATAGCAACCATTCATAAACAAATATTTCCATCGTAAATCTCAAAATCCCTGTGTGAGCACCTCACCTCACCATCTCACCACACCACCTTGTGAATCTAAACCATATCCAGGGCGTCACCCAAACGCATACAAAAAAATTCATTTAAATCGGTCCAGCCGTTTAGAAGGAATTCAGTGACATACACACGTACGGTAGAATTATATATATAAAGATAGGGTTGCCATTGGTTACGCAGATATTAATACGCAGTATTTATTATGATTGGATATAACGTTCGTATTATATTTTGTCATTTAGGCTAATAGTTATTCTGTATGAATGTAAAATTGAGTAAGTAACAGCAATTTATTGATGTAAGAGTCAACGTCGTGTATATAATGGACGAAGTTTCCAAAAAATACCAACTCGACCGATTTTGACGAAAAACAATAATTGAGAATATATTTTCAACTGAAGCAAAACGGAAATATTATAGATGGTATAAATGTATAATAATTGGTAGTTGGCTAATACAGATATTATATTACAGTAATAATAATGTCCTTACAAAATAACAATAACAAATAATAATAGGTAATAACATTTTTTTAAAATAAGCTCAAGACTACACGACCGATTTGAAAACGATGATTTAAATTTTAGAATTTTGAACACTATATGTCTATATACCTTAACTAAATTAACAATAATACAAAACCGAAATACCAAACTTAAGCAAGCATAATTAATTATTATTAATTATTAATATTATAATACGAAAACAATACTATTCTTGATATAATATTTTGACATTTCTTAATTTTCACCAAAAGCTCGTACAACGTTTAACAAATAAAATTACCTGAAAATAACTTTTTAATTGTTTATACAAATATGAGCCTAATAGTGGTAGGCTAAATGTTTATTTTTCCGGGTGTTATGTCACTTTGTACGGTCGGGTAAAAATTAAGATTGCAGAACGCGATCATCGGGTACAACTTTAGATTGCAGAAAATGGACACTTTGTAGTTTGTACAACTTTAGATTGCAGAACTAGGACACTTTTTACGGTCGTGTACAACTTTAGATTGCAGAACGAGGACACTATGACAGGTCTGAACTCATGACCAATAAAATTATACATAATGTTATTAAGCTTAATACCATTTGGTATAGGCGTCCAATTCGGTAATACAATCATAATTTATAAATATTATATTATAGCACCAAGTAATGTTTGGTTGTTACCAACCTATTTAAATTAAAAAACTTTGATTATTTTTACTTGTTTGTTTATAACATTTTAATTGACTTTTGATATAATATAAAACATGAAATAATGTTTAAATCTCATCAGACTTCATAACATTATAAATTATAATATATACTTATATTTACATATTATATATTATACTTTATGTATATTTTAATCAGGGGACGACAACCTTTTTGATGTCAAGGGCCAAAAAAAAAAATTCATTTTTTTCAAGGGCCACGATTTGAATAAAGGCACCTACCGCTATACCTTGTTTTACATTAAACATAAATGAATAGTCATATCAAATTTGGTTTACTCAAGTTCACATCATAACTGTTGTGTATATTAATTTAACAATATAGGTGTTTAGTGTTTACAAACAAACAACGTTTTAATACTCCACCGTTTCCAGTCCATAATACGATCTTAGTTCGCGGTTTTTATACGTTATGATGTCTATTTTTACACTAATTATACATTTTACTTGCGAGCCGCATAAAATTCCTATGAGGGCCACAATATGCAACTGCAATGTGTTCGCGTGAAGTGATCATAAAATATTTTTACTCGGCCGTACAAAGTGTCCTCGTTCTGCATTTTAAGCAATGGACCGTACAAAGTACAAAGTGACAGTTAACCGTTTTTGTCGGGATGGTCCGAAATCCCAGGTCGTTTCTGGTCTTGCGAAAAAAAATGAGCATAGCAGTTTTCGACCAAAATCGTACACTACCTTTTCGGCCGATTCGCTTTTCGACTAAAACAAAAAGTTTAATAAATAATATATTGAAAAAAAACATTTTAAGTATATCGTTTTATTAATATAAAACATATTATTATAGACAATAATTATTAAATATATAAGTTGTATAAAATGTGTATATAATATAATATAAATAAATAATACCTAATAATATTATATTATTATATTATAATATTGTTGTCAAAGTAATTATTAATTTGTCATTTATTATTTGATCGGTGGTTGTGGAGTTTGAATGTGATGGCAACTACCATACATAGGTTATAGGTAGGTATATCGTTTAACTTACCAAGACTGATCGTAATACGTACCTACCATGTTACTACCGTACCTCACCTTGTTAGAGTTTTCTATATTAGGTGCATTTGATAATTATTGAAAAAAATCATATATTATTATTTATTTACATATACTAGTATACAACTTATATTTTTAATAATTTTCTATATGCATTAAGGTATATTATTTATTAAACTTTTTGTTTTGGTCGAAAAGTGTCTTGTCCAAAAAGTTTTTTTTTCTTGCTGCACGGGTCAAGAATTTATTTTGCAGAGGAATAGTAAGTTCCTACACGAGACCTGGCAGGTAAACAATTACATACATCGGTTCCTACACGACAAAAAACAGGTACGTATGTTAGTTCCTATACACGGCGGGAAAATATGTACCTATGTAAGTTCCTACAGGGTAAAAAAAAAAATTTAAATGTAAGTAAGTGTATACTTAATCTATATTTTGGATTAGGCGACAAAATAATAAAAATAGGTACATTTTCATAAACAAATAAATACAAAGAAAATCAAATAATGCAATGATAATAGGTATACAGTATAATGAAAATCGAATAATACATTTTTTAATACGATTTTTATTATACCGCATACTCGTATTATCAATGCATTATGCGATTTTGATTACATTTTATCATCATCATCATCATCTATTTATTTATTAAAATGTACCTATTTTTATTATTTTGTCGCCTAATCCATAATATAGCTTATGTATACACTTACATTTGACATTTGAACTTTTTTTACCTTGTAGGAACTAACATAATATGCACCTTTCTCTATAGTGTAGTAACTAACACGTATTTTTCTTACCTGCTAGGTCTCGTGTAGGAACTTACATTCGCCCATTTTGCACTAGCTCAATTCGGCCTATGGTCTTAGATAGATAAAGAATAGGGGTTCCAAAGCCTGTAACATACTCGAGTAGAAACTCGTTAGCGTAGGTGCTAAGCAAAAGGAAAGAGTGCCCAGCTGTGAACTAATTGATGTAAAAATACCTGTGTTGTGCATTGACCCAAATAGGGGGGTTTGGGAGGGGGGACTAAGTTCAAAAGCTAGTAATTTGTACTGATTGTTATATTCGTGGTACTAAGGATGGTGAGGGGAGGATCCCCCAAAAAATGTAGGCTATTCGCGCCTATGGTGTTGCATTTAATGAAACCTAAAAACTTTTAGTGCCATGTTTACAGCCATGTCAACATGGTAACTAAACCAAAAGTCAGAGAAATAGTAAATTCATAGGTAGGTTGTTTTTAATGTAGTGGAGACACGTAGTAGAAGAATTTTATTTAAAGTACGAGAGAATATTATCTGTGTTGTATCATGAATTTTTTACGATTTTTATATTTTTTTTAGCAAGTTATAAATATGCAAAATATTAGTTTAAAAATTATCATTTTACTCACTTCAAAGTTAAAATATCGAAAAAAAAAAACACTTCCAACAAGCTGCAGAATATTATGCCGTTAGCATTTGTTACCTTTAAGTTTGATAGTAAGGCAATGTGAATTCACTCTGTTATTGGTAACTGATATATACTTAATAGCTTTATATATATATAATACAAATAATTTATTTTTTTTATTTTACAAAATGAACTGGGCATAACACACATATTTTATTAAAATATTTTAATAATTGTTTTTCACTCAAGGTACATAATGAAATCCCCAATCAATCACTCATAAATGTTTTTTATTTTATTGTTGAATAATTATTTTCAAAAAAAAATGTCAAATGTTGCAAAGCGTTTAAAATGAGAATAAACAAATGATTATTGATTTATTATACAAACATAATATTTAAATTTAAATCTAAAAAGTTATTACAGCCACACAAACAATATCTGAAAAAACATAGTCTTAAATTATACAAGCAACAATAAAATTATAATTTATACATGACATACCAAAAAAAAAAAAAATAAATATGAAATCAATAATACAAATTAATACAAAAAAATAAAAAGTGTATAAAAAAAATTTCCATTACGATAATATTAAAATTTATATTAGACAATACATTGTATGAATGTTATATCTAAACTGAAGATTTAAACCCTTAATTTATTTCCTATAAAAAAATATATATTTTATTATTATGTTTTGCATTTTTATGCAAAAGTTAGCAATGAAACAAAATAAACACACCCTGAAAAAATAAAATGATCAGTGGACACAACAACCTGACCTGCACATAATTAAATTAGATATGTAATATTAATGAAAAAAAAAATAATAATGAAAATGAGATTGTTTGGAAACAGTAGCAAATGTATCAATAATAATGACTTGTAGTGATTTACACGAAAACGGTTCACACATAACTCAATAGTAAAATTATGAGATTAAATCACTGGTTTTGGATAAAATTTAAAAAGTATAAAAAAAAAAAAAATGATTAAAATTTATTAACATATTATCAGTCTCATTTTGTTTTAATGTCGCCTGCAAGTCAAACACTCAATTTGGTAGAATTGTCGATGATAAAGATGTAAAGTATATTATATTGCTTAGGATGTTAAACATAGTATAAATTATAACAAAAACAAAAAAACGAGTATGTTTACATTAGAATTTTACTGAAAACAGAATTGAAATAAATTATTAGAATAATACAACGATTAAACAAAAACAAAAAAACATAATGTTTACAAACGGAAAAGTATGAAATCGATAATGAGCACATTTTGAACATAGATTAGTAGCATTAATTAAATACATTCTCTAACATATTTAATTAATGATTAAAATTTTAAAAAATATAAAACATTTTCTCACATAGTTAAATGGTTTTAGCCAGACATAATCAATTGATAATGTTATTAAAATATGTTGGTAAAAATAAGTATGAATAATTGGATAATTGGAAATGATAATCCCAGCAGTTTTGTTTAACGATTATGCAAGATACTTCAATCATTACTTTATTAAAAATAAAACAAAATAAGATATCCAAATAATTATTCTTAGCAACTTTATAATGGATTTTAAATTTTAAATTAAATTAATTTTTAAACGTGTTACTGTGTTAGTGTATTAAATTTGACTGAATAAACCATATATATGTATAAGTATATATGTATGGAATTTATTTTGTTAAAATTGCTTACTTTATAAAAAACTTTTATTGTACCATAAGATATCAGATAAATATTAAATAATACATCAGTATGTAAATTGTATAATAATAAAAGTAAAAATACAAATTAATTTAAACATAAACCATACAAACACGAAACAAATAAATTTGATAATGTCAAATTATCTAAAAACAATCACATAGAGATTACATGTAATGTAAAATTAATAGACATTTAAAAAAAAAAAAAAAATTATTATCACAAGCAGACTGAGTGATAAAAATTATGCTAATATTATAAATGCTGTGATGAAAATCATATGTACAAAAAAATAAATTACTGACAAAGTCTACCACATGAAACCAGTCAGAATAATTTGGCCGCAATAGTACAAAAATACATACTATAGACGAATTGTTTGTCATAGCGGTACAATGATAATTTTTGTGAATAAAATAACAATAATAATGAATAGTATGTTTTAACATAATATACAACATACCTCAAATTCAAAGCTCGATATACATTAAAATTCTAATATACGATTAGACAATTACTTATTAATCGTTTTTTACAAAAAAAAATACACGATCAACAGTAGAAGTTATAAAAGTATTAATTATTAAAAAAAAATTAAACTCGCTCAATAGGCGATAACATAAAATAAGAACAGGAAGTGAAGTCGAACCCATCACCAAAATGTAATATTAGCCCAAACAAACAGTTTACATAAAGAGTAATATACCTTCAATGTTAAGACTAAACATCTGATCAACAAATTGATTATAGAATTTGTTTAAAAATATTATAGTTTTGAACCCAAAAACAATTACATTTTATAAAAATAAAAAACAAACAAAAACTCAGCACAATGGCCAAAACTAGTCGTACTGTTAAAAAACACCGTATTGTCACCTGTGCACATTAGACAAATTGTACCAAGATGTAGTCTCCGAATTCAAATTTATGTCATGGAGTTCTATGATAATGCCACCCAAAAACTCATTTTCTTGTAATGAGTCGTGACTCCATACAGTGGCTTGCAAAATTTTATACTTAACCACATCCAATGGCATTCTATACTCCAACTGAAAAAAATACAAAATACCCTTTTTAGTTTTAAATAAAATACACTTTTTAATTTTAAATAACTATTAGAAAAAAATAAGTAACTAAAATTTATAAAAAAATTAAGTAACTACATTTAGCCTCCAATGGAAAATGTAGAAAAACATAACTCTATACAGCCATTTTAGTTGGTATTAAGCTAAAATTAGAGTAATAGTATAATACAAATTTATTTTTAAATTATTATAAATTATAATTATCAAATCAAAGGAGAATTTATTTATGATTGTAAACCAGTTTTTGTTGAAATTTCAATATTATAAGGCAATGTGTGAAAATGTATATTAAGAATTATTTATTTATTTTTCTTAGTACCTTATTTTGCCTTAGATTAAAATATTAAAAAATCAAAAAACTGGCATAATATGGTCAAAGAAAAATCTTTATTTCAACTTGATGGTACCTGAATTTAAATAAATTATGGTCTAAATCCAAATGTAACGGAATTACAGAGAGATATTCATCCTAGATTACTCATTGGAGACACTGAGACAAGACATCTTACCATTTCCATGAACGATGGATAACAATTCTTTTTAACAACTTTTGTCTTGCGTTTAGTTGCTTTTTGGTGATCAGGTAACAAATATACTTTTACGTATGTCGATGGTTCCTGATTTCCCGCAATGCGCGGCAAGTCTTTGGCATGATGTACCATGATCTAATTAAAAACAATACATTATTTTTGGTTAAATATGGGTATTATAATTATTGTTTGAATAGAAACTATTTCAATTAATCTAACCAAACAAGACTTTTGACAAAAATGATAGAATTTACAAAATAATTTATCCACACGTGGCATGAAATACCTAATATATGCAAAATCACAATTTATTGTTTTAAAAAATCTGTTTACATAGCACAACTATATGTATATGTATGTATACATCATAATAAATAAGAAAAATAAAAATAATAATATACTACTCACCATGAATGCTCCACGCTGATAATGTAACGTCAATTTTAATTGGCCTAATATACGATTTTCCCTGACATTACCTTGTTGTTTTGGTTCTGTTAATACAATAATTAAAAAAATATAAATTATAACCATATAATTTGTTGCCAACAATAAAATTCTTCAATTAACTGAAGTTATATAATAGAATAAACTTTATCCAAAATGTTTAATTTCTATATGTTCTCTATGATTATGATGAAATTAGGAAATTTACCTTTTAGTTTAGTATCTTCAATACTGTCCTCTTGCTGGTCTCTTAGAAGAGGATGAAAAAAAGTGTATACCAAATCTGAATGGCTTACTTCAGGAGCCATTTGAAATAATGTGTTCAAAAAATTTTGTATTTCCACACGTCTTTTCTCTGCTACTTGCTTAATATGGGATCGTCCCATATGAATACTAGTGTTCAATAAACTGTAAAAGACCATTGATTTATTATATGTTACATTGAAAATGTAATATTCAACATTGTAATGAATGAATTCACCTTAAAAATTTTGCTAAAGGAAATAATAGTAGAAGTTTTTGTTGAAATTCCGATAATTCTTTATATGACCTAAACAGATATGAAGGGTCTCTTTGATTTTCTCGGAAAACTTTTAAAATGTACACATAATATTTTTCGGGATCATATCGCTTTTGGCATCCATACACTTCGATACGAACAATCTTTCCTTCTTGTGCCATCCTATGGCATACAATCAAACCATAACAGTTGATTAAAATATAAGTTTTTAAAATATTAAATATTAACGAATAAAATGACTTACGTGTACACTTTTGGAACAAAACTAAGGAGTTCAGTACCATTTTGTTCACTATTGAATCGCATTTGTGCCAAGTTGTGTAAGAAGAAATTAAACTGAGTGAAACGAGATTTTATTGAATTTTCAATCATGCGAGCAAAAGATGCGGCTGCTTCTGGATTGGACAATTCTGGAAGAAGAGCTTTCTGTACATAGTTCACAGCATCCATTGTAACACCAGGTATCCCAGATGATGCCATCTATAAAATGTATATTAATAATTTATTGCTTTAGTATTTATTAATTAGTCATTGCCAATACTCAATAGAATTATAATATATTACCAGTCCAAATAAATTCAATAACAAGTTTCCATGTTTGCGAACAATATTGAATGCCTGAACACATGTATCGACGAAATGTTGAAACTTTGTAGATGGTTTGTCACCACCATTTATCACATATACCATGTCAGAAGTCAAAACAAACGGAGTGCGATCTCTGTAAAAGGAAAAATTACAAATTAGAAAAAAATACAAATATATACATAAATATTAGGCTGTGTTGGTTTGTTCTTTTTTTTCTTGAATAAGGTATCAAAATGGATTCAAGGCAAACTCAGTCTGGCCAAAATAATTTTTTTATAACATGCTCATCGCACATTAGTGTTATCCGTTAAAATAATGTAGGGAATTAAGATCATTTTTAATGAATTGCCTATAACTTTTTTAATTTTCAAGTTACAATGTTTTGAATAGTCTCGTTCAAATGATTACAAAAAAATCTTGAAATTCCAATATAATATTTTTTTTGACTTTAGGTACATCCATATTACTTTGGAAAAACTGTTATTTTTAAATTATTTTCTACATTGTACACAATGCCTAAATTAGAACATTTCGGTTATCATAAAGGTAATTAAAGCACATAGAGATATGAAGTTTTTCTAGCAATTGTTAAGAAAGGACTAATCAAAACTTCTTCATTTGCAAATTGACAAAGTTAGAGCACTAAATAAAAAAAATTATGTAAAATAGTAAAATATTTTAATTATTTGACCCTCAAATGATTAATAAAATAAAATTTACATTATATCGGAATTTCAAGATTTCATAATCTTTTAAACAAGACTATTAAAAACATATTAACTTATAAATTAAAAATGTTATCAGCAATTAACTAAAAGTAACCTCTATTTCCTCATATTATATAAACAGAAAACAGAAATGTGCAATGAGTGTCTACTAAAAAATTATTTTTGTGCTATAATTTTTTGGGGGGAATATGCCATTTTAATACCTTTAAAAAAAAAAAAAATAATTGAAAATCAACACAGCCTAATAAATATTTATATACAAAATACAAATACCTTTTAAAGTTGCCAAATGTTTGTGCATCTCCTAAAAATTTGCCAAAATCAATGTGAAACAGATGCCCAGTAGTTTTCATCATTATGTTATCGTTGTGACGATCGCATATTCCGAGAATATATGTAGCAACACTATATCCAGCACATGACGCTAAGACAAATTATAATAAATAAATAATAGATTTTAAATATTGACCGCACACTGTTATGATTTTTACCTGTAAAATTTGCAACTGCTCTTTCATATTCCAGAGCTGATGGATTGTGTTTTGCCAACCATTCAGCTATAGGCCTATCTTTAAATGAACCAGTTAATCCTAATTCAATTTGTATTTTTCTTAAAGTTTCTGCATTTGTAACCATTTCAATCATACCTGAAATTATAGTAAAATTAATTGTAGAATAATAAAACACAAAAACCATTTTTTAAACATGATAATCATAATAATTGTAATACCTCTTTTTTCACCGGTCGGAACACAAGCAAATGTTACCATTTTTAGGTCTAGCCCTTCTTTTAGCCATAGTTTGTCCATTAATCTTATAATCTGAATAGTTAACATATCTTGTTGTAGATCATCCCCTACCTGTAGCAAAAAAATGGTAATTACCATTTGGATTCAATTAAACCATATTATATTGTGTTTTGATTATTTATGAAATGCTTGAAATTGCTATATTTTGATTTCAATTGTATTCTTTAGATGTATTAAATACTGTCTATATAGTATATTGATATATTATTTAATTATGGTTTCATTAATATTGCAGAAGATATTCTTACCTTAAAAATAGCTGGAATTGAGACATTTGGTTCCAAGCAATTAAAATTGATTTTCAATGGTAAAGTATTAGAAGGGAAATAATAACATGACTTAATTTGTATGCCGCAAACTTGCATACTTGGACTAAGTGGTAGACAAGTGGGAATATCCTGTAAGCTTTGATCAATATTAGTTAAATCTTGGATCAGTACTTTAAGTCTGTGAGATTCTTTGCTGACTTTAACATTTTCGGCAGTGTCATATAATTCCTGCAAACAAAAGAAAAAAATGTTAAAATATTTATCACAAAAATCAGTTTTATATTTCCTTTATACCTTCATTAAAAGCTGTTGAGATAAAAAACACTTTCTAAGTGCTTCACCACAAGTTGCAATCAATGCCCTCAACAGTAGCTGCAATCTTCTATAGTACCGTGACTCGCTCACTGTTTTATCATCAGGACTATGAATGTCATAGGAATTCTGAGTTTTCAAAATAATAATGTATATTATTTTTATTTTCAAAAATATTTTATTCAAAAATTTTAATTTTTTATACTAGTAGAAACAATTATAAATAAGATAAGCAAAGTAAAAATTAAATTTTCATTTAAAACAAACCTGAGGCGATTGTCCTGGAAGTGGCTGAATAAGAAACCAATAAAGATTGTGTGCAATAGTAGGTGATGACAGAGCTTTCTCTAATAAAAACTCAGCAAGAGGAGAATTATCATATGTTTCATGCTTTATGGCCTGAACCAGTTCAGGAAGAAAATCAATTAGTTGATCATTACTCAGTAATCTTATTCGCTTGACAGCCAAACGACGTACTTTATTATCAGGGAAGCTGCATGAAATTAGAAAATATGATTTAATAAATCAACATTTTTGATAATTTTCAATTTTCATTAGATACTTACCATGGTAATAGTAACTGTAATGCATCTAAAGGTTCAATGGGTGACCAAGAGTCCAGCATTGAATGCAGATCAGCCAAACACGCATAGTCCCAACTATGAGCAGCCAACAATACCTTAGGTAAGGCAATAGGCTTTGATAAAAGATAGTATCTTTTTTCCCACAAAACTTCCCTATCCTCTGACAACGGTCTATAGATAATCATTATTTTTTTTAAACCTTAGTAACCTTGTAATCTATAGAAAATAATCTAAAAATATTACCTGGTAAAAGTATCTTGATAAATTATTTGTAATAACTGTTCTTGAGTATTTAAGTCTAAACTTGTAAAATCATAACTTTCACTTTTAATTATACGATTATCATGGAACTCGGGAGGAAATAATATTTTGAAATCAAACTCTTGGATTTCAATACCTAGAAATTAAGACTTGGGTCAATGAAATCTAATAAGTAAAAATAAAGTTTTTGAAGAAGATATTATACATACTAAGAACAGGGTGTGAATGACTATATGGGTGTGTACCAGGTGCTGGTGCCGGACCAAGGCGTTTGTCGGCACATGGAGGCCAAAGTGATAATAAATGTTTGCCTTGAGAAAATTCTCTAAAATATATTTAATAATTACATATTTGAATGCTTTTTACATAATTAATTAAATTACCAACCCTTCAACGTTGAAGAACTGTATGGAACCCCATCCAAGTTCAGTTTGAGAAACTGTGGCCGATGTATCTTGGCCTTCTGTGTTAAATGTTCTGCCATAAACAACTAAAACTAATCGGCTCTCTCTTGGTAATAAACATAGACTCATATTGTCAAATTCCAACCTAAAAATAAATCATACATACAATTTCTAAAAACAATGTTCTGTTGTATTCATTTTTTTAATAGTAAAATTTACCATGACTCAAAAACCACACGTTTGTAAATTGAATGCTCGGCTATAACAGCTTTGGAAAGGACCGTGTTGCCAATTGGTCTTGTACCATGATAAATTTGAGCAGCAATTAAATATTCATCATGACTCCATGAAGAAAATAATCGATGCAAACAGCTTACATAAATCACAACATTATCTGGTATTTTTGAAGAAAATTTAGACCCTATAAAATATAAATGTAATAAATTATCATTTTTATCATCTCAGAATCACTAACAAACCAGAATCTGTTAGATTTATTTTATACCTGTTAATTGTGAAGAATTAAAATTTAACTGGAAATCAACTTTGAAAGCTTTGCAATAATTTTCAATTAATGTTTGCACGTTTTCTTTTATTTTTGAACACACATCAGTAATATGATCTACTTTTTCAGTCTCATTGAATTTCAACCTCACAACCGAATAATCTGAGCCATCATCTGAAATCACTTCAGTTCGTGAACCGTACACATCCTATTAAAAACAAAAATTAATGAGTACATTATGTAAAAAGATATCAAAAAATTATAAATTTATATTTAATATCAAGTACCTGTATGACATTTGAAATTTCATTACATGACAAAACAAAATTATTTAACGTCAAAGTAATGTCCAATGGTTCAATATTGCCTAAGAAAGCAATCAACGCTTTCACTGCTTGTTGAACACCGGTAGGTTGTAAAGGTGTTTTGGTTCGCTTTTTAAAAAGAGAAACAGCATGATCTTGAATTTTAAGCATTTCACCATCTAGTGTATCTAAAATTCAATGTATATTAAAATAAACCTCGATTCATTGTATTTTATTTCAGTATGATGGTTTTTACCAAGAAGAATTTTCAAAGTATCATGTGTGATTGGTTGAGATGGTTCGTTAGGACACAAATCACTCAACTCCAATTCATTATCACGGATATCGTCTTGAGCCTAAATACAATGGAATATAATATAATTTAAAGCATGTATTTTTTATAAACAGTCTTGACAGTTTTACCTGTCTAGCATAAATATGAACAACATCGTTTTTATGAAAAAGAGCGAGTTCAACATCTTTATCAAGTTTAATACATTCATGCACACATTCAAAATTAATGACTGGAGTGTTCATTGGCAGCATATATTCCGAAAACTGTTTTACTTTTAGAAAATAATCACCAGGATGTGCATCTTCCAGATCCAATTCACAAATTACATGTGATATGACGTGTTCAACACTACTCCCGACTAATTAAAAACAAACACAAACTTATTTATTGTCTAGGTAAAATATGCAATAATAAAAACAAAAAATGTAAGGAGCATACCGTCACAAGTAAATATAATTGGCGTTTTCCTAATTGGTTCGCAGTGAACTATAAATTTAGTACTGGTGTTCTGATGCAAATTGTTTTCAAATTTTGAACACACTACTATTCCTTCATTTGTGGTTGGATCAGAATAAACAAATTTTCCTAAAATTGAAAATGTTAAAATATTATTCACAAATAATATTCATGCTTAGTCACAAATATAAAATAAGTAGTAAAATGTACACACTTCTAACTTCTTTGACCATCATATGAAATGCTACCATGTCAGGATCATAAAACACCGAAAGTCGTTTTACTAGACCAACATTTTCATATGATAAACTTTTGCATGCCTAAAATATATTTAAAGTAAAATTAAATTTAAACAAATATTTTTATTAAAATAAACATTAATAATTATTTACTTACTTTTGATTCTTTTGGAGTCAAAGAACTCCTAGGTGGTAATGGTGGAGGTGAATTGATGGGTGTCTTTATAACTGCAGCATAAATTGGGTCTGATGATTCAGACGAGACTGATGGAGAATACATGTAGTCGAATGGGTCATAAGTGGCATATAAAGACTCGTTTCTTTCTACTATAAAATTTAAATTATAAACAAATATTTAAATTATGTGTTTGAAATATTCAGATAAATATACCTTGGTCAACTTCAGCGGAAGAACTCATGTGTAATTGTCCGTGGAGAAGTGGATCAAAATCTTCAAGAACACTAGTCCTAACATTCGAAAAATTTTCCTTAGGGTTTTCTATACTATCAAAAAAGTTTAAGTCAATGAGATTATTGTTGTTTTGTTTTTTTATGAGACTTGGAGCAATGATGTCTGGTTTTCTCCCCAGTAGTGAAGTCTGTGTTTGTATATTATTTGCACTGCTTGTTAATTGTTGAGTTTGAGTAACATTACTTGTAGACCAGCTACTGATGGTTTGCCCTTGCCAGGAGGTTTGAGGAGGAACTGTCATTTGGTAACCAGTAGGATATCCAGTAAAATTGTTTGGAGAGAAATAACCTTGGTACAATACATCTAAGTTTTGTTTAAGATCATGTGACCCACTAAATTGACTTTGGTTTGAACTAACATTTGGCGTGTTTGTACCAACACTTATATTCTGGAATGTTGAGTTACTATCACTTGTGTGAGGCTTTTTATTCCTGTAACACAAAAGAGTTAGTCAGCAATAAATAGATTTCTTTTATACCCACTATGGTTTATAATTACATTATTATACACTAAATCAGAATGTATTTATTGCATAGTAGCGGCGAGATTCATACCACTTTATCACACCTCAAGCTATTCTCAAATATCTGTCCAGTAATTCATCATTTTTTGTATTGTTTGAACACAAAGGATTAAATAATGAAGAACAAAAAGAAAATCAATTAACATTAGGATATACAAAAGTATTCTAGATAGATGGATAAGTTGGAAAATTTAAGATAAAAACAGGATGTTAAAGACGTTCAAAATCAAACATAAGTAATCAGAAATTAATTATTAATTTTAATAGCATAGAATAACGAGGTGTAGATATTTTGTGATTTCTCAAACCGAACTAAAATATTTTTAATATCATATTCATCATATTCAAATTAAATATATAAACTATAAAAAATATTAAGTATTCTCTTACCCATCTAAAAAATTAAATGGTTCCAAATTGTTCACGAGATCATCGATTGGTGGTGAGTCAAGGCTAAATAAATCTTTTATTGAATCATTAGTACTACTTTTTGGAATGACTGTAGTATTACGGCGTGGTGGTGGTTTTATACGTGGTAATAATGGTTCACCTAGAGAATAAAAAATTTTTAATTAATCATACTTTAATAACTTGTATAATTATAAAATAACTGAGACATAGCAATTGTAGTACCTGTATTAAACGATCCCGGTCTGGGCCGTGATCTAGATAAGTCATTATAGTTCACTGTTTTTTCTAAAAATAAAATAAAATAAATTAAAACACAAAATAAAACTATAAATTAATTTTCAATGCATCATTATGATTAAGATTGTTTACAAAAAATATTAATGAGAACAGTGTCATATATTATTATAATAATTATTGTTTCTAACTCATATTTATTTTATTTTTTACCGTTTTATAGTTTAAGCAGTAAGCACTATAAAATTAATTACTAATTAAAAATAATAATTTTAATCTGTGTAATATATACCATATAGAATATCATTATCAATAATAATAATGATAATAATTACTCTGATAACACGACACTTATTAAACTGAAATAGATGTATTTCATAATCACCAACCACCGACATTTTCAAAAAAATATCCTGGTTAAGCATTCTAAATTAAAATTATGATTTGTATACAAACCTATAAGAGACATTGAACGTGTCGTAGATGTCGATACAGTTTTTTCATGACATGTTGAAGATTGAGATTTCAACTTTTGGTTTCGAAACTCTTCAAGAGCTAAGGTTTCCAAACTTAGAGCTTGGGCTTTTTCAAGATCTTCTTGGTATCTTCTATCATAATCTGGTTTAGCTGTAGACTTCATGTTTTGAAGTTTAAAACACTAAAATATAAAAATAAAATTTACAAAATAACCAAGACAAATATTTAATAAAATAATATCTACTATACAGTGTCCCGTGAGGATTTACCCATTGCAATAGGTAATAGGTAATGGAGAACCGTAATTCTGATTTTTTAATAAGACTCACAGGGACACAAACTACAAATATTTCACGTTTTAATTTATTTTAATGTTTTGATAAAAAAAGTTCAATATTTACAATTATAATTACTAAATAATTCACAAGTTTTCTCAAAACTAAAAAAAATATTAAAAATCAGAAAATTAATGAAAATAAAATGTTAAAACCTCAATATTTTCAGAAAAATGAATTTTACAAAATGGCTTTCTTCAATTTCTTTGAAAATAATTAAATAAAAATATTTTTCTAAAAATATTGAGGTTTCAACATTTTATTTTCATTAATTTTCTGATTTTTAATATTTTTTTTAGTTTTAAGAAAAATTGTGAAATATTTTGTAATTATAATTGTAAATATTGAACTTTTTTACCAAAATATTAAAATAAATTATAACATGAAATATTTGTAGTTCTTGTCCATGTGAGTCTTATTATAAAATAAGAATTATGATATCTCCAGTATTTCAGAAGATATTGCAATGGGTAAATCCTCACGGGACACCCTGTAGACAAGTAAATTGCAATGGAATGGTACTACGCCTACAAAAATTATTTTAACATACTATGTCCTTAAAAAAAACTTGGCAATACTTATAAATACAAACGGGAACAAATTGGATTATAATTTTAAACTCAACTTTATGCTGCCATGAATTTCAAAACAAAATAATACAAAATTGAGTAGTATAAAGTTATTAAACTAAACAAGTTAATAAAATTAACACAAGTAGTGCGGACAAATGAAAATTGTTTATGACTGTCAGTGTACAGTATATAATTTTTTTTAATATATATAAAATGTGGTATTAAAAAAGGTCCCAGTGCAAAAATCTATAATGTTTATTAACACAGCTGTGACTACAGATATCTTGTATGTAATTTATTAAATATGCTACATAGCTTTAAGGAATAACTTTACCATATTTGATTAGATGGTTGCAAAATTATATAAATTATGCACTAAGGCAAATTTTTTTAAAACTCATAGTTTTTGCTTTTATACTTTATAGGTCGTGTTTTAAAATCATGAAACAATTATCTTACTAGACTATGAAATACAAGTCAACCTACATTTTTAATTAGGTACTAAATTATATCAAACCTAAAGTATATAGAAAACCAATTGTATATTTGGTTACCAAACAGTTTCTTCCTAACAACTTATAACCACCTAAATCATTCAATCATTTACATAAAAGGGTATTCTGCAATTTAAATCAGAGTTTAAATTAAAGGTAATAAACTGATTGTGCCCTTTTTGTCATATAGATTCTAAACCAATGCCAAAATAATTAACTGTATTCTACCAAAGCAGCAAATATGAACAAATGAATGACTAAATTACATAAAAAAAAATTTTAAAAAACATAATTAGATAAATACAGAATAGTTGTTTCAATATAAGCCAGCAAAATTCACAAAACCAGATAATTGGGACATTTTTATTTAATATATTATTATCAATTATGATCAATAATCCGATATTGGAGTCATTGAATCAAATTATTAGATTAAATGTATGTTACATATATATCTTTATCATGACGTGGGTGTTCAAATGTGATGTGCGTTAAATATTATATAATGCATCAGTTGTTAATTTTGTGTGGCAAGTGCAGTAACAAAGTCTCATGTTTGTAAAAATGTATCACTTGCGCAAAAATTAATCCAATATTAACCCACAATATTAGATCCATCAATCCAACTACAGTAGGCAAATAAATCATGGAAACATTGAAAATATTTTTTCTTTAACGAGGAAATGAGAGAAGTGCTTTGGATGTCTGTTCAGATTACATTCGTCAACAATCATTAATAAGTAAGAAACAAACTACTATTGATCATTTTTTTTTTAATAAGACAATTATGTACTTTTATAAATAAGTAGTGTAATTTATGTACCTATGTATTTCTTTTTGTATTAATAAAATATAATTTCTATAATTTCTATATGCATGCACATATTAATAATTAAAGTATAATAAATCAGTAACCAACAAATTTGTATTACTCTTTTTTTGTTTCAGATTATTGGGACAAAATAATACGCAACCGATGTGTCTCAATAAAGCAGAGTCAACTGTATTACAAATTCTTCTAATTTCTAATTAATAATGACTATATTAGTTATTTGAAATATTCTTCTAGAGACTTCAATACATGAATATTGATCATTAACTCATTGTAAGTACATGAATAGTTCTAAACATTTTATTAGATTACAATAATCAGCTGATTAACATAATTGTTTTTCATTATTTAATCACCAAAAGTAAATCAAACATATAACTACATAAGTGCTTAACAAAGTTACAAGATAAATGCAATACTTCATAGCATATTATGTCAGTGTTTTTGATGATTCAAGTTCATATAATATTTATATTCCAATAATATGCATGAGAAAATTTAGAAAAAAATGAATGATAACCTACCTACCTAAATTTTTTTTTTTTTAATTTACCTTATAACTACAATTTAACTGCATAACAATAAAGTCAAATGTAGTCAATATTAATATACACAAATAAGTTACCACATAACCGGTAACATTATTAGTTAAATATTTGATCAATTTAAACATTGGTAATTATTTAGTTATAATAAATTAGACATGTCTAATAAAAAATATGGCAGAACTCAAAAATTGCTAATTATTATTGATCGTAAAAAGTTTGAAAAGTTGAAAATTAATTAAATAATGTTTATGTACATTTATATTTATGTCTATATAATATTTAAAATTCAAATTTGTTTCTAGTTTTGTTTTAAATCAACAATATTACAAAATAAAGTTTTTATAAAAAAATTAGTGAGGAAGGCTTTGTGAACTAGCTTAAGTCCCAGTTTCTAAACGTATTTTAATAAAATCACAATAAACTAAGATCCCATGTAGGTATGAATTAGGTACATTACCCAACTACGGAGAATAAATAAATATTTAAATATCAATAATCATAACTATGAACTAGTTACTAACGGACGAACACAACGGAGATAAAAGGTGTTCTAAACTCAGAACTATACTCTAGAACTAAGAATTATACACTACTGCGATTTCTACAAGCCCGTACCAAATAAGATAAAAGTAAAAAAGTACAAATAATAATAATAATATACCATGCTAGAACATTTATACTATTTTTTATTTGCATGGATTATGAATGAATCGAGTCAACTCGAAGATTTTAAATTTGATACGAATGAATTAAAGAAAAAAATATACAACAATTAATTATAACACACCGTGGTATATCGAAGACAGCGTTCCAGTTAAAGTGCAGAACATTTGTGTGTGAATGTGCTTGGAAAAGTATAAAAATGTCGAAGAAAACGATTTCGCGGTCTACGATACTAATATTATGATGCGCATAAAAAATAATCAAGTCGTGAGCACAATATTATTATGAAGTCTTCACTTACTTTTTCTGTGTAAAAAATGTGTGCGGACTGCAAATAAGTGTGTGTGTTGTTCGGTCAACTCAACTGACCAATAAGACGGTGAAAATCATGATCGCTCAACGTCCAATAAGCAAATCAATGCTAATTAATAACAAGCGTTCGGTAGCAAATTCGTAATAACTAATAACAATAATAAAAAAAAAAAAGGGGAAAAAATATCACAACACTAAAAATATTAAACACGAAAATAATACCTACATCATATTATCAATCTAATTTATTATTGTGTTCTCGAAGTGTGTTATCATCGCAGTAGTCGCTGAAGTAAGTAACGGTTGTCTGTTGTTACTTGTTGGAACCTCGGTAGTCGTAATACCTACGTTGGTACGGTTTTCTTATTTATTTCAATAATATTATTGTTTTAAAATAGTAGATCCGCCAACACGTCATGACAAATTAGCATCTATTGAACATAATATTTATAGATTGTATAATATAAAATACTAAAACGTTTAATTATATTTACTTATTTTTTTGTTTATTTATTTTTATTTTACTCGAATGTTCGTGCTTAGATCCTAGGAGGATTTAAAATAAAATAAAATGGATCAAAAATAAATGGATCATTCCACACGTCATGATGGGAAAAATTACTTTAATATTACTTCGCTGATGCCACCTTACTCAGATCATAATTGTATACACGTTGGAGTGCCTTGGCAAAAACCGGTGGGGGGGGGGGGTCTTTGTGAAATTTATTATGTATTTCTAGTCAAATTATTGATCTCTAAACCGCCACCTAATCAAAATAATTAATTTGAGGGGTTGTATTGTATATTTTTATAATAATATGGAAGATCGTTGAAAAAATAATTTGTGGGCACAGGCGCACAGCTGGACAAAATTGAAAAAAAAGCAAAAATAAATTGGTTTATTTTGAAACAGAATGACACGAAACGAATTTATGTATACAAATTAGATTTCTATCTCGTATTTAATAAAAGAAGCATCTATATTATGCTTTTAAATCTGAGACCTATTCATTATCAACATTTTAGGGGAAAGACAAGCCCCTGTTTTGTCAGTATCTATAATTTCAATCACACAAACAAGTTTTTAACTATTGTAAATAAAAAACAAACTTTGGTGTAGAGACTTATTAAATTAGTAACAGAGGTGTCACCATTGGGTTTCTTCCTCATCGTTATTCATGTTATACTTAATTCTTTTTTTATCTAATTTGGTTATTGTAATAATTATTTTGTACCGATTGTAAATTGTCTTTTAAAAAAAAATAAAAAAAAACTATTGTAAATAACATTTTTGTTTCAGATGCATTACGACTACACATCAAATATAAAACACACACAGACAAAGAAATAGATGAACCATTGGGAATTTGGCTCTCACGTGCTCTTTACTGACTTGCTGCTAAAAATAATTCAAAAGAGAAAATTTAAGTAACTAATTTATTATTGTTTTATACTAATTTGTATACAGTGTGATCCATCTAACGTAAGACACTCAATATTTCAAAATGTATTTACGTTTTTGATAATATTTTTATTACATGGTACCAAGTCGTTACAACTTACAAAACTTTTTAAAATATTTTTTAAGTTTTTTACTTTT